>JAIUCV010000615.1:0-481869 GCA_026724425.1 Erythrophleum ivorense | reverse complement strand
CTCATTAGATACATCATAGATCACCAAAAACACAAAACTCCTACACTTGGCAATATAATTACATAATGATGTTATACAAAAGAATAATAAAAATTAGCATCTATTATAAATTAGATCAACCCAAGTGCACCATTCCCCACATAAGGTCACAGGTCATGGATGTTCATTATTTGCTTCCCTTTATCCTTACTTGAAAAGTCTCCACCTGAAATAGTTAGCCCATGAAATGGGTGAGATGCAAATCTCAGTAATCAAACGTAAATTTCATTCATATGCTTCAAATTAATCAACATATATGCATTAAATTGGATAAGTATCAAAAACAAAATAATATCAGCAAAATGCAGTAATTGAGCTACTAGTGACCACTATCACATATTAGCAATGACACACAATATATTAAAGGCCAATAATATTAGGAAAGGCCCATTCATGACACTAACTCTCCAATGAGCACAATCTGAGCTTAGTGCATACAAAAGTCTGATCACAACTTAGTGCCCAATCAAAGCACAATGCTGACAGCTATACCATAGCTCCATCATGGACTCATAAGGTTCAATCACAACATATCAACTAGCAAACTATTCATTTAGCATTTAAAATCATACATGTGCAGCAGATATAAGATTAAATTGAACATATATAAGAAATAAAAATTAACCCTGGTTACCTCACTCAAATGAGTTAAATTTTGAAGCCAAAGATGAATCCCTACACTTTATAGATCCTAAATCAAATCAAGCATATCATCATATGTTAATTGTAATATAAATCAAATACTATACGACTCAAGTATCATAAACTACCTAGAGAATACTTACCCAACATTACAAGACTCCAAATTTGAATTTAGTGTTTCTCACACCAAAAACCTTAAGATACCTTTTAATTTTCTGGGTAAATTTGCACAAAACTAGTTCCCATATTATGAATCAATTATAAGGGTCTCAAACTAGTAGAAAAATATATCAAAATGGGAGGAAAAAACTTACCTAACAACACCTATAGCCTCAACCTCCGAAAATCCACCATGGAAACACCAAACAACAAGTTTTAGTTTTGGGCAAAAGATGAAAATACTCCAAATGAAAAACTAATCAATTCAAATTAAAGAGGAAGAAGAGAGGATTAAGTTATATATAAGTTATCTTCGTTGAATCTTGCTCTAGGAGTGAAAAATGATGGGATTATGCTATTAACCTTAGCCTCCCTTTTGGACCTCTAAAATTTCCCTTGCCTCTTTATGTTTTTCTATAGAATGTGGAGGAAGCTAAGTGTATTTAAGATTTAGATGAGTTTAAGTTGGATTGTGGACTGACCTTACGACACAAATCTAAGTGAGTTCAGATTTTTAGCTTGTTAGGTCAAAGTTTATGGGCTGTGTACAGAACTTTTAAGGTTGGGGATAAAATATGCTGATCTAATAGCCCAAGATTTATTTGGACCCATTTCTCTAATTTTTGGACTAAGGCTAAATGAACTCTTGTCTTATTTAAATCAATGTCTAAGTTTTAGGCTTCTTAAAATTAAGTTAGGCCTACAACAAGATCAGTGTTGGGCTCTCCTACTTAGCCCATGGCATATTTGGGTTGATCATATAGTCCAAATTAAATATCCATCTCACATGTCCAGTTAATTAATTTTACTAATTTTTCATATTAATTTCCTAATTCAACATAATTACTCTTAATTAATTTCGGGGTGTTACATTACTGTCTTTATTAAACATGTGCTTCAATCTTGTTTTAAGTTTCTAGAAAGAATGCTATCATTGAGTGCTTTTGGGAAGGAAGAGTAAGTGAGAAGAGAAGCTAGTGTTTTAGTTGTGGAGTAAAAACCTTAAAGACACCTTTGTGGAGTGAAAATAAAAATTAAATTTTAAAAGAAATTACATATAATATTTTAAAATTATACTCTAATTATATAATTTTAGTATGTGAAATTTGTTACTCTTGAAATCATTTGTTATCTTTTTATTTTAGGAGTTATTCTTTTTTAAAATAATTATCTAAATTAATTTGAATTATGTTATCTAGATTAATTAGGATTACGAAAGGAGTGGCTAACATCTCAATCATATTTCTTTCTTTTGTTTTTATTATTTTTTTGTATTTTTTCTTAATTTATTACTTTTTGAAATTTATAAAAAGAAATCTAGACAAAATATGGTATACTGGCATTAATTGTTCTTATTAAACTTTAAAAAGCTAATGGTTTAAAAATTTTTAAAATTTAAGATATTATTTTTTCTTTTTGTGCATTAACAATTTTTATTTTTAATTATTATACATATATAAATTTATTTTTATTTTTAAATATTTTTATTTCATTATTTATATTATATATCATTTAAAAATTTCTTTTACTGTTACTTATTACATTATTAATTGATTTAAATTTCTTATGACATTGAAATAGGATTACTAAATATTTAAATTTATTAATCATCATTAAATTTCTTTATTAATGATTTTTATTTAATGATGATTTTTATCATCGCTAGATACTTGCTTTTTGCTTTATTGTACGTATCTTCTCTTAAAGCATTCTTTGTCCATGCCAAGAAGAGAAAAAGAGATAGAATGATCTTATGTTTCATTCCATTTTTTTGGATTTATTTTTTTTTATTTTTTAAATTTTACTAAACCCTAAAAGGTTTGGGACTCAACAAATCTTAGGTTGGGCTTACATATTGGGTTTGTCTTATTAAAAAGGTCATAAAAAAATAAATCACAAAAAAAATTTTAATTTTAATTTTAATTATTATTATTATATATTTTTTATTATTACTTATTCTATGTCTATTATTAGCTTTTTATTTGATTTATTTTTGTATTTATTAATAATTAGATAATTTATAAAACTAGATTAACAAATAAATAAAAATAAATAATTGATAATTGATATATAAGTAAATAAATAGCTTAAGTGATAACTATATTTTTTGAAATTATTTAAATTACATTAATTACACACATTTGCCATTAAAAGTTTTGGCACAATAATTTTAAACTAGTAAAAAATTTTGTACCAAAATTTTTAGTGCCAACTAAAACATTCGGCACTAAAAATATCTTTTAGTAGCGACACCCCTTATTATTACTAGAAGTTTGGCAAAAAAAAATTTTTAGATTTTTCAAAAAATTATGCAACACTTTTAGTGGTGATTGCAATCGTTACTAAAAATTACCTTTAGTGGCGACAAAAACTTGTGGCCACTAAAAGTAACTTTTAGTGGCAAGTAGAGCTTATTGCCACTAAAAGCTTTGAATGATTTTTCTTTTTTTTTTTTTTATCTCCAAGATTTTTTCTACAAAATCTTTTAGTTGCGACCAAAGTGTCACCTTTAAACATAACTTTTTGGTAGCGACAACATTTGGTGTCGTTACTAAAAGTATTTAGTGGCAATTTCTTTATTGCCACTAAAAAGGTTTTAGTGTTAGCTTTTTCTGGTTGCCATTAAAAACTTTGTCAAAACTAAAAATAATATTTTAGCAACAACTTTTAGTGACCGCCTAATAATGTCGCCGCTAAGTGTACCTTTAGTGATAGACTTTTTGAGTTGCAACTAAAAACGTTACTAAAAATCTATTTTTTTTTTGTAGTAAGGAGTGTTTCGAGTGTTATTTGTGATAAAAGAGTACCATTCAAGTTTAAGAATAAATTTTACTACACAATTATAAGACTTGCAATGTTGTATAAGATTGAGTATTGATTAGGTAATAAAAAGGAAATAAGAGAATAAACTCAATGTTGCAGATATAAGAGTATTATATTGGATGAATAGACATATCAAGTAATATAGAATTAGAATTAATGTATTAGAAAAAAGGTAGATGTTGCATCTATTGTAAAAAAAATTATAGAATTGCGTTTTAAATGGTTTAGGCATGTGTGGAAAAGACTTATAAAAGTCATAATAAGAAGAATAGATCAGATGAAAAGTAGTTTAATAATTAAAAATAGAGGAAGACTTAAACAAAAAAATTATAAACAAAACCATTAAAAAAAATTTCAACTTAAATGGTTTGTTTAAAAACATGATTCATAACATGACTTTATAGTATCATTTAATCTATGTAGCTAATCCCACCTAATAGGAAAAAACTTCTTCTTGTTTTTGTTGTTGTTTGCCATTTAATTTAAGGTTGGCTCCAAAGGTATATATGAAATGAAGATGTGACATGCCACTTTGCTATAGTTTATACTAATTGAAATAACATCTCTATGGAAAAGAAAACTTGAAAAAGCCACTTCGCTAAAGAAAGTTTTAAAGAAAGCTATGTACTACAACTTGATTAGCATTGGTGAGTTGCCCACTGTGAAGTTGAAGTGACATGGAAAGCAATATTCCTAAGCATCACATATTTGCCCACTATGAAGTTGAAGCAGGTAACAAAAGAAAAAAACATTTTAGTCTACGTACTTGGAAATTCTTTATACTTGAACATCTTTTGTATTTTAATGAATTTATAGTAGAAATGTATGTACTTAGCAATTCCTATGTAGTCTTTAAACATTTGTTCTTGAATATTTGAATCAAATACAAGATGATTTTGGCAAAGTTGGGACACTAGCATATACTTGAATTTCTTTTACTTTTGGTTTTGAGTTTGGAATTTCTTGTATTGGTGGTTTTGAGTTTGAAATTTATGAATGTTTTCAAGCAGCTATTGAAATTCAAATGGATTTGTTATGCACAATTTATTTTTATTGATTACTAATTACTATTCTATAATGATTCACTGAAGCTGATATTGCTAATTCACAATATTATCTTTGTCGAAACGTTTAAGCCAGCATCACATAGTAGGCAAGTATCCATTTGAAATTAATCTAAATTTTATTAAATTACTTCGATGATATTCCTATATAGGGTGTGGCTTACCAGATTATTGGTGAACTTCTTGTGGGATAGACTTAAATCTTGTTATAGGATAGCTACAATATAACGGTGCCTTACCAAATTAAATTACTTCCATGGAATGCTTAAGTTCTCATTATGCCTCTAGATTTTAATTGTATCTCCATTGTATGCCTTTGGAATTCCTTAGATAATTATTATTTACAATCAGTAACCCATTACTTTAATATACTATTAGAGAAGTTGGCTTTATAAATTAGATCACTATTATCAAAATTCTGTAATGTCTTTTTACATGTTTATCAATTGAAAAAAACAAAATTGAGCTGATATACATTTCATAGGAAATAGAAACAATAAAGGTAATTTGTTAAACCCCAACTACAGTCAATGAAGTAGAGATCCACCAACCGAAATAAGCCAATACAACCTAAAGGAAAAGCACCAGAATCAAAGAAATGAGTTTCATTAAACCAAAAATATTTGAAAGCAAATCATTTCATAGATGATTAAAATCATAACAATGAATCAAAGAGCCCATCATTTATTAAAAGAAGATTATGCAGATTGAAAATATTGAAGTATGTAGATCAGAAGAGACCAAAAAAGCAAAATTCACAGATCAAAAAAAGCCAAAAAGATGTATACGAAGAAGGTTTTATCGCGTTGCTTACGTAGTGAAACGATGCATTTTGCACCGTTTTTAGAGAAAAAATTGACACTACGTGTCACCATTAGGATGGTCGGATCAGAAGAATGGATAGATTTGCATGCAGTCATTCGTACGATTTCAGACAATCCAAATCGCTGAAGGACAAACACAGAGAAAAAAAATTTGAACAAAAAGTCGTAATGGAATCAAAATGTGGGGCTAAATTGGTGTCCATACACCTGGGCAACTTATCAACTAGACACTAGGACTCTCGAACGAATCTTCTAAACCTTTTTTTCCCATAATTTTTCTAATAAAATTAAAAGAAGATATACGTAAGATATAAAGTCAAACATTAAGAATTTTAATGTTGGAAGGTATAATAAGATGTGAGCAATACATCTTGTGTTTATTTTTCTTTAACTTTAAAAAATCTTGTGTCTATTTCTCTTTAACTTTAAAAATAATTACAGATAAAATTTAGAATATTTGTCTTTCAAGAGACACGAAAAAGAACAAAAACATATGCCAGATCTCAGAGTAAATTAAGTACAAGGAAAATCATAGTACAATTAAAAGACTTATTTTCAGTGTATTCAATGACAAGGAAGAGTAAATATTGTTCTAAATTTCTTAATAAAATTGAAATCAGTAGTTATTATAAAAATATATATGTATATATTTCTATAATATATAGACATATGCGCATATGCGCATATGCACATATGCCCTGCAAGCACTAGAGACATGTGAGTAGAAACATATTGTAAACCTCAACAATCATCATATTAAATTGCTTCAATAAAAGAAAGAAATTCGAATATTATCAATGTAAAGAATATAGGCACTTGGCATTATTGAGCCATCAGCTCGATTAGCTGCACATAGAAAAAGCTTATACTTGACATATAGTCTTAACAAATTTACTCCACCGACTTTTATAACTCATGTACTATAGTATAAAAAATAAATAAAAAAAATGCTCAGCTATTAAAACTTATTCTCCATATACTTATTATTATTTTTTATTTTTGTCAAAATAAAAATAAGGCTTGAATGCGTGGCAGGGGGATTTTGACTGTAATATGTAAAAAAAAAAAAAGAGAAACCCAAATGCTCCGTCATAAAAATGTTTTCTTGGAATGCTTTTTTTTTTTAAAAAAAAAAGGGTCGCAACATCACTTTTTAATTTTTTTTATAAAATTTTAATGGGTCAAGACATATGTAATGTCACAACCCATATATGTAAAAATATATATTTTTATATATATAAAAATGTTCTCTTGATTGCTTCATTCACTGCCACCAGCAGAGAACAAGACGCTGGCTGAAAACTAAACACAAAAAAGGAAAAGGCAATAGAGGTTTTGGTTAGCCCAACGCTTCAGAAGAGCATGAGAATGGAAGAAGCAAGGTAGTGTTTCAGAGGAACCAATTGAAAGAGGAGCAGAAGGCCAACGATGCACTTAAGAAGTTAACCTCCCCTCACATCCCTTTCATCGTCAGAGACCGAGAAAAGGAAACTCGAAAACAGAAGGGGAGGATGGAGACGTAGATCGAGAAAGGAGAAGCAAGCGAAAATATGGGATTCCTGATTAAGACCAAGGCACATGAGAGATTTTAAAGGAGCATCAAAGGAATAGAAAGGAGGAAGAGGCCTGAGATTGAAAGAGGAGGGATCCGGAGGAGAAAGAAAGTGAAAGAGGGAGGTAGAGAGCACAAAAGGGAAAAAGAGAGAGGAAGGATTCGAGAGTGAGGATGCAAAAAGAAGGGGAGATGAAGAGAAATTGAAGGGGGATTTTTCCAGATTGTTTCAGGGAGAGGGGTTAGAAGGTTAAGAGAAGAATGAGAGAAACAAAGGTAGAGAAGCAGAGAATGGTGGAGAGTAGAGTAAGGAGCTGACACGATTAGAAAAAAAACAACGGAGCATTCCAAGTTGAACAACGTGATTTGCCAAGTATTGATTCAATCTCAGTTCGTATTGATTGTTTAATCTTAGATTACTGAATAATATCTTATTTGGTTTTATCTCTACAACTGGTTAACCTAACCATTGATTTGCTTCATCTCTATTTCATTAGTAATGTGCTAAAGACTTCTTATTCACATGTATTGATAATATGAAAATAAAATTAACTTAAAGCTTCCTTGTTTGAAATGTAATGCTGAGTGCTGAATCATATGCTATTAGTGACTATGCATTAAGAGGTTACGGTGAGGTGTGAAATCCCATCTCTGTGCATTTTCAGGAGAACGTTGGCCAAGTATTTGATAGAATGCTTAAAAGAAGTCTGAAGTGTGGATTAGAGATTGGGGTACTGAGATTTCATTGACAGAAAAATTGCTGTGTGGATAATCTGGCATATTGAACTAGATGGGGTCATAGTTTTTATTTTCTGATAGGCTTTTAAATGGTTTCATTTTTTTGCAATACTTTTACTGGGTGTTTATTGTGATTATAGGTTTAAGTTCTTTGATTGGTACGTGTCTTAACTCAACAATTGATTATGGGCTCTGATTCTTACTTAGTATGCGAGTCTTGGCTTAATAATTAAATTTGGATCTAAGCTTCTGTTTAATAGAGAACGGTTGATTCCTTGTTGTGGTTATGGATTTAAATTCTCACTTGGTTTGTAAGTTTTAGTTTATGCTTGTTGTGTTATGATTATACAAATGGAATTTTTATTTTAGGGACAATAAAGGATGAGATGCCATGTGTTTTGTTATGGCTAGACGTCTTGCATGCATTTGGTTTTGGCTTTAAATGATGAATTCTTGTGCTCAAAAAAGCACTTAGTGTTAAAATGGTGTTAGGGATTATCTAATTGTGGTGTGATTAGAGGTCTAAAGCTATGATTTGGTCTTTGACTGTGTGCCATAATGAGATACCAAAATCCTGATCTCGGATTCTTAATTTCGTGATTTGAACATGTGTTTGGTGATTTGATAATCCTGAGATGGTTTGATTCAATAATCAATATAGGAAAGTTGGATGTGATCACTGTTCGTGTCCTTGACCTGTTATGGTCTTTGAAAATGTGATTGATTGAAGCTAAAATAAAGATGCAAGTCCTGTATGAAATTTAAGTTAATTTTCAGTTTGAATTTTGGACTGATATTTGACCTTGCACTACTTATGCTTCATGCTTTTCCTTTGTTGTATCTGCACCATTGGCCATGAAAATTGTTAAGGACACTCTGAGCGAAATCCTTAGATGAATGACTACAGAGAAGGAAGAAGGAGTTTCATTAATAATGGAAATCATCTCTAGACATTTGCATAGAAGAATAAGATAGCATGACAGTGTGTTCAAAAACAAAACACCTAGGGAGGCAACTATTTTTGGTTTTATATTCTATCCTTAGTTGTAAGCATTATATTAAATATGCCATTTGGTTGCACACAAGCACACACAACACAAATATCTGAATTTCCATATTACTATTTTGTTATTTTTTTGTTATTTTTAGTTTTATTTCATTTTATTTTTAAAATTGTCGTATGGAATTTCTTGTCCCCTCAGACGTATATGAATCAATTCAAGGGCATGTGTGACAATAAGCCTCCTTAATCCTTATTGAGTTTTATAATTATATTTTAATAAATTTTGAATTTCAATGGCCTACAATAAATGGGATTTGATTTCAAATAAAAGGATATAACAAAATTGAGAGTAAAAAAAAAAACATTCTTAAAGAAGATTCTAAGAAAAAAAACAACAAAATGATATTAAAAAAATAAAAGGATTTTATTTTCAAATAAAAAAGAAAGAGGTTTTAGAATAAGGGAACAGAACGAAAAAAATAAGCAAAAGATATCAAGTTTTTTTCCCAACTCAAAATCTTATTTCAAATATCAAAATTAACACAAAAAAGGGGGGAAGAAAATAAAAGAAAGGGAAACTTGTTTTTACTTAAATTAAAAGAAAAGAAAAAAAAATAACTAAAAGATTCAAGAACTAAAAAAATTAAAAGAAATCAAAAGTACAAAAACCAAAGTAAAAAAAAAAGAAACTGGGAAAATAAAAAAAAATTAATTAAAATCAAAAAATCAAAAAGGAGAAAAAAAAGAGAAAAGAAAAGCCTTTCAATTAAAAAAATTTTACAAAACATATATAAAAATCAAAATTAATCAAAAAAAATTTTAAAGAAAAATTTAGGACAACTAATTCAACATCAGTCAAAAGTTAAAATAAAAAAAGAATAAAAAAAATTAAAAAGCAAAAAAAAAACAAAAAAAATTAAAAAAAAAGAAATTAAAAAAATCAAAATTAGCAAAAATTTGGACCAAAAAAAAAAAAGAATCATTAATAAAAAATTTTTAAAAAGGGAAAAGCTAAAAATGAGGGAAGAGCAAATAAATAAAATTAACTTTATCTTTAGCAAACTAAAACACATAAACTAATTCTAAATCCGTTTTATTTGCTAAAAGTAAAAAATAATTTTTATTTTCTTTTTCTTTTCACAAAAAAATAATTAAAAGTTCAAAACTAAAAAAAAAACAAAAACATAAAACAAAGAAAACAAAACAAAACATCAGCCAAACATAATTTTTGGTTTGAACTATGTGGACTTTGATCCCTGTTGAAAAGTATGTAAGCCTTAGGCTTTTATCTTAGGTCAAGTCTGCCATTGTAAATAATTATTTTCTTTTAATTTTATTTCCTTAATTTTGTTTTTATCTTATTTTACTTTTAATTTTATTCCTTCTTATTTTACTTTTTGAATTTCTTTCTGTTTTATTTTACTCTTAATTTTCTTTCGTTTTTTATTTTTACTTTATATCTTTAAATTCTTTTCTTCTTAGTTTTACATGTGATTTATTAAAAAAAATTAAAATAGAATAGAGGCCATATTAATTTTGTACAACTAACTTAGGGTAACTGTTCTTAGTAATAGGTGTAGTGGGGTACCTAATATCTTTCTCACTCACAATCGACTCCCGAATCTATTTTTTGGCTCGTAGACCATTTTTTGTTTTTCAAATAAAAATGCTTTTCTAAAGTTTTGCCTTTTCAAAAATTAAAATTTTGATGGCAACTCTACTACTTTCAATTTTGATTTCGATTTTTGCTTTCTTCAAAAATCAAAAATTCTTTTTATAAAGGTGCCACGCAGTCGCATATTTAGGTGTGACAATGCTTCCATCTAAAACCTAGTGGTAGACTGACAGGATATAGCTCTATCTAAGGATTTGGTTGTGAGGGTGGTGGTGGAGCCAGTCGTGGGAAACGATCCTATGTCTACAAGTGTAACAATATCAGACAACCACCAATATTCACCTCATCTTAATTTGTTGCACTGCATATTTCTCTGTATAAGTGGGTCAAAACCGCTGATCCCTAACTATAATGACTAGCCTTATCAAGATCAGCAAGAAATGACAAATACATTAACATTACCCTGTGCCCAATCCGATCTGGCATCAAATATCCCCCAATTAATCTCATAATATATGCTCAAGTAAATCATTCTATAGTCTCATTATCAGCGTCATCCGGTTGGGCTACAAATGTTTGGGTAAGCCACGGGACACTAAGTCGCTTTCCATCCATGATCTCTAGAGGTGTAACCATGCTAAGTAACTGTTGGCACATGATTGTCCAATTATAATTTGGTTAGCCTGAAATAACTTGTCCTGTATAGAGTAGGTCAAGCTGAATAACAATATCTTGTAAGGTAATTATTGCCTCTCCCTTAGTCAAGTGGAAAGTGTGAGTTTTGAACTGTCATCTCTCTACAAGAACTTAAACTAATACTGCATTAAAGTCGAAGTGGTCAAGTCGAGACACTCCATAAAAACTAGCCCTGATCAGGTGGGGAACAATGGCAAGTGGAGGATCATAGATGTGATCCTCCTGTGCTACCCATTGTATACGCAAAATATGATCGGCCTGTAATATGCATTTAATACTAATATATAATAAGTCAAATATAATAGCTTTATTTGTGTTATCCTACGCGTCCCTGCCACATGGTTTGTGAAACGTGACGAGTCTAGAAGTATAGAAGTGAGTCACCCTTGGGTCCCAGATCCATAATGCTCGGATGACCAACTATTATACTGTTATAGTATTAGAATTAGAGTTAAAAAAATCATTGTCAAATTTATATAATTATAAACTAACTTTTCTATAAGGGAAACTATAAATCTAGGTAGAAAAATGATAAACATTACAAACAAGTTAAGGAAACTACAAATTCAAAAGGGCATTTATTGAGTTTAACACTGTCAAATTCTAATTTTTTGTGAAGCATGGTTCTAAATCCAAGATGCATGAGATAAAACGTGATGTTTTTGACTTGTATTGATATGTTATGGTAGGACAATGGTATGGTTGAGCTCATATGGTCTATAAAGCATAAAATGAAGAAACGAGGGCTTATGTAATGCAATTAAAGACCATTAAATATATTACCAAAAATGTAATACCTAACCATCTTTAGCCTTCACATTACTTCCCTAAGGTCTTTTGTATGTAGCTTCATATATGGTAGCAAAAAAAGAAAAAAAAATATTTAATGTAAAATTTTTGCACTGCGTTGGACTTAAAAAATTCATTTTACGCTCTGTGCACCCCGTGAACCCATCAATATCATCCTCCACTTATACTTTATCCATACAATTTATAAACATGTAGAATCATCACATACAACTTGAAAAATTCAAGATTGCTCTCGGGTCACACCAAAAAATATATTATTTCCCATGTGATTATGTGAAGCCAAGCAATTGAAATGGGAATGAAAGGCTAGAAGAGTATAGTGTTACAAATAGAATCTAATAAAAATGGAATCATGTTACAATAAAAGTTCATTGAAGAAAACAATCATAAAGTTATAGTGCATTGATGGCAATCAAATAAAGAACGTGACAAAATAAATTATATTAACTTCCACTTGGTCACTGCAATGGGCAAATTGCTCAGTTATGACCAGTTTGTCTGCACAACCTGCATCATTGTTGTTTTCTCGGTCCCTCACGCCAATCCATCTCATTCCAAATTCTAGAAGATTTTAGCCTACCTCGTTGGTAAATCGAAGCAGGATTAGGTATTAATTGTGGACCTACAATATGTGGCCAATATAGTTCTCCTCCTATCGGTTGAAACTCTATCTTGTATGCATTGATGATGGTGTCCAGCCGAAATAGTTGGTCCATGTACTAGAGCGGATCAATGGAAACTATGGCATATGCGGCGAATACATGTTGGCATAGATACTTTTGGATTTGGAACTCACCGTAATCACATGTATGATGAGACAAGCTCACCTTACAGCATCGACCATACTGTTTGTTTGTCAGATCGTATGGTTTTTTAACTTTAAATTCCAATGCTCGCCTGTCAAACCTATGTACAATTAAGACAGATGCACTCTATATAAAAAGTGGTAATTTTTTCATTAAGTCCTCTAGGAAAATAGCTTCAGTTTCAAGTTGTGCGATGATTGTTTGTGCACGTTCCACCTAGTATCTATTCAGTCTATGCATAGTTGCTTTTACCAATCCATTAATGGGTAAGAACCTAACCTCCTTTAATACATTATTGATACATTCAACCAAGTTTGTAGTCATGTGCCTCCAATGTCAGCTTTCAACATTGTACACACAAGACCATTTACTTTTAGAAATATCCTTGATCTAGTTTGTAACCTCTGCATGGAGTTAACATAATTGGGCCAATTGTTCATCCACCTGATGCTACTTATGCAAGTAACCTACATCAATAATTATCCATTAATACACATTTTGACACAATAGTCATTAAAACAATCTATGGGATCAGTAAAACGTACTAATATTGATGAATCTCTTCTTTAGCCACTTATTCATAAATGTTGTATTCAGATTACTTGTAATATGCTTTAAACAAAATACATGATACACATGCGGTGGCTGCCACCCAATTTTTGGATCAAAGACAGTAGCAAAAGTCTAGAATGTCTATAAAAAATAAAGTAAATCCCTATTTTATTTAGTAGTACTCAACGTCAGAGCAAAGAAAGGAACTATGCCCATGACTCATGCATTTCACTCTTAACAACTGCAAATGCTAAAGGAACAACTTTGTTAGCTCCATCTTGTGAACTTGCAATAAGCACAGTCTTTTTATACTTTCAATATAAGAATATTTCATCAACTTGTACCATTGGTTTTAGGTAATCAAACACATCAATGCATAGTTTAAAGGTTTAAAAAACTTGATGAAACATCACTAAAAGATATTCAGCTGAGCTATTTTGTGGGCACTCCCTATGAACAAACTCATGATATGACCCAAACATGAAATGGTCAACCACTGTCAACTATTTCGACAAGAAAGCATATGATTATTCCCAATTTTTGAATGCAATGCCGATTGATCAGTGCTTTGCCATCCATACTTTTTTGTATGTCACAATGTAGCCAAATATGCTATGTACTCTTTCAATATTTGCCTAATGAACACCAATAGATTGTCAGCCACCAATGACACAATGCGAGATGAGATGATATTAGAGTTAAGCTTTGGATGATCCTGCGATAATGATGGAGAAAGATATGAGTGTAGGCCGTTATATCTTATTATTTTTTACTACCTGTCCCTTTCATCTCAATTTATTCCAACTCTCTAATTATACTGACCATCATATTCTGGGCAATGATATTCTTCGTACTTTTCTAACGAGTAATACATTCTAAAAGTGTGGTGTTTGTGAATAGAATATATTTCCACCACATGGCGCATAAACTATTTAATCTGAAAATCACATGCCAATAACTCTTGATAATTATTTAGGTTAATTTTCTCAACCATCTCAAGGATCTCAATAGAATTTCCTCCATCCGAAGTAATCTATAAAAGCATGTCATATGTTGGGTCCACATATTAAGCCAATGGAGTGATCCCTACCTCATTAATATCATCTTCCTCATAATCATCATCTCCATGGTCATTGACATTAGGTAAAGTATCATACTCATCCTCCTTTTCAAAGTCATCCATAATATCTTCTACTGCATTTGGGGGTCACAGAGGACTTGCACTGAAAATAGACTGATGTGACACACTTGGTTGGCATGTAAAGTCAAAGGTAGGCTTAGAAGCAAAATGGCCAATATCTACCATGCTAAGGTCAAATTGTTAGGCATAGTCATTCGTACTTTGGAACTGACTAGTAGACGAGAGGTATAGCAGTGTGTGAACATCAGCTTGGGCCATATTCAAATTTGCATCAGTAGTTGATAGATATGCATATATATCTAGTGCACCTAATTGGTTTGAAAATTTTTATTTAACTTCCTACATGGTTTGGATATTAGAATCATCTTCTAAAGTACATGCCAAGTACCATGTGAGATTGCGGGAATGAGAGTACCCTATATACCAACTCAGATACAAATTGATTTGAAGCCAATCGTAACTTTTCTCTCACCATCTTCTTCAACTCATTGAGAGTAATATTTACGTTAACTCTTAATATTTTTGGTCTATCATATACAAAACGTTGTATCTTCCTCAAATTTTTTCATTTGCATATATGTATATAATTTTCTTTCTCAAACTCATTATGATTCCTATCATAGAATTATTGTAATGGCACATTAAAAAAAATCCATTAATAACATTTAGATACATAGATCAAGTCATTTATCAAACTATATATGCCTATTCTTATTTAAATATGTATAACAATATTTATACATGTCTACATTAAAAATTATTTATCTTATTTAATTATATTTTTATTATATATATATTTATAAAAATGTATGTTATATTAAAAATATCATCATACATATATGTATATATATAAATGAATTTTTACATAATTTCTGTATAAAAATATATACATAAATATATTTTCATTTAATTTTTTTATACATATTATAATATGTTTATTCATATATAAATTAACTTCCATATCATCTATATTTTTCTAAATGTATTTTTTTATCTAATTTTTTTGTCATTTATTCACAAATAAATATTTTCTTTTCATATTTCAACTTACTTATGTATTTTTATACATTTTCTCTTATTCCTATTACATATTATACATTATATAGATTAAAAAAAAAATATATATATATATATATATATAATTTTTATTAAGTTTCATGGTCATTTAGTTAATGAAAGGTCCTAATTTATAGAAATATAAATAATATTTATCCTCAAAATAATAGAATAGTATAATAAACCAAATATTAAATAATCACATATATATATTGACATTATTCTTTTTTAACTAAATGCCAATAAATAAATAATTTAAACTTAGCACATTAACTATATAAATTTAAAGATAATATATTATCTCAAAATTTATTTGTTATCTCTACAATATTATTAACCAACCAACAATGCAGTTTATTCAACTTTTTCCTTCCGTTGAATCAAATAATAATTTTTTCCCTAAACAAACAAAAAATATCCTATACAAAAATGTAAACTCAACATATACAAGTTTAAATTTATTCACAAATATTAAAATATTAATTACAAGTTAAATAAAAATAATCTAATCTTTTTCCATATCATATATCATATATTAAACAAAAAATTCTTCAATGAAGTTTAATATTTTTTTATTTTATAATATTTTAACTTAATATTCATACCTGAAGATACTGAAAAATATTACTAGAGTGATGATATGATACTTTGCTTGTTTCACCTTTGCTCTCCCACTTGTTAACTAATAGTGTAGGAGATTGCTTGGTTTCTTTTATAATGAAAGCAAAAAATTGAAAATGAAGAGCAAGGGTGTGGAGAAATGGTGATAGATAAGAAAAGAAAATAGAAGGTATGGAAAAATAGTAGAGAAGTAGGGAAGGAGTAGGAAAAAGGTTACAAATTTGTAACAGAAAGATAGAAGGGAGACAAGTGGAGAAAGAATATGAGGGAGAAGGAGAGGAGAATGGAAGGTTATAAAATTTAGAGTAAAAAAGTGAAGGAGATGGACGGAGGAAGGATATGGAGGGGGGAGGATATAGTGGGGGTAGATAGGAGTTGGGAGGGGGAAGGTGCAGCCTTCATGATCCATGACCCAAAAAAAATTATTTACTTTTTAAATAAATGAGGGTCGTGACATCAAGACCTATGACCCAAAAAAAATTATTTATTTTTAAATAAATGAGGGATGCCACCCTCTTTATTTTTTTTTTAAATTTGGTCACGGCATCCAAAAAAAAATTTTAAACATTTGCGGAATATGTTTTAGTGATTGAGCATATTAGTTTTCTTTTTCTTTTTTCACATATTGCAGTCAAATGGCCTGTAGCAAGATGCTCCACATTTAAGTTATTTATTATTTTTTTAAATTATGTGATGCTTCATGTTTCAACCAACTTAATTTGAGGGAAAGGGATTTGGGGTGATCGGATTTTTTGCTCTTCAATGGTGAGAAGCATGCGTTACTGCTCAAAGGAGGCTGTTGTGTAATCACATAAAGGAACAAGCACCATGTCGCTTGGAGACCCAAAACGCACCATTTTAAGTTAGATGAAACGATGCATTTTTCATTTTTTTTTTACTTAGAACAAATCTCGACCATCCAATTTGCTTCATCCAAGTCGTACAAACATCGGAGAACTTAAAAATTTGGTTTAAAAAGCCCTCCTGTGTGAATTCCAAAAATTATCCGAAATTACGAAAAATACCATTACGTTTCGTAGGTTTCCCGTCAAAATTTATTTCTCCATTCTAGATCCATTTTTCCTTCCATTCGAGGCTACAATTCTCATTTTCAGGAAGCTAAAATGTTACTCAAATTTTTTGACACCTTAACTAATTCATTTCGGGGGGACTTGTTTTGAAAACGCACCCGTTTCTGTCGTTTAACAAAAATTAGACATTACACCTTTCATGCCACAAAAATGCTTTTTTGAATTAGATATAGCTTTTTAATAATGTAGTGTTGCGACCTCTGTTCCTCGGCCTATGTCTTTCTCATTTATCTCTAGTGTTCGAACCTCCAAAATCCCAACCTATGTCTTCCTCATGCATTTGGATCAGGGAATTAGATGACGCTTTTAAAGCAAAGCTAATCGCAGAATGGTAGATTAGATCATGGAATGACGCTTGAAGCTAGGTATGGTGGATATAGGAAGAAAAGTGAAGGTGGTCCATTTTAAAGAAAAAAAAAACTAGGGTTCTTGATGGGGATTTGACTAAGTAGAAGAGACTATGTCTAATATTATTTATTGAGGTTAAATGTTTTAGAATAAACTTGTCTTGCTTTTGGATGGGGATTTGATTAAGTGTTTGTTAATGGTAATATCACCAAATATGCCATAAAGTGGTCTTGCTACTAAAATATATCTAATATTGTTTATTGAGGTTAGAAGAGAGTCTAATAACTTGCTAATATTGTGGATATTGCATATTGTTGATATTGATGTTAATATTAATGATATTGTTGATCCATTTTTCATGCATGTCTGTTTGAATTTCTATTGCTATTTGATTTGACAATAACCAGCAAGAGCAATTGTTTTAATGGTCAACATTATGTGAAGCAAGATTCTTAAAATTGGTAAGAGCAAAATGATAATAGAAGAAACATTATTCTTATATTTTTTCAAGCAAAGATATTACAATTGGCAAGAGCAACCTTCTAAATGGTAAAAATTATATCGATTGATAGATAAAAATTTAACCATTTAAATAGTTAAAAACTGATACCTTGCATTATTGTTGGCAACTTGTTGATAACTTGCATATTGTTAAAAAATATATCTATTGTTGGAAACTTGTTAATAACTTGTTGCTCGTGTTTGCATCTTGTAGGAAACTAATGCAATGAACCTACAGTTGCAAATGACTCTTATTTGTAGAGAGGAAAAGATGGTTAAAAGATATATGCAATGATCACAAATTTCTAGCAAGAACAACTATGAATGGGAACATGACAAATGATCACTAATATGCAATGAACCTACATTTGCAAAGAGTGCAAATGAGCCACATTCAATGATTGGGAATGAAGCAAATGATGCCAAATGGATCAATGAACAAGAACAACTAATACTTAGCATGTACTTGATTTGAAAGAAATGTGATAGGGAATTGTATTATATCTTAAAAGATATAGTAATAGAGAGTTCAATGGAATGAACATTGTTATTATGTAATAAAGAGTTCAATGTAATTAAGAGTTTGATGTTCTCAATAAAGTTTATTCTTTTATTGCCAATCTTAAAATCACAACTAACTCTTATTTTCTGTGTTTTATACAAACAATAGCATATAGATTCTACTCTTGTTGGATCAAGTCAAAGATCATGAGTATGTAAATCTAAAAAGTTATTGTAGCATAAGTAAACTCCTTTATAATAATTAAATCCTAAAAATATCGCAAGCAGTTGATGATCATAGTTAGTATTAGATATTGTGTCGAGTGACACCACATCAACAAAATAAGCATAATTAATCAATATTCTCCTATCAACCCAAAAGATATTTGTTATTTGTTCCTCCATATTCATCTAAAAAGTATGATAGAATAATGTATCTTCAAACAATTGATGTTGGAAATATTGCAACATACTATTAGTTCCTCCGTACACCATGCTTCACTGTCTGTTAAACTTCAAATGGTCCTTTGCATCCAACCAAGTATAGTTGAGATTAGTTTTTCCTCTAGTGTGACTACTTATCAATTTATAATGTGCAATTTGTTGAAGCCCAAAATCCTTTGTCAAATCAACCTCGTGGGGTTGAACTTGGGTTAATTTACTTTACAATGCTAACGTGTGAATTGTATTTGAAAAACAAAGCGAGTGATTATGGGCCTGTTTGAAATTGTTTTTGTTTTAATGTTTTCAAAACATATGTTTTCAAGAACAAGTTTTTGAGAACAAAAAAAATTAAAAAATCTGTTTGAATCATTATTTTGAAAAGTAATTATTTTCTGTTTTTTACCTGATTCTGTAGAACAAAAATTACAGAATACTTAAAAAGTGTTCTGAGTTTTTTGTTTTTGACAACAAAATTTTATTTTTTTATTTTACAAAACACTTCATTAAAAATAATTATTAAATAGATTTTTTTGTTTTTTTGTTTTTGAAAACAAAAAAAATTGTTTTGCAAAATCAAATCAAACAGGGCCTATGTTCCTAACAAAATCATTGACTATCCATTTTTCATTAACACATATAACTTTTATTTTTTGCTTTATAATTGGTCTTAGTCTTAAGCCCCAGATTGATAATCATAAAACTTTTCTTGTCTTGTTCTCTTAATTCTTCTTTGCAACAAATATATTTGTATAAAGTTATAAAGTTGTCTTTCTTACTCCTAAAATTATATTTCTTTAACTTCAAATTAATCTAAAGCTTTCATACTTTCTTTAGGTTATCAAATTCTAGATCTAGTCTAAGAGTCAAATCAGATTCCATATACTTGAAAAAAGTTAGGACAAAGTTAATCAAATTTTTGTTTTACAAGATAAATAAATTGAGAAAATTAAAAAAAAGAAATCAAACTAAATTGAGTTTGGCTATATAAAAGAAATAAATTGAGTTCTTGTTATATAAAAGATAAATAAATTTACTTAGCAAGATGTTGCATACTAAATAATTATGTGAACTTAAAATATGATATTCAAGGGTATGGAACTTAAAAATATTCACTTATCTTCCTGATAACAATAAATTTAAGGATCGTTGTTTTAACCTGCCAAGCAAGAAAAGGCACAAAAAGGAAGTAAACAACTTAATGGAGACTCTTACTTATAATAAACTCAATCTCAATAGACAATATGATAATTAGGCCACGAGTTGCAGTGCGTAAGGACAGAGATGATTAATCAAGCCATGAGTGGCAGTAGCTACTCCGCCACTCCGTCGTAAACCAACGATCATCGATTCACTTCTGTTCTCCATCAATAAAAGCCGAGAATGTGTTAGCAAGTAATAATAGAAATCAAAGCTTCACTTACTCAACATTAAATCCTTTAAACTCACCTTCCACCTTGCTAAACTCGCCAACAAGTTGCAAAAAAAAAAAAAAAAGGCTTTAGTTGATGAGATAATTCCAAGAAAACGCTAAGAAAAATATCCGAGACAAAGGTTGAAGGTAGTCACAGCTGAATGCTACCTTCTGTGTGACGTCTCAGACTTGAAGCTTTACCCTTTCACAACCATGGCTTTCCTACGTTAATGGAACAAAGCTGAGGAAGATAGAGGCTGCAGTGCTACGTCGGAGGATGTTATATCTGATCGAAACACGACGTTTTTGTGTCATGAAGGGACAACTGGGATGAAGTGAATCGAACGGCCGAGATTCGCTCTGAGTTAAAATAGAGAATAACACAAAGCACACTGTTTCATTTAACTCGAAGTAGTGCATTTTGGGTGTCTAGGCGACATGGCGTTCTCTCCTTCTTGCGATCCGACGAACGGCTTGGATCCTCTGAGCAGCAGCGCGTGCTCCTCGTCTCTGAAGAGCAGAGAATCTGGTCACAGATTTGGGAGAGGGGTACGAGCAAGGTTGTCAAACTGGTGAGTTTAAGTAAATTCGTAAAAAAAAGATAAACTCGTAATATAGATTCGTATCGTAAATTTGTAAAAATTTATATTTGTTAATAATTACATATAAAATATAATATATAAGTATAAATTCATTTAAATACACTTTAAATTACACTAATTTTGTTTAAAAAAATTATTTATATTATGTAATTTATATTTTGCAATATAGAAATTTTAATAAAGTTCATATATAAATATTATTTTTAAATTTTTTTAATGGATTGTACTGGATTTAAAAATTTTTATCCTTTTTAAACTTAGTTTGACTTAATTATATGAGAATTCGTCAAATTTAGTTCAAAACACATTAAATTAACTAAATTTATTTGAGTTAAAAGTAAATTAAACTGATTTTATATGGAGTTCGAGTTTATAAACGAGTCAACACGTTTTCTTTAAATAAAAACTTAAACTCGTTAAAATCGGAGAGTCAACTCGTGAGTTTAACAACAATGGGTATGAGGAGGGAAGGTATATATATGATATTTATTATATATATATATATTATATTATATTAAATAAATATAACATATTATATTTGTAATATATATTATATATTATTTAATTTTAAAATATTAAAATGTAATTAATAATAATAAATTTCTAAATAATAATTTTATTAATAAAATTATATTTTTAATTATAAATTTATTTTTTAAATTTATTTGCATAAAAAATATTTTTTAATCTTATTAAAAATCTTATATAACAAAAATCATCTTATCTTATAAATTTTATTTTGCCTTAAATAATTTAAAATTAAAGATGTAATTTTTTGTAAGTTTTTTTGTCTTATAAATTTAACTAAAGTATAACATGCAATATCAAAATACGCTTTTCCTTCCAATCCCACCTTGGCATCAGTCGCGAGTTACGTCCATCGCCGTCCTCTACCAAAATCGCGGTACTGCGCCTTCCACTGGTGATATGCATACCGACCGACGACCTCCCTCCAGTGGTTTTCGACATTTACGGTGTCCTTGGAGTCGCTTGAAGTTGGTCCCGAAGGTAGGGGTTTTGTTCTCTAGCGTTGATTTTGATGATTGTCAGGGAATTTGTTTCTCGATTAATTGATTCAGCTTTAAATGACGATATGGTTTTCAGCAAAGATCGTGCGGGAAGAGAGAGATTGCTTGTAGAGTTAATGAGCCACATTCTGAACCAGATGGTGACAACTGACAACAAGGAGTTACTTCCAATTTCCTACTATCTCTATTCGAATTTCCAGTGGTTTTTATGGTAATATTTGTTGCTAGTGTTCAGTATTTGGTTCCTTGCATAGTATCCTATCCTGTTGCTCCATTTTTTTTGGCTGGTTATTAATTACCTACTTTTTCTCCTTTTCTAAATTTCTACTAATAATCAAAGCTATTTTTGTTTGTGTGCCGGAGATTAAATAGGAACAAAACAGAGGAGAGACACGTGGGTGCTTTGGTTGGAACCGTAGATTAGCTTTCGTGGGATATACTTGTGTCTCATGGCCATGAAATTGGCAATGATATGCATCGCACTATGAGTCTTCATATTTTTCTTTTGATTCAGTCTTTCTCTACTGCTTCGAATAACAAGAGAGCAGAGTTAGAATGGGGGCTTTAGATTTGACTTGACTTGACTTGCATTAGCTGTAGGATAAAGTGGCCTCTTTTATGGTTAATTCCTTGAAAAATTTTAATTATTCTTAGTGCAAAATTATTCTTTTTTAGGACTGAAGCCATGTCCAAAATATGCGCTGTAACTGGAGGAGTCTGGATCCTCTCTTGGATACCATTAGTTAGAAACTTATTAGGAAACATGTTTTGATAAGAATTAGGATTTGGGAATCCTTTAAGGAGGAGTTTCGAGGCTTTAGAAATGTACAACTTTTCTGAGCTATTTCTAAGTGCGAGAGAGAACTTTGAGAGCACCAGAGCGAAGATTCTTTGAAGCTTTGAGTCTAGCACGGATCCACCTACTTCTTTTCTTCTCTTGAATTTTTTAATGCCAAAACTCCTTGTTAATCCTAAACTTGATTTTAGATTCCATGTTTATTAATAGCTAAATTTTTGTTTCTAGGGTTTTTATGAACCCTTGTAGGAGTTAGGAATTAGTTACTTTCTTTTCTTGCAATTAATAATATTTAGTTCTGTTTATTCAATCTTGATCTTATTGCTTCTAATTAACTGGCCATTAGTTAGATTAATTTGGATTTTCTGATTGAACTTGGAAAATGAAAATTGGGAATAGGCCATAGATTGAATAACATAAGTATAGGGTATTTGCTTTAATGAATTGAATGTTTCGTTAATAGGATAATGATATACCTATTAATCTTGCATAGTCAAAAGTAAGATCTGGGCATAATTTGCACTTGGTCAAATTTCATATAGGAATAGGGAATAGACCAAATAAAAAATTTATAGGTAATTCAGAAGATATTTATAGGGTAATAGGAATCCTTGTTAGAAAAATTAATATTATTAAAAACAAATAAAAGATAAGTAATTAGATTTCTAAGAAATACTAGGGGGGATTAATAATCATAGGTTCTCTCACTTATTGAACCTACTCAAATTAGTTTGCGCATTTATTTTAATTTTCATAGTTTTAATTAGTTTTTATTTCACTTAATCATAATTAGTTTGATTTAAGTTAGGGTATTAATTTTAGTAATTGGTAGCTTGCATTTGTCAAATCTCTGCAAGATTATACTTAACTAATTCTATATTACTTGTTCGACATGTATGCTTACGTGCATGGTTGTATTTGATTGTAACAAGTTTTTGGCACTGTTTTTGGAGATTTGTGCTATTGATTTTCTGTCAATATTAATATCAAGCACACTTAACTTGAACTCAAGCCTTGTTTCTTTTGCTTTTATTTTTTTCAGTTTTTTGTTCTTTTGTTTTTGTCTTGTTTATGTTAGTTTTAGTTTTGGTTTTGGTTTTGTTTTTAATGATTGAGTATCCATGGTTGACAGGGGGGGTAGTTAGTGTGTATGAATTTGATGTGTTGACACCTTTGACAGTAATTTGTGACATTTGTGGGAAGGTCACTTTAGAGTCCTATGTCATATAGAGGCTGCACATTTGGAGGATGATATCAACAGGAATCAAGCTAATCTTTACTCCAACATTTATCTTCCTAGTTGGAGTCATCAGCAAAACTTTTCTTGGAATCAAAGTCAAACTCCTCCATCAGGTTTAACATACCCATTTTGCCCTTCCAGTTTCCAATTACAAGAAAGAGCCTTAGTTCAAGAGTAGAAACCAAATTTAGAAGATGTGATAATGCAATTCATTGCTAACAATGACGCTGCAATTAGAAATCTAGAGACTTGGATAGATAAGTTAGCCATTGCAATCCATAATAGACCAAAAGAGATGGATATGACTTTGAGGACTGAAAAGAGTTTCCAGAGGTTTCTAATCAAACTGAGGGGAAATATGAGCAGAGTGTGGAGGAAGGAGAGTTTTATGAAGGTTGAAGATCAGGAGGTGACCTTCAAAGTGATTATAGTAATGCAACCTCCTGCTAAGTCAGAATAGTATTAGAATGTCAGTGAAGTAGACAATAAAATTCCAAAGGATTGTGAAAAGAATAATCTTGTTGATCATCCAACAGTGTCTTTGGTTCTTACTAAGGATAATTTAGTTGATTTTATAGGGTGTTTGATTCTTTTGGAAGCTTTGTCTATTATTGATGTCATGGAAGAAACATTAAAGCCTCCCAATCTGTTAGTTAGAAGAATTGTTCCAAGGAAGTCATTGGTTGAGAAGCCACGTATTCTTAATTGGAAGGAAGACCATTCCATTTGAAGGCTGCCTATCCATGAGGAAAGGGAAGCGAGACAGTTGTGGTTTATACCCATGATTGGGTTCTCATCTAAAGTCAAGCTGGAGATTATAAAACAAGTGCTTTTTGAGGGGCAACTCAAGCAAACATAATTAGGTGTCTTCATTTGTTCTATTGATTCTGAGAACAAGAGCAGTAGGGAGTCTTTCTTTTCCATTTTTCTTTTATTCTTACAAACATTGTAGACAATGTTTATTCCAAGTTTGGGGGGATAATTTATTGATAGGTTGCAACATTACTTGAATTATTGAGCTTTTACTTTGTCTGATTTTATTTTAAAAGATGTTTGAGCTAGCTACTTAATTGTCTACTTAGTTTTTTGAGCTAGCTACTTAATTGTCTACTTAGTTTCATGTCTGATTCTGAAAAAGGGTGCCATCAAGATATGTTTAGTAGGAAGTTGATAATAAGTTATACTTGTTCATAGTTCAAAATTGAAATGTTGAACTTTTCTATATTTTTGAAGCATATCTTGTGCACTCAGTGGCCAGGCATAATTAGATTGAATTTTTTAGGAGAACATTTTATGTAAATCAATTTTTATAGGCTATCTCAACCCTAGGGCCTTGGAACCTATTTCATACTCTCTTGAGACAAAATACTAAGTGTTGTATAATCCTAAGACATGATTTAGACATTTCTTTGTGCATTTGAGCCTTTCAAACTCAATCTATATAATTGCTATCTGTCGCACCCTTCTTGAGTGTTTAAATTTTTAAATTTGTGCCTATTTGTATTTTTTGTTTGTTTGTTTTTGCCTATATTTACCTTACCCTATCTTAGCTCAAAAACCAGAGGTAAACCCTTTCGTCAAGAGAAGTTATTTTTTGCACATTATTGATATGTTTGGGAAGGAATGGTTGATGGTCAAATAAGACAGGATGAATTGTTGGTGTACGGTAAAAATAGTTGTTAAAGGTAAATTCTATTTTTCCCCAATGCTGATGTGGAATGTGAAAAAGGGTTATAAAGAAGGGGGAAAAAAAGAGATAGAATTTAAAAAAAGAAAAAGAAAAATTATATTTAGATAAAAAGATTTATGTTTGGTGGAAAAGCAATTCAAAAGTAATTCCAAAAGGAAAAGAAGGAAAAAAAATTGAAAAAAAAAAAATTCGAGATTGTTTCCCTTGTGCATATGTATTATATTTTCTTGAGGTTTTTGCATTTTCCTATATCCATTCTTGATTAGCCAGAACCTTTGGCCATGTTACAAGCTTTATAGACCTGTTGATCAAAAAGTTGTGCGACGATTACATTAGTGAAGAGAGGGTAGAAAAAAATAGGCACATGAAGTACTTACATTTGAAGTTGCATATATACACTTTGAGGTGCATAAAATTGATTGACACTGTCTGGCAAACCACATGCACTTCAAAGTATTGGAAAAGTTTGCTTAACTTTATTGAACTTTGTGACTAGTATATCCTGCATTTTCTTTTTATTGATTATGCTGCATGAGGTAACTCTTGGAAGGTTTCGGCAAACATATAGTTAAATTTACTCTTGGGTAGCCTGGCTTTTCTTGTGTTTTGAGTTATTTTACTTGAGCATGACTAAAAGTTTTAAGTTTGGTGTGGCTAAAACAGGTATCTGGTGTGTACACTAGAATTAGTAGAATCTTTGGAACATATGAAGAATTGGAAAGTGATCTATAAGGATCTTAGGCCACTTGGAGCTCAAGACTGATCTCTAGATGCTTTTTGTAAAGTACAATGCATAATGTTGAACTAATAGCTGGAAACTCATCTGTGTGATTGCTGTCTAGGTTATGTAAAGCAACTAATTGTTATTGTTATTCTTCTTGTAGTGGCTTGTTCTAGATAAGCTAAAATACTATATTCTCTTTAATCTTGCTTTTAAGCCTAAGGAACTGTTTTGCAAGCAGCAAGACATACAATCATGAAGGACATGGGAATGGATGCCTATAGGTTTTCCATTTCTTGGTCATGGATTTTTTCCAGTAAGCTTCCTGTCCTACTTTCTAACATAAACATACTGTGTATTAGCTAGATTCTTCCTAAGAGAAAACTGAGGTTGAATTGATCATCTTTTATGCCTATATGAGCAGAATTCCCTCTTTGCCAAGCAGGTCGTTGAGTACACAAGTTACAGATTGAATGAAAACCATGATTATTTTAAACTGGGTCCAGATCAAGCATAGACTTTATAGAAGTAAATGATGAAATATTCTGATTGTGCAGGTTTGTTTTATCGTAGCATATATTAAGAGCATCAGGTTTTGTAAGAGTTCTTGTTAAATCTTGCATAATATTTATTGCTTCTGATTGCACCAAGCATAACACTTGCAGGAGTTGAACCTTATATCACCCTCTTCCACTGCGACTTACCTCAAGCCTTGGAAGACAAGTATAAAGGATGGCTGAGCCCTGCAATCATGTACCGAATTAATTTTTATTTTTCTAACTTCTTACCTAATATGATTTCAAAGTATTATATGTGATTTTGTTAAAAATATAATTAACATGCATTTTGTGGTATATGTAAGCTACAGAAGGACTCTGCAACTTATGCTGAGAGATGCTTCCAGAAATTTGGAGACTGGGTGAAGCACTGGATCACTTTCAATGAGCCTCATAATGTAGCCATGCTAGGATATGATTTAGGTTGCTATGGACCTGGACAATGCACCATTCTCGATCACTGTCTCTGCAAGGATTGGAATTTTGCTACTGAGCCTTATATTGTTGCTTACAGTATCCTCCTTTCCCTTGCAGTAGTGACAGATATTTGCAGGAAAAAATACAAGGTATGTAAAATAATGGATTTTGTGTAGAACTAAATGAGGAAAGTGATGAATTTAAACTTTTGGATTATTGTACACTAAGACAGCAATAAGAACTTAGAATAATCATAAGACAAGACTTAGGTGAAGTTTCTTAGGTCTATACTATCAGGTCCTCCAATAGAAAAATTACATGAGGATGTATTTTCCGACTTGGCGTTACATTATTGATTTCTTATAAAAGGTTCTTCCACATAGCATAATTCTATTGGAGAACCTAACAGCAAACTCCTGAAAACTGCAATTAAGCCTTTTTTTTCCCCAGCATCAAATCTATGAACCATGCAGAACTCTGGGGAATAATGAGATTTACAGAAAGTAATTTATTGTGTCTTTGGTGTATATTAGTGCCTTGTGAAATGAAACAATATCCTTTCAAGTGATATATAATTGTTAAAACGCCAATATACTGAGTAATTTGGTTCTTCTACAGCATATAGGGGAAGGACCGGTTGGGATATCTTTAGATGTAATTTGGCTTGAGCCAGCAACAAACTCTGAAGTAGACATTGCAGCAGTTCAGAGGGCTCTAGATTTTCAGTTTGGCTGGTGATAAACCTGTGGTACTTTGTAAATTGAAAAATATGTCCCATCACAGCTATGTTGCCAGAACAAAAATGATATGCCAAGTAGTTTGACTTTGATTTCCGTCACTGGTTTATTGATCCTTTGAAAGAACGAAAAAAGGATTTTCATAGTAATAACAGAGCTTCAGAAAAAGCACTATCAATTCAGCTTGGCGAAGGACAGAGCGCCACCCCAGGTATTGTTGGCACTCCTAATTGCTTTCTTAAATACTCCTATTTCTCATACATCATACTATATTCAACATTCACTACATATACAGAGTTAAAAAGAATATAGAATAATGAACTTACTTGAACTTGAACAGTATTATCAAATTGCTTCATGCCAACCTGTAATAGGTATAAGAACAGAGAACAATATTTGTTCAAATTTTCTTTTTCCTCCTTGACAACCGGATGCTTAAATCTTCTGTCTTCCCTCTATATTCTGTCGTAACTTTTGATTTAGCATTAATCTGTTTGGATGTGTTTTATTATAAAAATTTTACTGTATTTTCTCCCATTTTTGTAAATCCCTCTGGCTCTTAGCTGGAAAATACCCCCACCTCCGTAAATCACCATTTTGAATCTTACAAAATCTTCCCGGCAATAATCTTCAATCTTCATGAACCCGTCCTTTTCTTTTCTTCGCCAACAAAACCCTTCTTTTCAAATCCTTCCCCTCTCCCCTTTCACGATGGGCAAAAGTTGATGTTGGTTATCTCCTACAGCCTGGGTTATCTTTTGCCAGTAAACCCCCGCTGCTGAGAGTAATCCCCTCCTTTCCCGTCCCGTTCTTTTCGCCGGAAACCCCTCTTATGCGCGTCCAAACAATCTTCCCATTTCTCAGAAAACCCAATATTGTCTCGTGCTTCCAGTCAACTTC
This sequence comes from Erythrophleum ivorense, assembly GCA_026724425.1. Classification (NCBI taxonomy): domain Eukaryota; kingdom Viridiplantae; phylum Streptophyta; class Magnoliopsida; order Fabales; family Fabaceae; genus Erythrophleum; species Erythrophleum ivorense. Next base: position 452,744 of record JAIUCV010000615.1, on the reverse strand, counting down.
CTGAAATCTTGAACAATCACCTATCCCGTAAGAATTCAGAAAAACCTCGGATCACACACCTGTGTTTGCTAAAACGCCTCTCTACTTCAAGTAGTCCTTCATCGATGGCTATTGGGCGTCGTCTTGCCAGTAACCCAAAGCATTATCTCATGGGCCCTGTACCTTTTTTGTAAATTCTTTTGTTACTTGCCTTTTATTGTATCGTATGTTTGGTGTTTCATTTTATCTTCTGTTAGTGGAGCACTCTTGTACGTCTTTTATTAATTAATGAATTTTCTAATTACAAAAGAATATAACTATTTAAATAGTTACTATCAAATCAATATATCGATATATATATTTATATATATAATCCTGTCGGGCACTATTTCTTATCACTGTTTATGTCTTTCTTTTAAATTCTTTTTCTGCTTTCGTGGGGCCCGCGTTTTAGTTTTTCTTTTTTTATATATATGGGGCTCGCTGGATTTTTTTTAATCCCCCTGCATCTTGCAGGGGTAGCTCCTAATTTTTTTATAAAAACATGACAGGCAATTTTGTTTTAAAGACAGTTATATGGTGCTACAAAATGATTTATTTTACATATCTTTATAAAAGAATCAAATAACGAAACATCGGAAGTACCAAAATTTATTCTTTAGTTTTAAATTAATTGTTGGATTAATAAAAGTCATTTTTTTATAATAAATTATTGAGCCAAGTGAGTACTAAACCATCCAGTCTCCGTTCCAAATCCATATAAATTGTTGATAAAAAAAAAAAATCAGCCCGAACCCAATATTCATTTAAGGGATGTTATTCTGAAGACTAGCTGCGTTTTACCCTTTTGGGCGAAAAAACCCATAATGTTAGTATAAAAGCTATCCCTAGATAAATCCGACAGATGAAATACCTTGTTTGATCCGCCATGTTCGGTTTGGTATCGACATTAAGAAAAGGCTGAACTTGTCACAAATTAGTCTGTAAAAACTCCGCCTGCCTGTGCCTTATATCCTCCGATTTGCCTCAAAATGCCTGCTGCTCGATCTAATTTTAGCTCGATAAAAAAAGTTCTGTTATGCCTTTACCCAACTCTACGGTTCTCAGTTTCGTTGTTTTTATTATTAGTTCATTGTTTTTCTTTATTACTTCTTCTGTAGCTGCATGGACTACATAGCAAAATAGGTCTAATTTAGGGGTGCATAGGCTAACCTGACCATAAAGTTGGGTTGGATAGGACCCCCAAAAGAAAATGACGGTATCGGCTAATTATGTTGGTGAGTTTTGGCTAGCTTGGTCAATCATATATATTTAGAAAATTTTATTTTTTTTGAAAGAGTTATATAATAACTTTCTTTGTTGTAGGAACAATACGTAATTTTATAAGGCTTATATGATATTTTTTTAAGGTTATTTTTAAATTTTTATTAAAAAAAATGGCCTGATTAGGCCTCGCCAACTTGGCTCGGTAAAAATTAGGTGGGCACTTTGTTTGGTTCAATTCAACCTATGTACACTCCTAGGGCTTGTTTGCTATAGAGAATAGAGAGTAAGGGAGGATAAAATGGAAAATAAAAAGGAAAAAGTAATTTTGAGAATGAAAAATGTTCCTTGTGCCTTCACTTTTAAAAAGTAATAAAATGGGATCAAAATTGTTGAATAATGATTACAAAGGTATAATACATTGCACAAAATTGGAGAAAATGGATTACCTTTCCTCCAAAGATACCAAACAAGGCCCTAGTCTAGTTCATTAACCTAAGGTTTTGCATTCTATTATCTAATCCTGATAATTTTTGTTAAATCAACATTGTGTAATAAAATTCTAATTAGTTAAATTTTATTTCTTTAGTCCCATTTGGTTTATTACAAGGGAGAGGGAATCTCTTTCCAAATTGTATAAAATGTTTATTATGTTCTTATAATTATTACTTAATTTGTCTCTTTTTATTACTTTTTTAAAAGTAGAAATATAAAAGTCATTTTTTATTTTATCTATTCACTTTTTACATTTCTTTTCCTTTTATATCATCTAACTAAAAAGTCTTTTGTTTTGTTGTAATAGTTGAAACTAGCAACAAGTGGAATCTTTTTCACCGCTGCATGCCATTATAGTCTCTTATTACAGCATTAGGTGCTTATCTTCAAGTTCAATATGAGTAACATATCTCCATTTGATAACCATGCTAACATTACATTAGCCTTTTTTATCAATCTATCCATGTATTTTATGAGTTGGATTGTAGAATATAAACTTTTATCATATGGGCTTTGTTTATAGTGGAAGTTGTAGTAAGACTATCCTGAGATATTTTTTAATGGTTTCATCACATCTTGTTATAAACGTAAATCGAAAAGGAGAGTCTATTTCAAAAGATTAATCTATTAGATGGTAGAAACCTTTAGACTTATAAGTTTCTTTTCTTAGAGAACGTTTCCTCCTGATGTGGAATTCATAACAATGCAACTCCTTTAAAAATTGACACCTGCAATGGCCCACCTATTGATACTGGTCCATTGTTAGCCCTTTCCTTCATTGACAATTTTACTTATCTTCTAGTATTTAGCACAACTTTTCACACTACAACTTAATTTACTTTGGAGGTTGCTAGTGAGTGTGTCGACTATGTGTGAACCATGAGAAGTGATTCAAGTGAATTACGATATGAAATTGGATGGATCCAATGCCTAAAGGTTATCACTAGTTCTATAAGCAATGAACATTGATTTGATCCAATTCTCTCATAATCACTCTAGCAAATACACTAATCATACTAATATACTTGAGTATTCAAAGTTGAATCTTACGAAAAAAGTATTTAGGATTCATTTGGTACATAGATGATTTTGAGAATAAAAATGACTTTCTTGCTATTACTTTAAAAAACATTAAAAAAAAGTGATGAGATACTATTGAATAATGATTACAAAAACATAATAGATATTACACAAAATTGATGGAAAAAGATTACCTTTCCTATAGCCTAACTAAATGAGCTGTTAAATGGAGATAATTTATCTTAGTAGCCCAACAAATCTAATCACTAAATATTGAAAAGGTGGAGGTTGAGTCTAACCTAACATAAGAAAAGAAAGCTTAAGAGCAAAAGGCTACACAAAAGGATTTAGACTCAAAGTAGATTGTCTTAGTTTACTAATGTTATTGACTTCTCATTTGTGTTAATTATAGTGACTTCTCATTTGGAGGCCTTCTAATGTTAATATTCATCTTAGATTCATCCACTTGCCTAAGAACTAGTTAGAACATGTATACTCCTTGCAAACTTGCGCGGATGTGCTACCTCCTAAGTAAATATGATATTAACTGTAGGACTATTAGAGGTTAGCTTCTCTCTTCTCAGCAACTTATATCATTGACTAGTTTGGGTTAGATAGGATATACACCAAGTTGCTTCATTAGATTAGCCTATTTCTATAGCATCTCCTATAACTTCTTTAAGCTACATTTTATAGGTTCATCTATATATAAGGCATTTCAATAAACATATCTTTTGGGTTTTTCATTGAGCACCTAATGTTACAGTTAATGATAGCTACAATTTATATGTAATTGATAATTTCACCAAACCTATTTAGTCTAAATAAATCATCAATTCAGTTAACCATTTTAAATCAATTTATGTTATCCAAATTGTCATATTTAGGGGGCATTTGATTGTGTGAAAAGTAAAGGGATTTTTTCTACATAGTTGTATAAAATATTTATTATACCTTTGTAATTATTACTCAATAATATTTATCTTTTTTTGAATTCAAATTAAAGTAAGGGCACGAAAACAAAATCACATTTTTTTCTTTACATTCACCTTTCCATTCCATAGTTCTAGTTGGCTAGATCTAAATCCAGTTGGTTAGAATTCATACATACATGAAACACTAAAATTTTTAACTTTTTTTACATGAATAAGCTTCTAAAACTCATATATATTTATCTTTTTAAACTTCTTAGATTATAAAATCAAAAAAAGGAAATCTTAATTACCTATACTGTAAATAAACTTATTTTAAATACCTCAATTTAAGTTTAGAAGAAGGCTTACACTTTAAGATATTGAAAAGAAGTAACTATGACTAAGTTTCCATCGCTTTCCTTAAATCACATGGTTTGGCCATGTGTTTTAGCCCAATCACATGGGCTAACTATGTAGTACATTGCCTAAGGGACCAAAATTGTTTAAAGTTAACTTACATGGCCATGTAAAGACACATACAGTGGCCATGTGATGCACTTCCTTAAGTCATATTGGCTAGGAAGCAACCATTTAATATCACAACAGCTCCTGACTTTCAACAGTCAATGCCCATAATTGTAGCTAGAATTCATTAGTCGACACTTACATTTATAGCCAAAATTCATTAGCAAAAGCTTGTAGCTATAGCTAAAATTCAACAACTAATGCTTGCAACTATGGTTGAAATTTATCAACCAACACATTAGAATTCAATAGTCAACGCTTGTACCTAGAATTCAACAACCAATGCCTATGCCTATAGTTGGAATTCACTAGCCAATGCTTATAGCTATAGCAAGAATTTGACAATCATTGCCTGCAACTATAGTTAGAACTCAATAGCTTATTCCTATAACTAAATCTAATGCTTGCAACTGTGGTTGGATTTGATAGTCGATGCCTATAGTTATAGATGCAATTCAACATCTAATGTTTGTAGATGTGCTTGGTGTGCCCTAGCTAAGTTTCCTAATCTACATGTCTACATAACAACATATCCTACCAATAATGTTAACACCTTCTCAAGGCTCTTACACTTAGATATAAGCTATACCATGCTATAGGCTAACCAACAATCGAAATATAACTAGGATAGATTCAAATATGTTAGTAGAGGTGATGAAAAAGCCTTTTGGATTCATTCCCAAGAAAAGGGATGTGTCAATTTATAAGAAACCATACCTAGAGTGGGTTTATTGGGTCATGTCATTGCCCAGGGGCTTTGAAATGCCTACTTTATCCTCCTTTTCAAGTGAAGATAACCAGTGGCTTAGTGTAAAGAGGTTAACCATAATAAGTTCCACAAGTTATAATTGCTTTTTCTATTCTTAACTCGTACTCTGTTCACCTAATATGCCAACCTAACACTTAACTCAATATAGAATTAGAAGATGGCAAAGTTATTCAATGAAGGGTTTTATTGTTGAAGTTACTACCTTTCATGTTCTTGATATTAAAGCAAAAAGTGGATGAACTAGTTGAAAAACGCATATAGAGATTTAAGAGAATGAAGAGCAAGTGTAACATGCATTTGTCAGAGACTAAAGTGGCAAGGATGGCTGAGACAAATGCACTTTGCCTTGAGAGAAATGCTAATCATACAAGATTATTATGATCCAATAGAATTCACCATAAAGGCTTTTAGGATAGAGCAATTTGTTAAAAAGAAAGAGCACAAAAGAGTTGCTAGAGCTCCAAAAAGGCCCTCTATGATTTCTAGCTTTGAGGTCGATAAGAAGCTAAGAATGGTTGTTAAGTGAGAAGAAGACGAGGAGTTTGAAGTGGCTAACATAAATGGGATCAAGATTTTAAGTACCAAAGGTTATTCATTCAAGTAGAGCAAATATTCGATTACCTAATGAAGGGTAAGCAGTTCAAGCCACTAAATAGACATAAAATATTGATTGAGGAATTGAAAAGGAATAAGTATTATAAGTGGCATAATTCTTACAATTAAGCCACCATGAATTGTGTGATGTTCTGCAATTCCATTCAAGAGGCGCTTAAAGAAGGATGTTTCAAGTTGGCTAAGAAAGATATAGCAATAGATATTAATTTGTTCCCAAGGGCAGCCTTAACTAACATAGTGTCAATTATTCAGCTGCCATCTAAATATTTAATTTTCAAAAGAGAAATGTTGAATCTCAGGGAGAAGGCAAACCAAAGTCAAGCTACATAGATGAGAAGATCATACCTTTCGATATCCTCGCTTAAGCCAACTCATACCAAGAGGCATAAGAGGGTAAAGTGTTAGCACTAAAAAATAATAAGTTTAGCCAAGATTGTAACCAAATAGTTAGTTGCAAAAAATGAATAATTGAGCTTGCAATTGAATGAGATAAGCTGAAAGCTGGAGTCTAGATTGACCAGTTGAAGGTATTGATCGGCTAGCGAAAAGGTTTCAACTAATGATTGAAAATGGGTAGCTTGTTAAAAAGAAAATGTGAGGGTTGATCCAATTAGCACATGCTCTATGCAACACATTTTGTTTATGCAAAAAAGGTCATAAAGCTATTGGAGGCATAAAAAGTGGATAATGGCTATCATTGGAAGCAATTATTAGTTGAGAAAGACACTATAAAAGGGAGAAAGGACTAGAATACTAAGACACATAGCAAAACCACAAGAAACTATCCAACAATTTACTTTGATCCTACTTTATGCATCTTTATGCTTTTTTTTTCAACTTTCTTTACCAATTTTGTTTACTCATTTTATACTCTTTATTTCACTATTTTACTATTATTTCTAACCATTACAAAAGCTATAGCTAATTTCTTTGAAGTTTTTTCTATCATCCTTTGTTATTGCTCGAAGTTTATATAAGTATTTAATGAATTAGAAGCAATATTTACAACCCCAATTTCAATTGTCTTTGTGCTTTTCAACTTATCCCCATTTAGAACCTCTTTTTTTATGTTTAGTCACATTTAATATTTAAGAGAACTTGTCATTGAAAAATTAGATCTTATCACTTTCCACTCATAAAAATAGTAACCAAAAAGAGTTAATCAAGATTCCATATTATGACTATATGTTCTTGACAACCTTAATCGGCAAGAATCCACCACCTCTAACATAGATGATGATCCTCTCTTGTGCTGCTTTGCTCAGCCTAGTGTGCTTTGTAAAGCAACACAAATCTCAATCGTTAGATCTATATTTTTTTCAATCTCAATTGTCTATTTTTTATTTTATTATTTTAAAAGAAGTAAAAAAAAGGATAAAACTTGCTTTTCAATTTTACTAGACAAATAGAAAAGAAATATTTTAGACTAGAACAGTAAAAATATAACTTGATATATAGTTGGTAAAAATTAAAATATTTTTTATCTTTTTTTTTTACTTTTTTTTAAATTTAAAAAAATAAAAAATAAAAAATTGAGATTAAAAAAAAAAGATCAAGCATCCTACGGAGAATATATGTAAACTACTTTTATTTTGATCACTATCAATGTCAATTGATCATTCGAAGAATTTAATAATAATAATAATAATAATAATTACATTTTAAAGTTGTAGCGTAATTTATTGTATTATAAATATTAAATGTCCGCGTCAAATACTAGTTTCTGATAAGATAAGGGCGAAGAAACACGTGTTTTCCCTCGTTGTCCCATTGTTAAAAAGAAAGGTTGTCCCTTGTTAAAAAGAAAGAAACGCGCGCGTGGCTTAGAAGTGTGGAGACAGGGGAATGTAATTTTGCACAAAAGGGCTCCATTTGTGGGCAAAGTTGCGGTCATTCAAATATAAAATTAATTACATTTATTCTAAATTAATTATATAAAAACGTTAAATTATTTTGTTAGTTTCTAAAATTTTATTCAAATTTTAATTTAGACTTTACAAAAATAATTTTTGTAATTATTTGAAAAATATTAAAGATAAATCTTTAATTAATTTAATAAGTGTTGTAATTATAATTTTTAACGAATTTATTTAAAAAGAAAAGAAAATAGAAAAATGTAAATAATATAATTTTCTGACTATCTTTTTCTTTTGAAAAAAACTATATATCATTTTTTATATTTTTATTATTAAAAATTTAAATTAAAATATGATAAATAATAATTCTTTAGTAATAATATTATAAATATATTATCTATATATCTATTAAAACCATAGTAGCGAACAGTGCTAGCTTCCTGTGTATTGAGCTGTCTACGGTTTTTTTTTTTCGGCTCATTTTTCTATTGACAGATTTGGCACGACCCCACCTAGTTTTTGCATAAAACTTCGCGACTCCTTCTCAGCGTATCCAGGCAACCCTTTCAACCCACCTCAGTTTTGAATTCGCTGTATGCATATATATATATATATATTAATTAAATAGGACCATCTATATAGGACCATCAATTCAAGTGGCCTCCATCGTATACTTGTAATTTCTATATATACCATCTAAAGACACAATGAATGCGAAGACCACCGATGAGTGGCGTCCTAAAGGTCCAAGTTCTTCTATCGCTCCTCAATTCGGAAGATGGCGCAATAAGATTCACGAGTAAGAAGCAAATCTCCCTCATGAATCACCAGACGAACAAAAATCCAAACATGGAGATCATTTGAACAAAGTTCAGCAATTCATCTCCTCTTTCAACAGTTTCATTCACGGAATGCTTCCTAATAATTTCAGGGATTGGTGAAAAAGTTTAAGAGGTCATATAACGTCTCTTATCTGTCTATTTATAGTCATTGTATTCCAGTTTGAATTTATCGTATTTGTTTGCATAACCAAAATAAAAAACCATGGATTCCATATGTATCACCATATATGCCAGCGCGCAACATGGTCTCCTAAGGTATTGTATGATCTCTACAGTTTTCTAACGACATAGAGTATGCAATGTAAGTTTGCTTTCATCAGTTCAGTCACGCTTTAGTTTATTGCAATAATGCTTCATTCCGAATCATGATTCTAAATTGCAGCCGCATCAGGATGAAAGAAGTCTCATCCCATGGCTTTTGATCATTGCCAAAACCTTTCATCTCTCCGGCATCAGCTCAGTCACGCTTTAGTTTATTGCAATAATGCTTCATTCCGAATCATGATTCTCATCCCATGGCTTTTGATCATTGCCAAAACCTTTCGTCACTCATCTTCTCTCCGGCATGGTTCCATATTGCGGTCGCACCGCATGATGAAAGGTTTTGGCATTGATTAAAGCTATGGGTCGGGACTTCTTTCATCCATATTAAAATGCATTCTTACAACTTTTTCATTTTGCTCCATAAACACTGTCAATCAATATCGCGGTTCTAAATTGCGGACGGTATCATGCAATGCAGCCGCAACTGTCACCGGGATGATTAATATCTAGTGTGAGCTGATAGCTTTTGGCGGGGTTGGGAGTGGGAGAGTCGAGAAAACGATGGGGAGACAGAAAGAATCGGCGAACTGATAGAGAAATTATGAGACGAGCAATTTGATTGGAGGAAGGGGTTAGGTGGCTGAAAATGAATAGAGAGAATGGAATTAAAATAATTTTAAATTTTTTTTAAAGAGTAAAAATTTTCACAAAAATTTAGAGGGTAGGAAGACATAAGAAAGAAAAATTAGAAAAATATTGAAGGTAATTAAAAATATTTTAGGAAATAATAAATTAATGAGAAGTGTATATTAATTTTATATAGTGTATATTTATTAAATTAATATGAATATTAGATATAATATGTATTTTATATGAATATTATATACAAATATATTTATTAAATTAACGTGAATATCAGATATGAATATTTATTAGTTTAAACAAATTTTGTATTTGCGTACAATATGTATTTATTGAATTAATGTGATGTTAAATATATATATATATACATATATATTTGAAATTTATATTGATTATATACATTTTTTAGTCTTGTAGTCTCTCCCTCTCTGCACACATAGACAGAGCTACGATGTTTTCAGGATGGGCATATGCTTTTCCTTTTTAATTTTTCAATATATATATATATATATATATAATGTTGAGTTTTAATATTATGCTTCTATATCCCTTGAAAAACAATTTAAAGTTAATTAAGTTTCATTGATATCTTGTTTTTTGCTATTAAAATTCAATTATATTTCAAATACCTTCAAATACAAATATCAAAAGTCATATGAAAATAAATCTAAAAAATATTATTCAACAATTGCTTGAATCCCGTCCATCATAAGGATAGTTATTTTCACCTCCATCCAATCTAGTGAGTATCTTGACTCTTTCATTCTCATGCTACTTGTGACTCTTTCCATATTCTTTCAAACATAAATTATTTAACACACAATGAAATGTTCTCTCTCAAACTTTCCCTCCCCCCCCCCTCCTCGCTCTTTCTCTTTCATTCATTTTAGCAAGATAAACTAATATTTTTGAAATTAATCTGATCATTAAATTAGTGAAAACACTAATTTATAATTTATTAATTTGATTGTGGTTGAATAAGTGATAATTAAATATAAAATTTTAAAATCTTATATATTAAAATTTTAATATAACAATAAATATTAATAAATTTTAAATATTATTACTAATTGTTAATTTTAAATATTGATAAAGTAAAAGAGAAATTTTAGCTAAACACATTGATATCTGATAGAGATACTTTTAGGAGATGAAATATGATGAAAAATGAACATTTAAAATGGTCAAATACACACATTTTGTTTATCTTATATTCTCTTTTCTTTAAATTTTTCTTTCTTTCAACTCTTTCTTTCTCTTATTACCTTTTTTTTTCTAGTCTTTCAAATCCATCTAAGATAAAATAAGCAAAAATTTTTAAAAAAATTCAAAATTAGTTGAACTTTAAATTGCTGTAGTTTTGACAAATTTAGCAGGTTTTATAGGTTAGTCAAAACAATTCAATATTGGTTTACTAATTTTTGACCAGTTTCTGTCTAGTTTTACTAACAGTGAGATAAATATTTATTTTTTATTATTTTAAAAATTCTAATTATTTATAAGTTAAATATTTTATAATATTGAACTTTAATTATTTTGGAAAAATAAATAGCTACTAAATTTGTCATATTTATTGAATTGTATATTTACACTATAACCCAAAAAAAAAAAATTGTATACTCACGTACTAATGGTTCGTCATAAATACGTCAAAATTAAACGTGATTTTAGAGTAAGGTCCTGCTTATTCTACGAAGTTGCCAACACTGCTCAGAGAAAGGATAATTAAAATAATTAATCAATTTTAAGATAAAATTATCAAAATTAAAATATCCTCAAATTTTAATTAATTTATGAGACGAAAAATTATAATAAATGAAATCAATTGTATGTTCACACTATCATCCAAAAAAAAAAGTATATTCACACTAATGGTTCGTGGCAAATACGTCAAAATGAAATGTGATTTTAGTGTAAGGTCCGGCTTCTGCGAATTTGCCAATACTGACGAGAGAAAGGATGATTAAAATAATTAATCATATTTTAAGATAACATAATCAAAATCAAAATATCATAAAATTGTAATTAATTTATTAAATGAAAGTTTATATTAAATGAAATCTATTGCATATTCACTCAATAGGCTAACGCCACAGTGACCGAAATGGAGCTTTGTCAAATTGTTCACACTTTCACCAAAAAATAAAAAGCATATTCACACTAATTACATGGCATGGAGAGGCTTATTTCATTCATGTCGTAAATATACATTGCCGGCTGCCCTCACTGTGAGTGAACTCCTTCTCTAACTTGGAGGTGTGGGAATTAGGGATGGCAATTTCGCAGGATAGGCCAAGGAGTGCCTTCCTGCTTTGTGTTGTTGTCATTAATTGTTTCTCTCATTTTCATCTCCATTCTCTGTTGTGAAGGAAAATTTTTTCCATCCTCATTTTCTGTGAAAATGTGGATCCCATGGATCTGTAGGAATCTCGAATTTTTTATTAAAAAAAACTCGTCATATTAAATAACATAAAAAATTTATATATCTAAAAAAGCTTAAATTAAGAGCTCAAGTTGTTTATTTACGTTTTCTAATAAACTCTAATCATGTTTAAAAAATAAAAATAAATAAATAAATAATAAGTTCTACAATAAATTAGATAATGGGGAGTCAATAAAAAAAGTCAGTAAGAATATTTAAATTGATTTGCTTTAGCTTAATTTAATAAAAATATAAATAAAGAATAAAATGATGGGAATGAGAACTATAATACTATATTTCTCTAACTGTTTTTACTCAGTTACTTAACTCAAATCTTTTGGTATAGCAATTTTCACAAAAAAATGGAATAAAATAATGGATTATTTTATGTTACATATGGATAAATTTTTTTTTCGTATCTCGTGGGCTATAAGAACTCACCCATATAATCTCTCAATCAAAATACATTCATACAACTCAAGACTATCACAAAACATTCCATATACCTCTGATTTTCACACCATGCACCAGAAAAATGCAGGTGTGCTTTCAGGTTTTAATGTTAGATTTCTGGTGCAACTTTGAAAAATTACAATTAAATCTAAAAAAAATCAAAATCAAGTGAATGATAACTTTTTAAAATGTTCTGAATGTCGACTATAGGTTAAAAATCATTCTAAGCTATGAAAACCTAGTTGAACCATGATTGATAACAAAAAAAATACTAAAGATCTAGTTATCCAGGTTTGCTATTATAGGTTATTGATATAAATTTTAAAAATTCATAAATAATTTTTGAAAAATCAAACCTAGCAAGCTATACCATTTTAGAAAGTTATTGATATTAGCTTGAGGCTAAAAATAAGTTGAGACTAGAACAGAAACATTAAAGCATTGAAAATCGATGGAACAATGACAAAGGTCCGGCTACATCCCTGATACTAATATGAAACTTCAAAAATTCATTTATTTCTCAATATAAATTCAAATGAGGTGCTCTCAAGTGCTACAGAAAGCTTATTATGTTTAGTTTATAAAAATTTCATAGCCATCAAACACCATTTGACCCTCAGATAACACAAGAGAAGGAACTGGCCATATAAACAATGTTTGGACCATTTCAACAGCTTTTTGCCAACTTTAAAAATTCATAATTAATTATCTAGAGTTCCAAATAATCTAATTTTTAACTTCTAAAAAAATCTCTAGATGAGACCTATATGCATGCCAAATTTCATAGGGAAATTCGTCCATTTGGTAAGTTTGTGATATAGGGTTACAAAATGGCACTTTTATGTCTCCTAAAAGGTCAATTATGGACCATTTTGGCTTCTAACTTCTCTAAGACCACTTGAGCATGTGGGAGAGCATAAAAACAACCTACTAAACATGTCCTAAGGGTCTAAATATCCATACATCACCATTTCACTCTCCCACTTGTTGATATATATATAAGGGTCTTACATACACATATTTGCATTTCAATGCCAAAAACATTCAATATCATTCATATGTTTCCAATTTCCATACATACACCATATATCCATACATTTACATGTGTTCAAGAGGTTATATATCATGTACATCATGGGATTACATAATTTGGCAACAAAATGGTTACAATATAAGAATTTAGCAACTCCTTTGACAATCTTCTTGCCTTCAAGTGTGGTGGCTCCCATTTCTTTGCTCTCTTAGTCCACCTAGGCATGTTAGGCAATAGGGAGGGAAGAGTGAGATTCTAGGAATCCCAGTAACTTTTCACCCTTTGCAATCATATATAATGAATATAATTTCAAGCCCAAAGATGAATGCATGGCAATCTGGCAATTCATGAACATGCATAAGTCATTTTTCTCATTCAAGAAAGTATACTCATCACACATAAGCTTGCTAAGACAATGGTTTAGCCTCACCCATTCTCTTTGAGACATTTGGACTTGTCTTACCTACTTTGAAGGGACTTTTGACTAAGTTTCGCTATTTTAAAGACTTTTGGCTTTGTCTCACCCATTCTTAAGGACTTTTGGCTTATTCTTACTCTAACTAAGGGACTTTTGATTTCACCAAGCTCATGCAAACCAAAACACATTCATAAAACATCTTTCAAGAGCATAAACAAAGCAACATGGTACCATGACATATGGACAATTGCTAGAAACATTTTACATAGAATAACTATATACACACACATCCAAGGACAAGAAACCACTCAAGAATGTATGAGAGAAAGGAGAGAGAACTACCTTGGAGCCAATGTTCCACACTTTTACTTTAAAATCTTCCTCCCTCTTCTCGGCCCAACCATAAGACTTTGAAGCACAAGGTTCTCTTGGCCTAAACACATCAAGTAAGGCATTTTTAGATCATTGGATCAAACTCTAGCATTACACATTCCATATGGAAGCCTACTTGGTTCCAAGACTTCAATATGGTTCTATAAAGCACATAATGAAGCAACTTTAAGAATTCATGATCTTGGTTCTTTTCTCTCCTTTAATCTATGATTCTTGACTCCATTGAAACCCCTTGGAGCCATCACACATTTATTTTAAGGAGCCTAGTTAGGAGTTGCTTCATTATGCTACGTTATGGAACTTACACTCTCATCTCACCATCTATAGGTTCTAAAATTTTTTGAAGGCTTCCTCTCATGTTATTCCATCATATTAGTGCCATTCTAGCCTTGGAACAAATTAAAATACTCCCTAGGTCGATGAATCCTTCTGGGTTGAGACGTATGCATTATTTTGGACCCATAGACTTTGTTTTGTTTCTTTTGATGGGAGATGTATGTGGGAGGCTTCCTTGATGTCTTAGATACTCATACAAACTTTTAGACACCCTAAATTATGGCTAGAAGACTTCCTACAAGTCAAGGTGCAATTGAGTCCTTAGGCTAGGTATCTTGCAATTCAATGGTTCTTTCTTGGATTTCTTTACACCATCTTGCTTTGCACACTCTAAAACATAAGTATCACATTTGGTTTGGTTCAAAATTAATCTCTTCTTGGCTAACCTATATGAGACCGAGACACACACTCATGGGAGCAAGGGAGAAGAAGCATGAAAGGCAACAAACTCACCTTGATTTCTAGCTTTTCTCAAGAGTCTTTTCCTTTACTTTGGTTCCTCCTTTGAATTTTGAACTTCTCCCCTTTGAACAGAGCTCAAAATAGAACCAAACACATTAATAAAATCGTAGAAAAAAGGTGGGAAGTAGGAGATTCAAGTTGCTAAAGGAAAGACTATGAAATTGCATCAATTTTTTTCACCTTTCCATAGGGTTTTTCTTTCTCTTTTCTCATGTCTCTTGAGTGTCTCTCTAAGGCAAAAAACTCCTCTATGTTAGGTAGAAAAGAAGGTTAGTGGAAATGGGGTAGAAGTGAGACACATCATATATAAGAAAAAGGACTTAAATTTTTTACAAAAAAATTCCTGTTACATCCCGCTTTTTTGCCATTTTTATTTTTAGTTCATTTTAACTCCTTTTTGATACCTGTCTTTTCTATCATAAGATTTAGGTTCTTAAACTTATAAAATGCCTTAGAATCACTTAATTTAGAGCTAAAACGTTCCCAAATGAAAGGGTCAAAGCTTAGGTTCACTAATATTAGAAAACATGCACCGGAGGAGTTTTAAATGTCTTAGAGCTTCTCATAGTTTTTAGGGTTTTTGAGAACCTCAAAAAGCTCAAAATTTTCATTTAAAAAGCCCTCATGTGAGTTTTCCAAAAAATACCAGAAAATTACAAAAATGCCATTAAGTTTCATTGCATTTTTGTTAAATTCTGTCTGGTTATTCTAGCTCCTGTATCAAGATACCTCTAGCTTTATATCATCATTATTTGAGGTCTAGAATATTGCTCCACTTTTATTGGACTTTAAATCACTCTATTTGGAGAACTTTCTTTTGTATTTAGTGAATTTTGTACATTTATGGAGTAACCGGATGTTACGTTTCTCACGTTTTCTCATGTTTTCGAAAGATTGGATATTATAAGAACCATGTGGGGTAAGAAGTGTGATCTCTGCCCCTATCCTCAAATTACCTTTAGAGAGATTTTTTTCGTCGTATCCATTCTCATAGGAAAATTTTTTTTCCAAATGTACAGGTTCCCAAATAAGACAATCCTTGGGAGGATCCTTAAATTTGGGAATTTTTTACCATCCCTAATAGGTCTAAGATGTAAAATGGTTGTAAATTTTATGGTTTTTTTTAGTATTTTTTAAATCTTGTTAGGTTATAATATATATATATATATATATAGTGTCTTAAATTACTTTTTGGGAACCCTAGTTAGATTCAACATATAAGAGTATTAACGAGAATTATCTTTTTTAGGGAGCCAACAACCAATTAAAGGTGTCAAAACTAAAGATGCTCTATCAATGGGAGTTATCTCTTTTAGGATTTTTAAGAACCAATCCAATATTTTTATCAAATGTTAACTACTACATTCAACACAAAAAATTAATGGCGAGAACTATCTATTTTAAAAACCCTAACAACCAGTTCAAAGTAATAAAATTGAATATGCTATCAATGGGTACAGAGAGGGTGTGGAGTTAAAAGTATTAAGACATATTTGAATCCTTAAAAAACTCCCTTTTGGCTAGGAGGGAGCTTCTATTTATATTGTTGTAAAAGGTAAATTAACGATGAAACTCATGTCAAGTGACTTAGTGGAGCTATAGAGTATCTTGCCATGTAGAGCTATTCTAAGCCATATTGTTCAAATAAACTTGTTATACCAATTTATTACATATGGCTTGATAGATTGTAATTGCTTAGTTCTTTGGCCTTCATGGACTGGATTGGGCTATTTTGGGCTTGTGAGGCTTTTATGCTTGTAAAGTCCTTATAGAATTTGCCCCTAAGTTCGCAAGCTAAGTAATAAGCTAAGTGGGCTTAAAAAGAAGTGTCTTTTGACTTTTTATGAATTGGTTGGAGTTTTGATAGTGGAAGAGGCGCTTTTATGACTAATCTTCGATGTTGCTTTTGAGGGGTATTTGTCTTTTTTGTTTGTTAATTCTTGATTCTTTTATAGTTAATATGGCATTTAGAGGAAGGGACAAGGTTAGCCACCTTATTGTTTTATATTATTGGGTAAAACATTTTTATGCTTTCCATGATCTATCATATCCACACATTGTGCTCTTCGAATAAGTTGTCATAGGATACAAAGAGCTATTTCTAGGTTATTTCAAACTTTATTCTTTGGACGATTGTTATATTTCGTTGTCAATATAATGCTATTTCCTATCTTGTTTTCTTGAAATATTTCTTTTCTTACTAATCATGACAAGGATCTTTTATTGATTTTAGAAGTACCATTACTGGGGATGATCTTCATTGGTCAATGGAAGGTTATCATATTCCTTCTAACACATTTTATGCATCATTTTGACCAATAGACTTTTTAATACAAGGGATGACGAGATGTCCTTAGTACTATATGAGGAGGTACTTCATGATAGCATGCACATTACTTTGAATAGTCATTTAGCTATATATTAATGCTCATAGTGGTAGCTTTCAATTAGTTGGCCCCATTAGTAATTCATCATATTATTGGTTTTGTGTCCTTTTACTTGTTTGCCAGGATAGAGTCATCATTCCCATTATTTTGCCTTTTTTTATATGGTAGAGTATACCTTTATTCAAGGTGTGTTAACAATCAAAGGTAGACTTGATCATTACCTTTTTACAGGTGGTTTTATGAGTTTGTAAAGATGGGCAGATAGTTGTTTCTATGCTTGAAGCACTGACACAACTTTGCCCTTTCTTTACCCCTATGTAGCCTTGGTTGGTTATGATTCTGATAAACTAAGAAGGTAAAGTGAGGAGATGGTTAACAATAATGTTTCTTATTTAATGAATTTTACCAAGGGGGTTTTGCTTTGGTGAGGTCTGGTTATGGTTAATAAGCTTGAAGCTGGTGTTATAGTATGCTAGCATGATGTCCCATTTTTCAGGGACTTATGAAGGTGAGTTTGTCAATGTTTTTAGACTAGTGCTTGAAGTCCTTATATCATTTTCTCAAGTTTAAGTAGAGCTTTGCTGTGTGATCACAAAGTCATTACAGAGTTGATAAGGTTTTTCTTGCTATAGATCACCTTGACTTTTTGTCTTTGTTTAAAGCTTTTTTGACTTCCACTCTTTTCTTTACATGTAAACTTTTCCATTTTTAGAGAACCAATAGCTCGTAAGCATCATTTTAGAGGTAGTTGGCCTGCCATGGACCAGAGAGTGTTGTCCCTAAAGTGGAAGAAGTGTCTATGCATGTGCTTAGGGTCATAAGAGGCTTTCTTGATGTGCATAGTTTGGAAAAGGAAATATCCAAACGCAAGAGGTCCCTTGGGACAAAAGGTGGCAAGGCTTCATTAGTGTAGGTAGTGTATGTTGAGGAATTCGTAGAAAGGGTTGTGAAGGTCATTGAGGCATGCTTAGATATAGGCCTTGATGGTTTCATAATTATGTATTTGGATTTCCTTTGTTTGGGGATGTATAGCTAGCATAGTAGGCCTATATTGCTTTTTGAGTGCAGGAGATTGTGAGTCCATAGGTTTGGTCTTTGAAATTATGCAAATTTGTAATCGTAGTCTTTTTGAGCTCTATACCTGCATTTTCCTTTTCATATGTATATGTAAAATTTGATAATTTTGTACCTTATTTATAGGACCAATGATTTTGTATGTGGCTCGAGGTTTAGAAAGAGTGACTCTTGATAAGATAGCCATTAATTCCCATGTAAATGATGTGTTGATTTCAAGGTTTTATAGCTTCTTGAAGGTTTCTTGTGTAGTATTTTTTTGTCTTCTAAGTTCCCATTTTGCACATCTTTCCATGTGGTCCATTTTGCCCATTTTGTTATTATGTAAAGGGTCAAGGGTAATCTCTACTTTCTTATATTGAAACCATGAAAACTTCATGGAGCTTGTGTGGAAAATTTTTTATGAATTTGGTGTCATTGACTATTGAGACTTTCCTTACTTCTAATCAAACAAGGATAGTAAGAATCGTGTGGTGACCTAATGTATATTTTGTGTTGTTAACCAATATTTAAGGTGACTACTAGTCTTCCCTCTTGCTCATTTCTACAGGTTTTTCAAAGAGGTTTTGAGGAAAGGAAGCCCTTGAGCTTTAGTCACCTGGCAGTGTCATTCTTTTTCGAAGTTGGTTTGATATACTCATGCTACTAGCATAATGGATTTGGCTTAAATCATCTAAGGTTACCCTTGTCTAGCAACATGAGGTTGTTTATGTCTTTATTTTGAGAATCCTACATAGGATCCTTTTATAGATTTTCTTAAGTTGCAAAAATTTGTTAGATAAACAAAGTTTGTATTCCAATTTTTGTGTAGCTTTGTATCCATACTTTGTAAGGTTTTATGATTGCTTAGAGACAATTATTTCTTTTTGAATATTTTCTTGTTAGTTGCTTGGGCCAAATGTAGTTGTTATTAGGCCTTTGTATTTTTTTTCAAGCTATAAAAGACACTACAAAAAAATTGCTTTAGTTGTAGTTTTTTTTTGTTGGATCTTAACTTTGGTTCAAATTATTGCTAAAGGGTTTAACTATGATTTTCAAAACCATAGTTAAACCCTCAGTCAAAAGTGGTTTAATCATGATTTCCATTAATTGAAAGTACTATTATAGTTCAGTTACGATTAAAGAACTACGGTTAAACCATGGTTTAACTATGGTTTAGGAACCACAGTTAAATCATGGTTTAATTGTAGTTAAGAAAACTGTTGTTAAATATTTCACAAGTTTTCATGAAACCTTTTTTTTTAAATAGAAAATTCCTTGGTTATAATTTTTTTCCCTACTCATATCAGCATAATACATTTTTACCAAAGGCAACAAAAAAATTTCTAATATATCTTTTTAAATCCTTTCTCAGCTACTATACAATCTTAAAATTAAAGAAGTAAAAAATGAAAGGCCTATAATATTAAAATCACTATCAATCTCACTAAATAAATCCAAATAGTATTACATAGTTGCATATCTAGCCAAAAAGATTTTTGGTTCAATTTAAAACTCTGAATCAATCCTGTCCTTTTAGGATGAAAGTTAGCTTCAATTTTTGTCTCAGCACTAGCAACTCAAGTCTTTTAAGTATGATTGTGTGCCAAAGTTCTGATGTCATTTCCCATGCATTTCATAAATTCTTCCGGCACAATAAAAACATTTGGCCTAAATCACATTAGTATTATTGTTATCAATAAAAAAAAGCAATCACTGTTAACCTAAACATCTTAAGAATCAATTTATTTTAGACCATATAAATTTAGACATGGAACTATAAAACTAACCACAGAGGAAACAATTGTTGTAAGTTAAAATGAAAAATAAAACATCTAAGTAATCTCAATACAAAAAGTTGTTGCTCTAATAATAGTAAAAAAAATTAAAAAATCCTTTAACAATAATATCAACAATTTAGAAACAAATTAAGCTTGTTTTGCCATAAAGTGCTCTTAAAATGGTCATATATGAATACTTTTTATGTAGGACATGCTCTATAAATTATATGGGTCATAGGAGCCATTAGTACTTAGATTTTTTTTTTGTTGGTTATCACTTACTCAACTCCATCGAAATCCTTTTCATCTAGATAAGCCTTCTCCTATAAAATTGATAAATTTATCATTTCCACTTGCACTTTTCTAAGTATGTTAAATTGTGGTCAAAGCCCTACATCTGAAATATAAGGTTCTTGTACTTTGAGCACAAGCTCTTAAGGGTGATTTTAATAGCTTAATTTTTTGGGCTCCTAAATTACACTGTACTTTACCAGATAAGGTTCTTTTAGTACATTATCATTTTAGTTAGGAGAAGGTTCTTCCAGCACATTATCATTTGAAATTTATTGGAAGACAATGCAACAAACTAAGTTGAATATTCTATATTTGAAAAATGATTAGAGGAAATTAATGCACATGAACCTTGAATCTTAAAATAAACAAAACACTTAAGTCTTAAAATACTAAAAATTAATGCACATAATATCTCAACTCCAAATTCTTATATCAGTGATCTGGACAAAGAGATTAGCACTAATGAAGCTAACTATTTCAAAAGAAATCACAACTATTTATATGCTTCAGATAATAAGGAATACAAAAGAGAATAACATTGGGAGACATTTCAATTCTCAACAAATCCAACTAGTTATAAATTTTTCCCCTACTCATATTAGTAGAATATATATATATAATACTCCAAAAATAGTTTCTTTTTCTCAAACAACAACAACAATAAAGATCGATTCTTCCACAAAATAAATTAAATTACTCACCTATATCTTGTTACAAAGAAGTGTAAGAAATTGCAAATTCTTGCTACCCTAATTCTTCCCCTAGATACTATCTGATGCCTCCTCCAAATACCATAAAGTTGCTTTGTGATTCTTGACTCCTATCCTACATGGGTTGAATGTTAATGGCTCAGGATGGAGAAATGAATCATAATTGATCTCTCTTATATATATCTATATTCACTTAAGCGTTGCATAAAAATTTATGCTCATAACTAAAAGGTATGGCAGTAAGTCAAATTAAGGGGTGACTCAAGTAGTGAAGAGATGTGGTAGTGTTCTGTCCTCATATGTGAGCCTAAAATTGATCCATTAGCAATTTAAATCCCATAATCAAAACCAAAACTGAGCCAAGAGGATAGTTTAAGATTATGTATCTTAATTCCAAACAAAATGACAACATATAGAGCTGAAACTTTGAACCATACTGATTTCAAATGCAATCTTCCTTAGATAAATTAATTTCAACAAAATTAGGTCATACCTAAAATAAGGATATTCTCAATATTGACAGGGCAGACAGTTAACGACAATTTCTTAAATGCATTAATTATGATGTTGAATTGGAAAGTCATCAGAACAAGGAATGCATTAACATTTAAACAATACCAAATTAAGAACAAATTGAAAACAAAATTCTATAGGAATTACAAAGTATTCAGAACATAGATACTCCAAACAGAGAAGCCTGAGTTTAGGCTTCAATTCCTCGGGCATGGTGGCTAACAACTATTCACCAAATGAAAGGAGTAAAAAGTCATATGCAACCATGGATTAATCATACACATTATTTCTCATGAAAGAAACAAAACTTAATAGATAAAAGGGGATTTTGGAATTCTACCTCGTTTAGCTAAACAAAAAATCTCTGCTATAACTTCATCTTTTTGTTTTATGTTTCCTTCACTTTTTCTCCCAAATGCTCTTTGTTTGTGTTCTCTTCTTTCTCTCAGTTTGCTTAATTGATTCTCTCTCTTAGTTTTCATTTGATTTCTCTCTGTCTCCTTGGCCTAAACTCTTAATTTCTCTTTCAGCTTTTGCTTGACAATGGCTCACATTGGACGATGGTTCACTTTTATCACAATGGATGTGATACCTGATGGTGGCTAGTTGAAGAGGCTATGATAGGAGATGATGGATGACTTTGACTTGAAGTGTGGTAGAGGATGAGGTCGAACAACTTAGGAATGACAATGAACTTATGAGTAAAAGATGGACATGCTAAGGGGGACAAAGAACTTGTGGTAAAGGGAAAAAGTTGAACGACTTAAGTCATACTAAACATACCCTTAAGTTTTCTAAATGAGGGGATGAATCATGAAATTTGAGGTATTTGTGGCATGGGCTTAATTCCAATTGCCTAAAGCTATAGTTAAGCCAACTAGTCTAATGATGGTTATTCTAGCTACAGTTAGGGCCAAACTTAGCCATAGTTTATTTAACTACAATTAATTAATCATGGCTAAATCTCTTTTTTTGGTAGTGAGAATTGTAAGAAATATATGTTTATCATATATATGTTTTATTGTGTCTTTGATGCTATGTGATTCTGCAGTTGTGGTCGTGTTATTCCAAGGTCTTGCAAGTTTCTTCAAAGTTACTTTTTTATCTTGTATTTTATAGCCTTTTCAAGACATAATCATGTTGATTATAAGTGAGCTTTTTAGGACATTTTTTCTTCATTTAATATTTGTTGGTTGAGGTTTTCCAAGGAATTCTTTGTTGTAAATTTCCTCTATGTATTGACTCTGCCATTTATCAAGATTGTTATATTATGGAGTGTATTTTAACTTTCTTGCCCTTAACTTTTCTTCATTATAAAGGGGATTGAAGTAGTTTTCTTTATTGTGCTTCTTTTGTCGGTCTTGTTATTATGGGAAAGTATTAGGTTAGTGTCATTAGCTATGAGGACCTTCATTCCTTCTGGAAGGGAGTGTGTAGAAGGTGCTAGGATTATCAATTGTTTATTCTTTACCAAGGTTGGAAGGAATGGAATCCTTATGACTAGAGTTAATAGTGATGGTAACTATATAGCTATCCTTGTTGCTAGACAATAAGTGAATAGCAACATTTTCTTATTTTCAAAGATGTTTTAACTTTGTATCATGGGTGGTTAAGGGTGTTTTTGGAAGCTTCCTGCTTTTACACTCTAGTTTCACCTTCTAATTCATCAAAAGAGATCAAAGGAAGGAAGGGCATCTTCTTTTAATCAGTGTGATTTTTTACATAAATATATTTTGTTGTTTGTACTATTTTTTTTTCATTTTTAAAGATTTGATAAATTATAAATAAAAGATGTAGTTTCCATCCTTGTGTATTTATACTCCTTCTTAAGGTTGACTGGTATTATCGTATAGACTAACAATCTTTATTCCTTAAGGCTTAAAAAAGATGTTGTTACTTAACTTGTAAGGATTTATTAAATTATAAAAAGATGTATCTTTGATTGGTCCAAGGTTGAATCAACCATGAAATTTTTTGCAATATGTGTGTGATAAAGAAGAAGATGTTTTTTCTGTACTCATTTTTACATGAACTCGATGGCTTGTTGAGGTTAAGGCATGAATTTTATTTATTTAATTTTTTTATCCAAAGTCACAGAGGCCCAAGGTAGCATAGACCTTACATTTTCATTTAGAATTGTCTTCATAATGTTCATGCAAAGTCATGGAAGCCAAAGGTCATGTAGACTCGTAGTTTTATTTTGCAAGCTTCCTATTGCTCTATCTCACTCTTAAAGTCTTATAGTCAAATGACTTTGAAGTGGCATTCAAAAGTCTAACATGTACTACATTTCCAAGTTGTGGGAACCTTAGGTCTATAAGTTTCCCATGAGTTAGTCTAAGGATCAAGATCATATATTTTGTTTTCTTTTTCTTGTTCAGTTGGTTGGAAATCGATCATCCCATGATGGCGACGATGGGGAGGTCATTTTCATAGCTCTTGCTTTTTAGCTTTGAAGATTTCAACGAGCTCCCATTGACCTCATTAGATGCATATTTCCCATAGTCTAAGTGGAGGAAGTGTGGGGCTAAGGCCCTTTGTTTTTGCTCTTATGGTAAAATTTGATTTGTAGTCACATTTTTACATTAAGTGGTTCAGAGAGTACTTTAATATGGTGTGTACCCAGGGCCTTCACCTTCTTAGGGTCATAGTGGAAGGGTTCATAGACCTTTTGTTTTTTAAGGAGCATATTAGATGGGGAGTTTGCATCACCTAAGTCATAGCACAAAGTTGTGAGCTTTTTAAATCATGTATCTAACGAATTGTTGTGTTATTTTGGTTAGTATGTGAAGTTGTAGGCATGTATCAAATGGAATGTCACATCATTTAAATAATAGTGTAAAGTTTATATACTTTTGTAACCTACATAATCTATGCCATAGTGCAAAGCACTACAAGAAAAAGAGAATTTAGAAAGGAAAAATTCCCTCTCTAGACCAACTTAATAAGGGGTTAGCAAGGTAACAATGAGGAACTGATCCTTCACTAAATACTAGCCACTAATTAGGGCCCATTCACTTAGCTTAAAAAGAAGGCTGGAAAAGGAAAATGTGAAGGAAGGGTAGAGAAAATTACAATTTTACCTTTATAATTATTATTCAATCATTATTCAATACTCTCTAATAATAATCATTTAATCATTAAAAGTAAAGGTATTATGAGTATTTCCTATCTACAAAATCACCTTTTTACTTTCCATTTCCATTTCCATCCTAACTTTCCATCTATCAAACAGGCCGTTGGTGAGGCAACTTTCCTCTCCCTGATCCCCCATAAATTGGTCATTAATTGTTTTCCAATTCCCTAGCATTTTAGTAAGGAAATTGTAAGGCGAATTCCTTCCCTATTTAGTGAGGGAAGTGCAATGGAAATTCCCTCACTAGAAAAAAAAAGAGAAATTGCTTAAAAAGAGACTTGAACTCCTTCTCTTTTTCATCAACATAAAAAAGGTTATTAAATGTTCCTAATTTTGATTTGCACTTCCCAAGTTTTGAAATAAAATGAGAATGTGCTTCTTGGCCTACACATCATGATTTTGAATGACATTCTTATAACTTGCTCTCATTTTAGTTTAAAACTTAGGAAAGGTAATTAATCAAAGTTGGGAATATTTAGTAACCTACTATGCATCAATGAAAAGAAAGGAGTTCCAATCTATCCTTAAGTTATGTGATAAGGGTGTAGATGGCGGTGAAATAAATCATAATTAATGAATGAAGACATACTTGAAAGGTGAAGAAATTGAAGTTACCACTAAATTTAGTATGGAATGATTTCAATATTTCGAGGATGTGCTTCAAAGAAAGCAATGCAGTTTCCATTTCTTAAAAGCACGTCCTTGAGATTGAAATCATTCCTTAAGTTAAAGTCAGGAATACTAAAATTATTTTGTTTTCTAAAGAACAACATCAAAATATTGAGTGCATAGGATAACAATTGATAAGCCAACAAACATACTTTGAATATACAACTAAGATGAAAAGCCAATAATTTACAAAACCTAAATCCTAAAATACAAATTATCATCCCCCCTCGATTTATTCTACTTAGTTTTAAACTAAAATAAGAACAAGTCCTTTGGGATACACATCCACAATCATAAATGACATTCTTATCAATACAAATTGTGCTAACATTGCATTTTCCTATGAATATTGTAATTTCATATGAGAATGCATCATTAATACAATTTTGGTAGGTGAGAATTTTGTTCAAGATCACGGATGTATAACCTAAAAACTCATTCCCATTTTAGTTCAAAATTTGGGAAGAGTAAATTGCAAGGTGCATTCTAAACTTTACTTAAGCATTGAATCCACTCATTAATGAGTCCAAACAAGGTTAACTCATACTAACTTGACATAGAACTAAGAGAAAAAAATATCAACAAGATATAATATGGGATGAGCACAAGTCGCAAGTGGCATTGTTTACAAATTTTGAATGATTAATCACTTTTTTGCTTGAATTCATATTTGTTAGGCATTAAACAAACACAACTCAACCATTTATAGTGTTAAAGCCTTTTATTCTTAGCATTGAATTGAGATTTCAAACCAAAGTGGGGAATTTGTTGTCAAGTCATTCAATTATAAAAAATCATGCCAATAAAATGCTATGTTGAGCTTAATAAAGAGTATGCAAGGTTGGGACTCTTGAAGATACTTATCATATCATATAATTAACTCATCCAAAAGGCAAAAATAAGTAACTCATTATAGCATAAAAAAGTACCTCTTGTACCTTCTTCTCTTTCTAATAAAACTTCTTATGTTATAAATAAATAAATAAATTTCTTTTATCCCTTTCCTTTTAGCAACATGCTTTAAGTGTTTAAAACTTTGCAATCTTATGAAGTTATTTATGGTGTGTTTGGTTGGAAGATGAAAAGGTGAAGGGAATGTAAAAGATGGATAGGTAGGGGTAGGTGAGATGAAAAATAATTGTTTTGTCCTTACTTTTAATAGGGTAATTTAATGGATAAAATAATAAATATAAGGATATAATAGATGTTTTACAAACTATGTAAAAGGAACACGTTCGCGATGTAGCAACCCAAATAGAGCCTTAATTTATTCAAACCTAAGAAACCAAAAGAATGAAACACCCTTAATTCCTTGGCAACAAATACAAAAGCCCAATCTTTAACCATTTAAATAGCTTTAGAAAACAAAACACAAGCTCAACTTCTAAACTAGTCTCACCATATAAACCATCATTTTCATCCTGACCTTGTCCAGGACATTTTAAATGTTAACACACATTTCTCTACTACATTAGAATATTCCATACAAGGTAAACAAATCTATGATTTCAGTATTGTAAGCATACTCATATTAACTAAGAGTTCACATTCTAAAACTATCATAATAAAAATTTAATTACAAAAATATAGTTAGAAGAAAAAAAATAAACAAAGCCTTCAAATTGTCTAACTTATTATTACTTATAAAAATTTTCACATGGTTATGAACCCAAAGCCAAGGGGAAAAGTAAAGGTCAACATTAACTTTTGCCACATTAATTGACTAAAGAAGCAAATAGGAAAAACATCTGTTGGAGGATTCCATATTTTGACTTAAGGCTCATATAATATGGTCTTAAGGCTAGCAATGTAATTGTTATTGTTGATGTTAGCTCTAAAAGAAAAATGAGAAAATTCAATATAGAGTAGTCTAATTGGGATTATTTGATATTTTTATCCAAGATAGTAGTTCTTGTAATATCTGGTTCCTTGAAAATGAGAGATTATGTTATGCAACTATTAGAATGTATGTTGAGCATGAAGTATGGCAGCAGACCAAGTTAATTTATGGGCTAAAATAATATTTTATTACTGGGGTCAAAGATCTTGTCGACAAGATCCTGTAGTCTGTAGTGCAATTTCCAAGACCTTGTCGACAAGGTTTTCACCAACAAGTACAAGGTTTTTGCCAGCAAGTACAAGGTTTTGTGTTAAAACTTGTGTGGGTTAGAATTGTGTATGGAGGGCTTTTTAAACCAAAATTTTGAGTTCTCCAGGGTTCTCAGAGGCCCTGAAAACCATGGAAAGCCCCGGGACAGTTAAATCCCCTCCGGTGGACGTTTTCCAATGTCAGTGTGCCTAAACTTTGACGGGTCCGTTTGAAAAGGTTTTAGCTCTGATTTGAGTGATTCCAAAGCCATTTTTCTTAATTGGGAACCTAAATTTTATAATAGAAAAGACGGTTCTAAAAAAAGAGCTAAAACGAGGGAGAAACGAACATGCAAAGTATGTAGGACGAAATTGGAATTTTGGAAAAGTCACTTTTCCCTACCTATATATAAGTGGTGCCTCACGTTTGCCCTCATTTCACTTTAGAAAATTTAGCCCCAAATCAGAAGGAGAACCCTAAGGGAGAGGCGCCCAAGAGAGAGAGAAGAAGGAGGAAGAAAGCCAAGCTTAAGGTATGCTTTCATGATGTTTTTCTTGCTTTTCTTCATCTCCACCACCTCTCCTTCATACTCCTTTCTTTCCTTGGATTAAAGTGATGTCTATAAATCTGATTCAAGGGAGATATTCAAGGGAAAGTTCGGATTGGAAGAGAGGAGTTTGGAGAAATCAAGATTCAAGCCAAACTAAGCAAGAAAACAAGGTAAAAATGCATCCTATGGTTGATACCTTCCATGGCCTTTCTTCTCCATTTCGCCCCATATGTGTTCTGCCCTAGGGAGTTAAATTTCAAGCCCAACCAAGCATGATTCTTAGGTATTTGATGGAGAGGAATAAGAATATGCAAAGAAAACCAAGAAATAGGCATTAGAAATCAAGATGCAAAATCTAGGGTTTTAAGTGCACCTTCCAATTTCTGAAACTGTATGATGATTCTTAGGTCTAAGTAAGAGTTTAAATGAGTTCTTGAGACACCTAAGATGCTCCCCATAAGCTTCTTCCTTCAAGAAAACCAAGAGAACTCCAAGAAGCTCAAAGGAAGCCTATGTCTCGGCCTAGGCTTGTTTGTACAGGTTGGGGGGAGTTTTAAATTTTTCTAAAGCCATCCTTGAGTCATATTTGATGAATGAAGATGAAGGGAAGCTTTGGAAAAATTTTAGAACTCATGGAAAGTGATTTAGTGCCTTAGTGCCCTAGGTTCCATAATATGACCTAAAGAAGCAACATGGTGCTAGGCCTTTTGTCTCAATGATGTGATGACTCCAAGAGGCTTAAAATGGGTCAAGAATCATATTTGATAAGAAAGAATGAGGCCTAGAAATTGTTTGAGGGGTGTTGCTCCATTAAGTGTAATTATGGACCATAATGAAGTATATAGAGTAATCTAGTGGTTCATCAAGTTATGTAGCCTTAGAATGTGTTTCATGAACTTAATTGGCTCCCATAATTTGTATATAGGCCAAGAGAAACCATCTCCACCAATTTGTGGGTATGTGGCCGAAAGAGGAGGCTTGAAAGCTAAAGAAAAAGTGTGTGAAATTGTGCAAAGTAGCTCTCCACCTCATTCTCTTTGCATTCTTGTGTGCATATGTATGTCTTAGTGTGCTTGCATGCATTTTTGATGCTTGATAATATGCCACTTGATCCTTGTTGTGCATTGGTACCAATGTGTTGTCTTGAATGACTATGGTTGTGGAAAGAGCCCATTAGGGTGAGGTGATGCCAAAAGTCCCTTGATGAAGGTGAGGAGATGCCAAAAGTCTCATGGCATAGGTGAGACAAGGTCAAAAGTCCCTTGAATGGGTGAGGCAAAGTCAAAAGTCCCTAGACCAAGAGTGAGGCAAATCCAAAAGTCCTAGAAATGGGGTGAGGTTAAATCAAAAGTCCCTAGAGCATGGAAGTAATATTTACATATGAATGTGGCATGGAATAGAATTTATTGCACACTTTATGCTTGTATAGTTATGCATTTGGTATATGTATGCCTTGAATGTGATGTAAATGGGTGTATGAGCTATTGAGATTCTTTGAATCTCATCCCCTCCTCTCCAATGATCTAACATGCTAGGTGGACCAAGCACTTATGGTGAAGGGAGCCAACAACCATAAAGAGCAAGGAGTGATAAGTTTATGTGGTATTTTGCCTATTTTGGAACCATAATGATGGTTCATAGTGTATATGGGGTTGTATATGTACCATGAACTTTGAGACATGTGTAAATATACTATTATGTGATGTTTAGATGTATGAAAATGATATATGACCTATAGCACTTATTTTGAGTATGTAAGATCAAAGGGTGCAATATGGGATTTTGATGAATGTATGCATAAGTGTGGGTTGAATCGCCAAAATGAGATGCATGAGGTTTGGGACCATTTGGACAGCTTACCCAAGTCTCAAATGTACTTTTAGACCTGCCCAAAAGGTGCCACAACCAAGGGAAGGCCATTTGGTAAATTTGGTACCTCATATGGAGCCAAATTTGACCATAATGGAACCTTATGTCACTTTTTGTCCAAATGAGTTAGTCTTGCCCTGAAACTTGGCATGAAATGAGGTCTCATTAAGAGCTTTTTGGGAAGCTAAAGATCATAATTTTCGGAGACCTAGAGAATATTTGAGGAATTTTCAAAGTTGAGATTTTTCATGGATTCTGGTATGGGTACTGTTCATACTGGCAGTTTTGAATTCTATGTCACCTGGTAGCCAAATGGTATCCAATGCTTATGAAATTTTATATGCATAAACTAGAGGTCATAAGCTTTCTGTGGCCACTGAGATCACCTCATTTGGAGGTCTAGAGAGGAAGATATGCCTTTTCGAAGGTTCTGCCCAGTATCAGACATCTTGACAGACCCGAGGTACTGTTCCATCGATTTTCGGGAGTTTGGCTTGATGTACTGATTTGAAGATATTTTCCTCTATAGTTAACATCCACATCTTTCCATAGTGATATCATTTTCAAGCATTGGATTTTTGTGGAATTACTTAGACATTTTTGAAGTCCATATCAGTAAACTGTGTCAGTATCAGGAACCCTCCGACCAGCAGATGATTTCGCATGTCAAACGCATTATATATGAGATTTTAAGACTTCTACATATTTTTAGCATGAAGTATACGTCTTAAGCTTTCCAGAATGACTGAGATTACATGTTTTTGATTTTTCTAGATTTAGTTATGAATTTTCAAAGTTTGTGACAGAAAAGAGGAAATTCTGGCCGAAAATACAAGCGTGGATTTTATGTGTTCCTTTGCTTTCCACGAGTTGTAGGCCAAATTTGATGATGGAAATGAGTCATATTCATGTGTTTAAGTATGAGAACGTGATAGATGCTTTCATATGGCCTACGGGACTCCGAAAGAAAAATTTTACCAGTAGAGAAATGCACTTTTATTCATAACTCCTTATGCCACTATATTGTTTTCATGGAATAAACATAAGATGAGGTATGGGAATGGTATGAATTGAGTCTTAGAAGTATGGTGTTACAGTTCTCACATAAAAACAATCTTTATCATCACATATATGCCAATGCCTAACTATAATCACCTTGTTGAAGTTAGAAACATTTAAAGTTTAACAAAGAAAAAGAGATACAATATGTTTAAGCATTGATCATACAAGTTGAAATTACTATCATTGAGTTACTTTATAATTATCTTTGAAGCCTAATCTACAAGATCTTTATTTTCCTTGTCCAATCCATTTCTAAATAAATCTTAATGAAACCCTCGGTTATTCTAACTATTATCACTTTAAACAAAATCCTGCACATTCTTATGGAATATCTAATAGGCATTTGATACAACACGAAGCTTCAAATCGATGATTTTTAAATAATAATTCTAGATTTTAAAAGATAAAGCTACTATGCATCTTGAAAAAAGATAATACAAGAGTATAGATAGAAGAAAACAACTTAATATCAATGATAGAAAAGGAGAGCTTAATAGAGACAATATCTCACTGGGGATCCCAACTATATTGAAATGACACTTTATAGTAGAGCCAAACAAATAAACAAAGACGAATGCATCTTTTCTCTTCTTGACCTTTCTCTCCCTTGGATCTTTTTCTCTCAGATGAATAGATGAATGGAGCTTTGAGCTAATGGAGTGGTTGATAAAGACAAATGAACAAAAAAATGAATGGAGCTTTAAACAAATAATGGCTAAAGGTGAGCACAAAAGGGTGGAAATGGTCAGAGAAATATAAAGGAAGAGCCATGAAGCAAGCAACTTCTATTTTAGGGGCTTAGGATTTAGGTTATTAACATTCCTTAATAAGGGATCAATGAAAGTACCTTCCTTTACTAATTTAATTTATTATTAGCAAGGGAAATTTCCCTTGCTAAAAGTTTAGCTAGGGATTTGTATTATTGAGGGAAATTATCTTTACCAAACATTTGCTAAAGTGGTTGCAAAGTTTAACATTACTATGAACTCTTTTTTTTTCACATATTAGTGAATCAATGAGGGATTTGCATATCCTAGTAAACCTAATTGGACCTAGCTAGGTCAGGCTAGGTTGAAAAAGAAAATGGGCCAAATTTGATGTGATGGATTAGGTTAGGCAACTAGGCTAAACCATGAGTAAAACCTTCCAACTTGTTTAGCCCAGCTCAACTTGATATTGTTAATACTTTTTTAAAACTATTTTTACATAAAATGATGTCATCCCATCCCAAGGCTTTGCCTCCCAGTCAAAACCCTCAACCCTCACCCACCTCTCTTACTTTCCATTTCATTTTTATTCATTCTATTTTTCTTTGTGACCATCAATTGATTGTTTGACTACACACAACCATGCATGAAGCTTCCTTTTCCTCTATCCTTCACTTTCATTCAGCCATTGATGTTAAGAAGACTAATTGTTCAATTGCACATAGCCAAGCACAAATCTTTCTCTTCTTCCATCTTCCACTTCCATTTGGCCATTGACATAGAGGAGGTCGATCGTCCAACCACACATAGCTATGCATGATGTAATTAAGATCGATTTTCAAGTTTATTTTCAGTCATCGATGTAGAGGGGACTAAGAGGTATTGTATTTATTTTCTTTTCTGCTATGCTAATCTTTATTTAATTTCTAAATTTTCTTCTTTTCTGTATTTGTAGATGAGGTGATATGGACAAATACTTAATTTCTTTACAAATACTTAATTTCTTTCAATTTGCTAAACCTTTTTCCTTCTTGTTCGTATTACAAGTTAGCTTTATTAACCTTTTTTTCTTCTCTAACTTTTGATATATCTCTCTTCCCCTTTGAAATTATATTTTTCTTTTTGCATTCTAAGCTCTTTGATTGTTGTATAAGTCTTTATGTATGTTTGCATAGCATCCTCACTTATCGATTTTATTTGATTTCTAGTTAAATTTCTTTAAAACATTTAGAAATACATTCCATTACATCGAAGTAGCTGCATTTCTTATAATTTCACAATTGTTGTTGATAATCTTTGTTCACTTCCATTCTATAGCTCAAATACATAGCTAATTTAAAGATATTAATGTAGTGAATGACTTAGTTGTGAATTGAATTATAGTTGCAATTTTGAAGTTTTATTTGGTTATATTAGCTCTCCACATGTTGTTAAAAATGAAGTTGTCCTTGAACATAATTGAATGAAAGCAACATGTATGTATTCTATGTTAGTATTGATGAAAAAGGCTTGAGTTTTCTTGGGGAAAATGTACACTATAAATCTTTCAACTTTTAGCTAGAAATTAAACGTTGCTACTTAATTTTCTTGTTGCAAAATAGCTAGCTTCTAGTGTTAGTTGGTAAAAAATGCATAATTAAGTTTGTTTATAGAAACTAGAATTGATAAGAAAAATCCATAAAGGACAAGACAAGGAGACCTTAGAGTCTTCCTAAAATCCAAAAACCAATTAGAGGAGACCATGATTATGTAATGTTTATATAAGGCTAAATTAAAGTAAACCATATTGCTTTTACTGGAATGGTAACTATTGTTGTACACAAACTCTACTAATGGCAAATACACATCCCAGTTGCCTCTCATTTCTAACACACACACCCTCAGTATATCTTCTAAGGTTTAGATGGTCCTCTCAGTCTAACCATCTGTTTGGAGGTGGTAAGCAGTATTAAATCGCAACTTGGTCCCTAAGGCATGCTATAACAACCTCCAAAAGTTTAATGTAAACCTGGGGTCTCTGTCGGATATTATGCTACTGGGTACTCTATGATGTATGAATGGAATTTGATACCAAATGTATGAGATAACATGTTTTGGGTATTGAATGGCAAGAGCTAGCATGTGTAACCTTGTATATATCATAGGGTGGATGAGTGAGTTTAAGAAATCTGGGTTTATGCACATTTAAAACAAGTTTAGAAAGTCATTTTGGTACATTCCCACGTGCTCAAGTGGCCACACAAGTTTGGGAAGCAAAATTGGACACTTTGATGTTAGTTGAGACCATAAAAATGACCAAACTAGAACCCTATGGCACAATCTGACCAAATGGATGAATCTTTCCATGAAATTTGGCAGACATGTAGAGCTCATTGAGATATTTTTAAGAAGCTAAAGTGCAGAAAAATTGAATCTCTACAAAATTAATTATGAATTTTTAAAGTTGAGATTTTTCTGCTATTATGATGCATGTATTGTTCATAGAGGTTATAAGCTTCCTATGGCCGCCAAAATCATCTCATTTGGATGTTTAAGCAAAGAGTTATGAATTTTTTAAATTTACTATTAATACTAGTAGCGCTACTAGACCTCCAATACTGTTCCATCATAATTCAGCTCCCAGATGGTCTTGGCGTGATCTGGAGATATTTTCCCTCTTTCCTTGTTTTTTAATTCCATTCATTTTGTTTGTCAAAAAGAAAATTGTATTAGGTTAAGAATCATGATTAGGTATAAAGCCATGACAAGTCCAAAGTTGAATATGATTTCCAGAAGAAGGCCTTCTCATTTTCTTTGGTAAGAAAAAAGTGGAATTGGGTTGACATAATTAATTATTAGATAGAATCACAAACTTTTGAGTTGTTTTTTCTTTACCCTTGTAACACTTGTACAACTTTAGTTTGTTCTATATAACCTTGAAGGCCCTGAAAAAGTTCTATTAGGATATTGGATTTATATTGGGTAGTTGTATTTGTTGCAAACTTGTGATGACCTAGAGATGTTAAGAGATTAATGTTTGTAACTCATGACTTGAAGGTAAAACAAACTTGATAGAGCATTTAATAATAATTAATATTTAAGTAGTTTCATAACCTAAAACATAATTTAATGATTATGATTGCATTTATTTAATTAATAATTAATTGTAAATATTAATAGGTTGGTTAAAAAAATTAAAAGAGCATATGATAGTGAATTAATGAAGTAGTAATTGCAATGTAGTTAAGGACTTCAAATTATATTAAAGTGAAGTATATTATTTTTTATAATTTTACTAATTAGAATGAAATTTACTTTGTTAGTAGCTAGCTTTATATCGATGTGTGTCTTATCTAAGTATAATTGATCTGTTAATTGTTAATGGTTCATGCTATGATTTTTAGTTCATAATTTTTTATATTTGTTACTTGAAATGGCATTGGAATGCTTCAATTCATTATGAAATGGCAAACCAAAATAGGCAAACCCAAGGCCAATGCCAACCCAGCTCTATTCCTAATCAAAACTCCTCTTATTGTGCTGTAGATGTTGTAACTACTACAACCTCTACTATTGCTATAGATTATACAGTTATGTAAGGAGAAAAGCCCTTGCAAATAAGTCTATCATTTAGGATCATTTTGTAAAACTTCTATTGGAAGAAAGAATGGGGAACCTAGTGCTGCATGTAAATATTATGAGGCTTCTTGCACCCATGACCCAAACAAACATGACACAAATTCAATAAAAAGAACTTGATGAAATGTCAAAAGTACTTGTACAGGGCTCAAGAAAAAAAGTAGTCCATGCTGGCATACCTTAAGCCTTTTAGGGGAGATCAAGCAAGGGGGTTGGTCTTACAAGAACCTTGGTCCCTCACACCCATAATCAAGATGAATGTTGACAGGCTTTACTTGAATATGTGATATGTGATGAGATGACTTTTCAGGCCATAAAAAGGCATGAGTTTTGAAAGTTATTGAATCGTTTAGAACCTAGATTTCCAATTTTGTTAAGAGTCACAGTTACCAAGGATTGTTTGAAACTCTACCTTGAAGAATGTAATAAGTTGAAAGATTTTTTTTTAAAATCTTATGTGTGTGTTTACCTCACTATAAAAACTTGGTCGTTAGTTTAAAATTTTAACTACACGTGTCTCATAGCTCAATTCATTGATGGACATTGGAGATTATAGATGCGTATCCTACACTTTTGTATAATTGAAAATCATAAGGGTGACACTATAGGAAAGGCAATTGAAAATTGTTTACCTAAACCATAGATAATTTGATAAGTTTGAGAAATATGAGGTTATTATTGCATCTGGTATGCTCTATACTTTAACGATTAATTGACTATAATGTGTTTTTTCTTAGTGATCTTTATTTTATAATTTTCTATTGTTTTATTTTTTTTATAGGGGTTTCAGGAGCTTCAAGTATCACCAAATATGTTATGAACATTGATTGATATGCCTTTATTTAGCTTTTATAATTTTACAATTTATGTATTGTATTTTTTTCATTTATGACTTCTAATTTAATGTATTTGTATTTAGCTTTTGTGTGATGTATTATGCTACTCCTAGTACAAATCCATTATGAGATGTAATGTAAACAAATTTTTAGAATGCCCCTTTTAGCAACAGTTTCTCATAGTGACCAATTTTTTTTATTCCATACATGTCAAACATAAAATTCTTCTTTTAAAGGGCTTCTTAGAAGTTCAATTCTTGCAACTCACATAACTACAATAAAAGAGCAACCCTAAATTTGTTGTTAAAGTTATGTCTCTCTTCTTTGAAGATTATAAGAGCCTTTTTTATGATCTCACCAATGCTTTGTGCGTATCCATATTTCCCTTTTCCTTTGTACTATGCCCTTACTTAATAACTTAGTTAATTGAAGTAGTTCATTATATGCTATTAGAGTCTTTATAACTAAGTCAATTTTATCACAAGTACAGTGAGTATGTTAGATATAATAATAAATTTAATAATGAATTTTCACATAATAACTTAAGATTTTGAATTGAATTCATGTTTTACACTCTTTACCTCCTATACTAAAAGTTTCTTTCATCATTTGGGATGCTACTTATTGCTAGTGAATTGGAAAATTGATAAATTTTCACATTCTTAAGCTTTTCTTTTTTTCTCATGTTGAGATCAGAAAGGGATGGACTTAAAAAAAAAAAAGTCAACACTCATGTAGAACATCTACGAAAATCTTCATCCTCTATTGAAGGATACCAATTAGGGTTCTTGCTATCTTCTTATACATTCAATCTTGCAAACTTGTTTGTCTTTATATCTATGACCATTGAGGTAAGTTTTTCTTTTAATTTTATTTGAACAATTCCATAACTAGCTTTTTTTTTTTAATGTTCTTAAAAGTTTTTCAATCTCATTTCTTCCCTATTTATTCATGTATGCCTTTCATCCATGAAGTTTGTAGCAAATTCATTTGACACTTCTAGTTATAACTTTCTCCCTTCAATTGGGTATACTTAGTTTTTAATAAAGTGCAACATGGTCTCTATTTTGATGAAAAAGTATATTTGTCATCATGCCATGTTAATCTCCTATTATGTTAGTATTTTTCTCACTCATATAGTCCTTATTACACCTAATTAGAAACAAAGATAGATTTTATTGGAAAAAAATAGGAAATATATGGATGAAATGAATTCTTTAAGAAACATGAGGGACTAAAGGTATGGTAATAATTAATCGTTTAGAGTACTTATTAGTGTTTCATTAGTCTATAAGTAATGGTGAATTTGTTAAGGGTGGTGATAGTCTGTTGAAAGTTTGTGGATTTATCTTAGATATTTTTGCTATTGAATAATACACAAAGTAGCAATGCCATTGAGATAAGCATTAGTGTATGATTTATACTATCTTTCTCTAATAAAAATCATGTAGTTGCTATTTAGATAGACTATGTGTCTACACATTGTGTTATTTGATGAATATGCTCAAATAGAAGAATTTACCATTAATGAAATATATAACTTGTTGGACGTTCACTTCAATGATGACTTCATTGACAATAATGAAGACATTGATGATATTAAGGTCTCAAGGAGGAAAAGGAAGAGGCCAACCTAGACAATACATATTTTAGTAGTTCTTAATTCCAAGGTTTATTGAAAAGGTTGTCTTTTCATTTAAGTTATACCTCTATTGTTACATGATTTATTAATGTTAGCACATCACCTTTTTTAGGCATACTAATATTAGCAAATGGTCGTGTACATCAATGACATGAAGCATTTTGATGTATAGGACTTGTTCTGTAAAGAAAAAGAAAAGTACTTGGATAACAATAGTTGGGAGTTTTGTATAACATCTTTTGCAAATCATTAGGACTTTTGTAATATAATGGATAACTTTATTATGTATATTTCTTTATTTCAATTGCTTGCTAGCTACTTGTATTTTATAGTATTGTTTTATTGTAGGTTAAATATAGGAATGAATACAAAACAAGTAAAACATTGCAAAAAAAAAAAAAACCAATGATGGAATAGCAAGGGACTTGAAAGGATTAGAGAGGGAAAATAGGAAAAGAATTAAAAAGGAGTAGCAAGTAAAAATCGCAAGGGTTAAAAAGGCTATATCAAGGAAAAATGTTGAGGGACTAGTGTCAGAAATATGTGGCAAATTAGAAAGGGAATATCTTTTCCAATTCCTTCACTAAATGTGAGGGAATTGGAATAAATGATCCTATTATACCAATGAAAGTTGACAAGGTACTTCCATCAGCATTTTTTGTCATCAAGGGATTAGGAGGGAAAATTTCCTTTCCAATTAGCGACCTTAGTATAGTGATAGAAATTTTCCTCATTTTGCACTTGTTATACGCTTGTTGAAGTGGTTTAGTGTGATAGAATAGTGAAGGTATTATCCCTAAACTAAATTCTCTTTTTCTCAGTGTGATACTACTTAAGAAAGCTTGATTCTAAGTAATCTATTTAAGGCAATAAAAATAAATAGTCAATAAGATAATAGGATAGATAATATGTACATACATCAATGAAAATAATTGTTTCGAAACCCTGGCATATCAATTTCTATGTTATACCCACAACTATATTGACAAAAGAAGTGATTTAATGAAAAGCTTACTAGAATGTAGCTATTTACTCCATAATAAATAATCTTTCATTCAATTTCACTATCTAAAAAAAAAAAAAAGTTTTAGTAATAGCTTTTAGCAGCAACTAACAAAAGGTGCCGCTAAAAATGTACATTTAATGGTAACATGTCATAGCATCACTAAAATAATATTCTCATTTTTGCTAATATTTTGTGGCAACACAAAAAAGTCATTGCTAAATGTATTTTATGGTGACTATATTAAAGTTATTACTAAATACCTTTAAACTTAATTGAAAATAAAACAAAAGTAATATGGTAAAAACTTTAGCAATGATCGCCTAAAGCTACTTCTTGTCACCACAAAAAGGATTTTTAGTGGCAAAATGAAAATTCACCACTAAAAGTACTTAAAAAATATTTTTAGTGGAGATATTATATAACAACACTAAAAGGATATTGTGGTGACATTTTATCCTTCACAAAGAAAGCTTTAGTGGTGACCATCAAGGATGCTGCTAAAACGTTTATGTGGTGATCTAAATGGAGTCATCACAAAAGTTTTTTAAATTTTTTTAGACAATAAAATTTTTGTGTGAAAAGTTTTAGTGATATCCTCTATGAGTCGCCACTAAATGTACCTTTTTGTGGCGATCATTTGTTGAGGCTAAAAAGGTTTTAGTAGTGACCTTCACCCGTTGCCATAATAACCACTTTTTATGGTGATACTTAGTTGCCATAAAAATTAGGTTTTATAGCAATTGGTAAAAGTTGCCACTAACACTTTTTTAGCTGCGACAAACATGTAACACATTGGGATTTTCACTTATAATAAAATCCCCAGTAGTAAAAAATTTAATGCCTATTAATATAAAATAAATTACATAACATAAAAAAAAGGCTAGTTAATTTTAGAGCTTGGAAAATTTTCTTAAAGGACTATGTTTGCATTTATTTTGTATCTGCTAGGATACTTTTGTCTTTCAAAGTCTTAAGGGAGTTGATCTTTAGGATCTAATTTTTAAGGGGTTTATTATTTCACTTTTGGTGTGTAAAAACAATTTTTTTTTTGCATTTTATTTTAACCTCAGTAGGAAAGTAGCCAATACCAACTCCTCTTTCTCTTTTCTTTTTCCTTTTTCTTTCTTTCCTTTTTTTCATTCTTTTTTTCCCCTCTTATTTCTCTCCCTCAATGAGCATGTTTTGCAACTCCCTTCATTGTATAGAGTTCA
Organism: Erythrophleum ivorense; assembly: GCA_026724425.1. Lineage (NCBI taxonomy): Eukaryota > Viridiplantae > Streptophyta > Magnoliopsida > Fabales > Fabaceae > Erythrophleum > Erythrophleum ivorense. Next base: position 412,910 of record JAIUCV010000615.1, on the reverse strand, counting down.
TGTTCTTTCTTTGATGTAACATCCTACATTTCCTTCTCACCTTGTGTTCGTCGTTCTCCATTTACTACCATCATCCTCTCACCTTCTCTGACAAGTGGCGTTCTGGGGGTGTAGTTTCGGCTGTAGATTCATCTCCCTTTTTTCCTTTCCTTACACGTTGATTGGCCATTTATAGGCAAGTGTTGGTGAAGGTGGGTTCTCACCTTTTTTCATTATCTTTTTGTCTTCATTTTCCTTCTTCTTTCATCTTCAATGGAGCTTGGGCTTTTGCTACAACTTTTTCCCCTAATTGATTCCATGAGTGGACGTCCAAGTTAGGGTTTTCTTGCTAAATCTTCAAAGTGTGAAATTCACACTTCAATCTTTGTCCTACAAGCCCCCATAAGGTAAAATCTAAATTTAAATTGACTTAGGAGAGTCCATCTTGAAAAACCTAGATTTATGTTAGTTGTAGAATGGGAAAATAACAATGTAAATTGGGGCTTTTAAGCAATTAGTTATTGTTGAGTAAGATTGGGGGTTAGAAATTATAAACTTGGGCTTAACAATGAATTAGTGAAAATTATTGATGTTGTTAGGAAACTTTGCAAACATTTGTGTTGAAAAGGCTTAGCTTTTGAAGTGGAACAAAGACCATTATAGTGTTAGACACCATTTGTGAGTAGATAACGAGTTACAACTTGTGCTATGAATTTTATATTGTTAGTTGATTTTATTTCATTGCTTCTTTAACTTTGATTTCAAATCAAATTGTGCATACCCTATTGGAATGGGCTCTTACCTATGTATATCTCTTTGCTTGTGAATTATTCAGATGATGAAAAGAGCTAAAGTGCTTGTATATTATATGTACTCTTGTGGTCATGGTAAGCATTACCATGTGTTGCATGATGTATTAACTTGTCAAAGTGAAGTAGTATTGGTTAATGACAAATGATAGAATGAGAATGGGTAATTAAAAGTTATGAATGAAGGAAATTAGAGATATTGTTGTGTTAATAAGTAATTAACTTTAAATTGTATCTTCCAAGTTAAAATTCTTTTTACTTAGTTGCTTTTCACTTTAGATTAAAAATCATAACTATATTCTTCCAACTGTTTTATTCATCCTATTTTCATTATTTCTTATTTCACATATCCTTTTCTTTTCTATTTAGCTATGCTTGATTAATTTACTCTTAAAATTTTCCATTTCACCCTTATTTATGAATTTAGTCATTTTATTTAATATATATTAATTTAATTGCTATTAGTTTACTATATGTCACTTCTATTATTGTATGTTACCTTACTTTTATATAAAGAATAAGGTATAATAAGTAAGAGTTGGGTAGAGAAGGAGTTGCCTACTAGGTGTAGTCGCCCTTGAAAGAGTAAGCAATTGCCAACGAGGTTCAGCCACCCATAAGGAACTAGTATAGGGAATGTGGTATTATATGTAAGTGTTAGCTGGAGAAGAAACTATCCATTAGGTGTAGCCACTCATGAAAGGGTAAGGAGCTACCAACAAAGTGTAGCTCCCTCTAGGAAATTGATATAGAGAATGTGGTATGATATGTAAGAGTTGAGTGGAGAAAGAGCTACTCATTAGGTGTAGTTGCCCATGAAAGGATAAAGAGCTGTCAACGAGGTGTAGCCACCACCAAGTAATTTACAAGATACCCACTTAAAAAGAAATTACTATTTCTTGAATTGTTTTATGTGTATTCTTTTATTAATAAATAGATGTAATTTTTATTTTGTTTATTTTATTTTATTTTTATGCCCTTTTTCATCATTTTTCTTATACTTGTCTTAAAAGGTTTTCCATTAACTATTATAGTTACTTATTATCATTTAAAATAAATTATTGTTGTTATTATTATTTTATTTTGTATGATAAGTATATTTATTCATCTCCATTTTTCTTTCCTAACACAATTTACTAAATTTAGTAATTACCTTATAACTTTGTATATGTCTTGCTTGCTCTACTATTTAAGAAAGTGGGTGTCCATTCATTCCACTTTTGGGTACTGAGATCTATTATTTGCTCATTGAGTTCACAACTCATGCCTTTATTTTAGCTTTTCAATATTGGAGTTGGACTTGACCTACTTCCATCATCTTAGAATGAGAGGCGTTGGAGCGATGAGCCCTTTAAGATTATTTAATTAATAGGAATTGAGAGCAAAGCTCTCTTGATTCTATTATTGGGACATGATTGTTTGTAGAAATTTTGAGATATTTGTATTTTAAAGGAAACTCTGTCAAAATTTCTACAAAAAAGTTAAGAGAGTGTTTTGGTCTTAAATTTATGAATGCAAAGTTAGTAGTGTTAATATATGTGATCTATGTTATCACTGAGAATATGTTGGTAATGGTTTAACTTGTGGACATGAGATTTATGTCTTAATCCATGTCGTTCACACCCCCAAGTTTGGGGCATGACAAAACAGTCATCACAACAAAGCATATTTAGTGGCAACTAATGGTAGTTGCTGCTAAAAAGGTGTTAGTTGTGATTTTCAATTGCCATAAAAAGCCTTGGAACTTTTTTTAAAAAAATTATAAACATTGAATTTATAAATATGACATATATAATAATTATTAATTTTAAAAATAAAAAAATTAATAAATAATAATAAACTAAAGTAAAATTGATATATAATATAAATAAGAAATAATAATAATAAATAATAATATAGGTATAATAATTATACAAAAAAAAAATAAATAATGATTGTAAACACCATTTTTGTTAGAGTTTTTTTTAATTCACAAAATAAATAAAATAATAATAAGATAATATTTTTAATTTATTATCAAATTTTAGCACTTTATATTAATTAATCCTTAATCTCATTTTACCCTACATGCCTTGCCAAATTACCTAAATGTCATACTTCTTTTTAAATTTCCTAAACTACCCTCCATGCCATCATACTTAAGAAAAGAAAATCATCTCCATTCTTTGAGTTACCTTACGCACATACACATGGTTCCTCTTGTTTTGCTTCTTCAGAGACCATATCTCCATTCTTTGAGTCATCTCAATCTTGAATGTTATGGCCAATCACATTTTCAGCTGTGCATTGTAGGTGAGATCTCTAACTCATCTCTCTCTTCTCCATTTTTTTTGTTAAAGAAGGTCACAATTTTTAGGTTTTCGAGTATCAAGGTTTCTAGGTGCCTCTTATATCAAACTTAAAAAACTAAACTTTCTTCTTCATTTTGCTTCATCAACAAATTAGTTCTTTCCACAGTGAGATTCGATTTTTCATTCTTACCTTGAATTTTTGGACATTTTGCTCTATTTTATGCATGAAAAAATTAGATGAGATTATCATGTAATGACTGTGCAATTTAATAGTGTGAGTGAATGAATTTGTTGAAGAGTGGGTTTCATTGTTGGTGCTGTGCCATGATCTTGCAAAATTTTTAGATAAATTTTAACCATAATGTCTTTGAGTAATTTTGGCAATGCTTTTTAATTATGGTTTAGGATTTTACAAAAAATGTAAAGTTTAAGTAGATGGGTTTGGCTTTTTCATTTGCATGCTAATATGGTTCTATATAATGAGTACTACAATATTGTTTTTATTTTGCCTTAATCTTGATCTTTAATTGTGGCTTTGTACAAAATTCTAATATAATGTGTTGCTTGTTGTTCCATTGGTTATATCCTTGATCTTTAATGGGGTTTTCTGCAAAAAATTTGATTAAATATGATGTTTGTTGTTCTGTGGACCTTAGTATATTGTAATCTTGTTTTTTTAGCTCCATTATGTGCCAAATCACTAGGTAAAATGCTAGTTGCTATCTAGGGGTTCTAGTATTAGTTTGATTTTAGTCTAAAATTGTGAGTAAATGTGATGTTTCTTGTTCTTGTTTTATGCAAATTTCTAGTGGAATGTCTCTTTAAAAGTAAGAAAGGGCCTACTGCTAGTATTTTTAATCAAACGTTTATATTGAATAAACTACAAGATAAAAGCTCTAGGAAAGATTCTTTTCTCAAAACACTAAATAAGGAGTACAACTTGCAAAGCATTCAACAAGCTATAGGGAGTCCTAACCCAGTTTGAATTAGAGTTTCAAAACTTACTTACTATCTATAAAAGTACTATATATGGTCATATGTCCTCATAAGTCCTTTGATAAATCAAATTTGTCACTTGACTTGTAATGGTCTTAATAGAAATATAGGACATAAGGATGGACAAAAGTTGGATGAAGATTGGGAATAGAGTTAATCCCATATATAGACGAGAAGTTGATGAGTTCTCTAGTGGGTATTTAGTCTGCCAATGTTGACTAGTATGATTCGATACCCATGTAAGGGGTGTAAGAATACGACATGAAAGTGCATAACTGATGTTAAGGTAGATCTATTCAAGCAAGGTTTCAATGAGAGTTACGAAATGCAAAACTTAAATGAGGCAAATGACAAAGTAGAAGAGGATAATGATAAGGAAGATGGCATCATTGACATGTTGCATGATGCGTACGACCATGCAGATTTAGATTAGGGGAGCATTGGCTTAGGACCTAATAAGTCCCCTATGTAGACTAGGCACATAGTTCTTTCAGTTGTTAGAAGATGACCTTTATCTAGGTTGTAACAACGTGTTGAAGCTATCATTCATAATCAGGTTCCTTCACTTGAAGTGCCTCAACCATTAAAGTAACAAATCTATAGATGTGTTGCTGAGTTTATTTAGGGATGTTATTCTTAAAGGGACATTGGTACCTAACTCCTACTACAATGCAAATAAGGTTGTTTTGTAGCTCGGATGGGATTACACCAAGATTGATGCATGTGAGAATGACTGCATCTTATATTGGTGACAGCATGCCAAAGTGCCATTATATCCTAGGTGTAAGCTTTCCAAATGGAAAGTGTTACAGCATTTTTTTGATAAAGCCTAGGTTTTAAAGGTTGTACATGGCTTGCCACATAACTAAAGAGATGAGGTAAACATACGGAGGAACGTATTAAAGACAATGTGTTAAGGAATTCCTCTAACTCCATTATACAGGAGTCATTTGATAAATAACTTCTAAACTTTTCTAATGATTTTAAAAATGTCTAATTAGGTCTAGCAAGTGATGGGTTCCAATCATATGGAAATATAAGTGCTAACCCTAACGTATAGTTTGTTATGCTAGTGCATATAATTTGCCACCGTAAGACTACATGAAGCACCTATACTTTATGATGACACTTTTGATTCTAGGTCCTTAGTGTCTTGGCAATGACATAGATGTTTACTTGCAACTAATAATTGAAGAGCTATAGGAGTTATAAGAGGAAGGGGTTAAGATATATGACACCTAAGCATAATCCAATTTTAGGATATTCATAACTATTATATGGACCATCAATGACTTCCTAATGTATAGGAACCTCTAAGATGGTCAACCAAGAGAAAGTTTGCATATCCCCATTGCCACAAAAGGCACTTTTTGTAACAGCCAAGAAATAGAAAAGAAAAGGAAAAGAGAAAGCTGAAAAATTTTCGAAGAGCTGAGAATTTTCTAAGTCTTCTCGCCATAGCGAGAAATGGCCTCGCTATAGCGAGAAATGCCCCCTCGCCGTAGCGAATATGCTTCTAGCTATAGCGAGTGCGGCATTCCATACAGAAACCAGGGAGTTGCTCGCTGTAGCGGCGCCATAGCGAAGGCAGAGGTCTGGAACAGACACGAGCTCGCCGTAAAGAGGGTAATGACTGGCTATAGCGAGAGCGGTCCAGAAAAGCGAGAAAAAGAGAATTTGACTTTTTAAAAGCTTTCAAATCTCTTCTTTCTTCTTCTAACCGACTCAAGCTCGTCTTAGGAGAGAGAAAAGGGCGGAGGAGAGTGTTCACCAGACAGCTTATTCCGCAAGTGCACGGGCCGTGACAAAGTAGTATAAAAAGATTATCGTTCCCACGAGGACTGAAGTTGAATTTGATTGATCATTAAATTTATGTTTTAAACTAGGTTGAGCATTTCAATTGTATAGTGAAGATGAGTGTAAATAAAAGATGTTAGCTTTTCAAATGAATGTATAAATGAAGTAAGAAATCCTGTTCGACTCCAAGCTTGTAAGGGATCTAGGATTATCTCTCCCCCTTTGTATCTCGTAGCACAAGAATAATCTTTTCTCACCAACAATTATCAACGACTATATGCACTAGTCTGGGAATCAATTACTACTTGTAAGAGCTCTCTCAAGTCCTAAACAAGTGTTTAATTCCCTTAGTTGTTCAAACTCTCTTACAACTAAAGAAGCTCTAATTCTAAGTTCAGACCCAAGTTTGACTACACAAGGTTAATGAGTATATTTCTACCTCACCAACTAAACCATCCATTCAATACTTAAATTTCAAGTTCCTGCATGATTTAACTCCAGTTCAGCACTCAAGCTAGCTCTCTCAAGCGTCACTCAAGCAAACACACAACTGATTATTGGCCAATCAACCAGAAGCATTACAGATGAAGTAAAATCAGCACATATATATCATTGATCACTGGAGGTGGAAGAAAGTCAGATGTTACTCCATACAAGGGTTTAAGATAATCCTAGAACAAATATTTAGCTACTCATATTCAGCTACAAGTTTACAAAAAACTCTGAGATCAAACCCATAACAGAAGACAAGCAAAGGAGAGGGAGAGGATCAGAAAAACCGATGGAAATGGCTTCAAATCTTCTTGAAACTTCAATCCTTGGCTCTAACCACTCTTCACCCTCCAAACCCTAGCACACCAGCTCCCAAATACTACCCAGAAGTGGAAGTAGTCTTCTCCTCGTCGAAATTGTGAATATAACCAACCCTAGATTTTCTCAAACCTCAAAACGCAGTGTTTCAGTAAACATTAGTTCGTCGCGGCTAACATATTATTTGCCGCGGCGAAATGCTCTCGGGCGCGCACAACTTTTCAGAATGACAAATTGGCCGCGGCGAACAACAGAATTGGCCGCGGCGAATATCTCTCTGCTTGCTCCTTCCTCCATGCAACAATTGGCCGCGGCTAACTAACTAATTGGCTGCGGCGAACATCTTTGTATTCAGCAATTAACTTTGAAACCCAACTATATCTGCAAAAAGAATGGAATTATAAATACATCAAAATATTCCTAAACTAAGGTCAAAGTTTGCATAATTTACTAAAATTGAATCAGTTAAGCTCAGGTATCAAAAATGTGCATTTTCCTATTTTGAGTATACTTTATATACAAAAATACACCAAAAGTCAATCCCAGCTGAAGGAAAATGCACTGAAAAGGCATGAATTTAGAAAGGTTATCACACCCCCAAACTTAGACTTTTACTCGTCCTCGAGTAAAACAAAATGACAGAGTAGTCAGATTTCAAGAATCACTCAAATACTATGTATTGCATGGTATAATCCTCATCAGTTGCTACCCGTGATAAGCAAGACAAGAGAAAATGGAGTGGAGGAAGCTGTAAGATTCACAGCACAATGCAAAGCTTCTAACACGTGAGTGTGTGACTGGCTAAGGAATCATTTTCCAGCACTTGCTCAGAATAAAACCACACTTCAATATATATATATATTTCCTCAACAACAATACTTCATATGCCAAAACTTTTCTTCCCTCTCCACTGTACATTTGACTTTACAAGAATTTTGAAATCATCAGGACTTTTAGGCTTGTAATGTGGCTCAGGTAAAAGCTAAATAAAAGGAGGGATAATATAGGATGCAAATTACTTGAGATAACTGATTGTGCCAGACCCTATTTTCTTTTCTACATTTCAAGTGTTCTTCCAAAACACTACATCTCCTCCAAACGTATCTTCCAGTCTAACCGGACTCAGATTCATTGAAACATAGACTTTTTTTTTTCTTCTTCTTCCTTTTCTTTTTTTTTTTTTAAAGTAAAATCGAGTACAAACAGTTACATGCTATCCATCATTCATATTTCCATGATCAGAGTTTATCAAAATGTAGCATCCTATCTTTCCAGATTATCAAGCGCTAATCCATTATCTCAAGTTTAAGGTGGGATCATGATTTTTCAGGCTTATGGGATATACGTCTGATGCACGAATTCAAACAAAAATTTATATGGTTTTTCAATTAGGCTCAAATGGTAGGTTAAAAGGGAGATATAGTTAACAAAGGTCAGCTGGAAAGGCACAAATGCATTTAAATACTGCCCAAATCATTTTTCAAAATCAAGTGAAGTCATTAGATCGTCTCAAGGAGATTCAAGAATGGTTCTAGAGTTTTGAAATTGAGAAAGAACATATACACTAATTTGTTACACTTTTTTCACGACAAGAGCTTTCAAATAATACCCCAACGTTTGTGCACAAAAACTTTATGAAACAATGCATTAATCTATGACTCAAGCGCTAACAACCAATTCCTAAAATTTCCTGTCAAGTGTATAATTTAAGCAACCCATAATCATTGGACCCAAACAATCCATTCAAGGGACCATTCAGCAACCTGACACCAGAATTAAATAATGTCCAAGTAAAAGTCTAAGAATCACAATTAAAATCTTGCCTAATCAGCAACAGAAAGGGATACCCTCACCCCCAAACTTAGAATGGACAGTGTCCTCACTGATAATTATAGAGGAAAAATGGTCAACTCTCATGCAACTACCACCCACACAAAAACAGATAGCTACACAAGAGAATAGAGCCATCGGCACTCATCAAAATATGAACAGGGCAAACAACTAAAAACTAAGCTTACCAATAGCAAGTAACAGATATTGAAATCCAACTAATTCCAACAGTTGTAAACAACTATATCTAACCAGATAACCACCACTGTAGTGTCAAGAATTAGATGCAAACAGAAATTAAGGAACCAAATAAGCCATAGGAAAATAAAAACAGAAAACTAGTAATGACAGGAAATAAAATCAAGGCTCATCAGGCTGGTTCCCGCTGGGGTCTTCGTCATCCCTAGCTCCAGAGGGCTCAGCAGTGAAACGGGGCAATAGGCGCTGCAGCTGAAACCGAATCTGAGTCACATCATCAGCGATACCATCTACCTTCCCCATCAACAGCTCCAAACGGCTATCGACACTGGCCCTCCACAGGTCATCCGACTGTGCAACGCTCGACTCCTCGCCAGCTGGAATATCCGGGATGGGGGCCTCCTCTTCCATCACGTCAGGATCTGGCTGGTCGGCTCCTGAGTCTTGAGGTGCCCTACGAGGGGATTTGATCACTCTGTAGTTGAAGAGCATGGGGGCCACGAACACTTCCTCATTGGCTCTTCCTTTCACCCCGGCTTGAAGGCACCACTGAAGAATGAAGTGGGGAAAGACAATGGCGCAAGAATGGTCCACTGTGGCCGTTTCAAGGCTGTGATACATGACAGCAGCAATATCCACCGGCTGTTGAGTCATCAGTAAGTAAATGAGGAGGGCCTTCTCCCATGTGGCATCACTCAAATGTGAGGTCGGAAGGATGTTGAAGGACACAAAATGGAGCCAGAACTTGGCATCTCTGTGCAATCTCTTCCGCTCCAGATATCGCTGACCACCACGAGGGATCTTCCACAACACTCGCCCCTCATAATCCAAAAATGCAGCAATGTCATCAAAGGGGATCTCGTCTTCGTGCTGCATTAAGTATGCATAACGGCATTCTGCTACCTCCGGTAGTTGGAAGAATGTGCGAATGGCCTCCTCTGAAATGTTAACTTGAATTCCTCGCACTCAGCACTTCAAACTGGTGTTAATGGCTGCTTGGGTATAAAAGTCTCTAACAATAGCAGCGTTTCCACCCGGCTTGTCACCCATCAGGGGGCGGAGATGATAGGTCTGATCAGCAATGACACAAAAGGTCCAATCTGTTGTGTACGGGAATTCTCGTTCCGACCGAATGGGTCGGCTCTGAACTCGTTCCTTGATGGCAGCTGGAGATTCTTGCTCTGATTGAAGCGAAGCACTCGGACGAGATCATTTTGGAGCCATGGCAGCCTGCAAAAACACAGAAAACCAGCCCAACGCACAACCAAAAATTCAGGAAAACGAACACTAAAACAAAAGCAAAATCAAAAATAGACACCAAAAACCAAGATCAGCCCAACTGAACAACGAAATAGAGCCATAGATCCGCTCAAATGAGATTGCACTCAGTTAGAGTCTCACCTAATCACAATGCCCAACACTAAGGGTTGCAAGGGATTTCATAAAGCCGTCATTTAGTGCCAAATTAAATAACTAGACTAATTGAGTAGTCCCAATTGGCATCCTTAGGTAGCTATAAGTTGAATTCATCCGGGCTTCATCCAAAATATCAGATTATCTGAATCCTACCCAATTCACGCATCAACAAGAAGACAGGATAGAGTGCTGTCCTGACCAATGTAATTCAAAAATCCATCTCCCTCACACTCTACATGCCTAGCAATAAATCTAACAATAAAATAGAACTACAATCTGCATATGCCTATACAAGTTAAAATCCAGCAGTACATCAATTCATTTTCACAAATCACAACCTCCTAGTTCAGCAGTAGTTATCAATAGGAATTACAAAATTCAGCAGGGTAGCTCTACTACATGATAGCAAAACAAAACCAGGCAAGCAGACTCTAATCAGAACACTTCCACAACATCTAGCATGGCACGCACTGATGAAAAAGCAAGACAACAACATCACAGCCCTCAACAGTCACAAAGAGAACGAGGAGGCAGACATACATATGGCGCAAGATCAATTTATGGAGAAAGGGGCTGAGAGGAGCAACACAAAGGGGGGAACACTTACTATGGCGCTGCGGGGACGACGGCGAGAGGAGGGATGAGCAGAAGGGAGGCAAATACAGAGGATAGGCGAGAAATGATGATGGAGGCCAGGGAGAGCACGAACCGGCGACGGTAGAGAAGAAATGAGGGAGATGAGATGAGAAGGGGGGGTTAGGGTTGAGTGAAGGGTAGTTTAGGGAATCCAAGTGGGGGGGGAAACATGACCTAATGAACCTAGACAGAATTGAAGGTAGATTCGACGGGGCATTGTCGGAATTAGGTGAGAGTTGTGAGGGCAAAATAGGACGGAAAAACAACAATTTTTCGGGCTTTAGCTGCTGTTTGGCCGTGGCCAAACATTTATTAGCCGCGGCCAATACGGCTCTGATGCAAACCAAGGTCCAGTGCATACTAGTTAGCCGCGGCCAATTAGCCACTGGCTTGAGCCCGCCTGTTTTGGCCGCGGCGAATACTCCTCTGGCTGACCTCCTAGGCATTCCTCTCGATAAATTAGCCGCGGCCAATTACCTTCGGGATGGCTGGGGACATCCAGAACAAATTCAGCCGCGGCGAATAATGTTCAATTCTCTTTTCATGCCCACTCCCTCAAATTTTTTTCTCTTAACAGCAAAATTGACATGATAGATGCATGTAACTTAATCATAACACTGTTTTGCTCGCTTCTACACATCTCATTTTACTAAGGCTTCACATTCAACTTAAGCATGCATGATTTTGGCAAAAATCCCTAATGAGCCAATACTGAATTCAAACGGAAACCATGAAATAGGGAACCAATCATTCACTGCAAATATCATATCTGACTTATCAACTAATTGCACTTCAACCATAGGAATTCATGCATATTAGAAAGCATATAACTTGACTGGGTGCACTTCCCCGAAAACTTTTGTTTGGGCATGTTCCTTGAATCTAATGCCTTCAGTGATATTACTCCGTTTTGGTCACCGGTCTCAACCGAGGAGTTAACCTACAAAGCAAGAAAAACAATAAAACTCTACTAAACACTAAAATCTACAAAAACAAGACAAGAGGGAAAAATGAAGAGCTTGGGTTGCCTCCCAAGCAGCGCTTTCTTTATAGTCCTCAGCCGGACTCATCAATTGCTCAATTGGAATCAGCAAGGTGGAAGGTGGAGGTGTGACGATCTACATGTCCTCCCCAATAGTGTTTCAATCGTTGGCCATTCACCTTAAACTTTTCACCAGAATTGCTCACCAATTCAACTGCTCCATGGGGAAAAACTTCGACCACCGTGAAAGGGCCTGACCACCTTGATTTCAATTTTCCAGGAAAGAGCCGAAGACGAGAGTTGTATAGCAAAACAAGTTGTCCAGGCTCAAATGCTTTGGGAGTGATTTTTCTGTCATGGTGCAGTTTGGTTTTTTCTTTATAGACCCTTGAATTTTCATACGCATACATTCTGAATTCATCTAATTCATTGAGTTGAAGGAGTCTCTTCTCGCTTGCTGCTTTGAAGTCCAGATTTAGCTTCTTGATCGCCCAGTAAGCACCATGCTCCAATTCAACTGGCAAATGGCAAGCTTTTCCAAACACCAACTTATATGGTGACATACCAATGGGGGTCTTGAAAGTTGTCCGATAAGCCCACAACGCATCATCAAGTTTTGAAGACCAGTCTTTTCTTGACACCCCTACCGTTTTCTCTAGGATGGTTTTGATTTCTCGGTTGGAAATCTCAGCTTGTCCATTGGTCTATGGATGATATGCTAATGCCACTTTATGCTTCATTCCATACTTTTTCAAAAGGGATTGAAATTGGCTATTACAAAAATGCGATCCCCCATCACTAATAATGGCTCTCGGTGATCCGAATCGGGTGAAAATATTCCTTTTTAAGAACTTGAGCACTGTTCTTGCATCATTAGTGGAACTAGCAATAGCTTCCACCCATTTGGATACATAATCTACTGCCACCAGAATGTATTGATTTCCAAATGAATTAGGAAAAGGTCCCATGAAGTCTATACCCCATACATCAAACAATTCTACTTCCAGCATATTCGAAAGCGGCATTTCATTTCGCCTTGATATATTTCCCCCACGTTGGCATCGGTCACACTGAAGAATGAATGTATAAGCATCTTTGAATAGAGTGGGCCAGTAGAAACCACTCTGTAAGACTTTGGCTGTTGTTTTCTCCCCTCCAAAATGGCCTCCATACTCCGAGGAGTGGCAACTTTTCAAGATCGCTCCTTGCTCTTCTTTCAGAATACACCTCCTTAGAATGTGATCCGTACACCGCCGAAACAAGTATGGTTCATCCCAGAAGTAATGCTTCGAGTCATGCAAGAACCTCTTCATTTGATTCTGTTTCAGATCAGGGGGGGCCACACTGCACACCAGGTAGTTAACAATGTCCGCATACCACGGATCTAGAGCGTGCTGAACGTTCAACAATTGCTCATCAGGGAATGCTTCCTTAATATTCTGGGCCAATCCTGGTTGAACTTCGGTACTCAACCGAGAGAGATGATCAGCCACTTGATTTTCGCAACCCTTTCTATCCACAATTTCTAAGTCAAATTCTTGCAACAAGAGCACCCATCTAATTAATCTGGCTTTAGAGTCTTTCTTGTTCACCAGGTATTTCAGGGCTGAATGGTCAGTGAACACTGTCACTTTGGATCCCACAATATATGCCCTGAACTTATCACAAGCAAAAACCACTGCTAGCATTTCCTTCTCAGTAGTGGTGTAGTTCTCCTGAGCTTCATCCAAGGTTTTGCTAGCATAGTAGATAGGGTGAAAAATTTTATCCCATTTTTGACCCAAGACTGCGCCCACAGCATAGTCACTTGCATCGCACATGATAATGAATGGCAAGTTCCAGTTAGGCGCGGTCATGATGGGTGCGGTGATCAACCTTCTTTTTAATTCTTCAAAGGCTTGCTCACAGGCATCATTGAATTTAAACTCAATATCTTTCTCAAGCAATCTACACAAAGGTTTGGTGATCTTGGAGAAATCCTTGATAAAACGGCGGTAAAAACTGGCGTGACCCAGGAAGCTCCTCACACCTTTGACCGAAGTAGGTGGAGGTAGTTGCTCGATAATGGAAATCTTAGCCTTATCCACTTCCAATCCTCCCTTGGATACTCTATGGCCTAGTACAATGCCCTCTTGCACCATAAAATGACATTTTTCCCAATTGAGCACCAAATTATTCTCTTCACAACGCTGCAACATGGCATCCAAATTATTGAGACAATCATCAAATGAGTCACCAAATACTGAAAAATCATCCATAAAAACCTCCATAGATTGCTCAATCATATCAGAGAATATGGAGATCATGCATCTCTGAAATGTTGCTGGCGTGTTACATAAGCCGAATGGCATCCTTCTGAATGCAAAGGTGCCATAAGGACATGTAAAGGTCATTTTCTCTTGGTCTTCTGGGGCAATTGCAATTTGGTTGTACCCCGAATATCCATCCAGAAAACAGAAAAATTCCCTTCCGGCTAGTCTATCTAACATTTGATCAATGAAAGGCAAAGGGAAATGGTCTTTTCGGGTTGCGGCGTTTAGTTTGCGATAATCCATACAAACCCTCCATCCAGTCACTGTGCGGGTGGGAATGAGCTCATTTTGAGTGTTAGCCACTACAGTTATGCCCCCTTTCTTTGGAACACATTGAACTGGGCTCACCCAAGAGCTATCTGAAATAGGATATATGATACCCGCATCCAGCCATTTAAGAATTTCTTTTTTCACCACTTCCTTCATATTGGGATTCAATCTTCATTAGTGCTCTATAGAAGGTCTCTGGTTATCTTCCAAAAAGATTTTGTGCATGCAAATTGAAGGGCTGATACCCTTGATATCCGCTATGTTCCATCCCATTGCTTTCTTATGCTGTTGCAGCACTTTTAAGAGCTTCCACTCTTTCTCCATGGCTAGATTAGCAGCAATGATGACTGGTAAGGTATTTGATTCTCCCAAGAAGGCATATTTTAGATGTGTTGGGAGTGCCTTTAACTCCAATTGAGGTGGCTCCACAATGGACGGCTTTAATTGAGGTCTATCATCTGAAGTCAAGTCTAGAGTTTCAAACTTCAACCTAGATGGAGGAATGATAGGGGCAGCGCTCATCACAGTGACATATTCTTTCTCTCCCTCCTCATCTTGCTCAATTTGTAGTGAAGGTGTCCCACAGTTGCCTTCGATCATAGATCATTGGGATTCATAGTGAATTATATGGTCTATCAGATCTAGATAGAAACAGTGTTCCGGCTCATCTAGCAATTTGAGAGTCTTGAACATATTGAACGTCACTTGCTCTTCACCAACTCGCATGGTGATTTCTCCTTTCTCCACATCAATGAGAGCTTTGCCAGTAGCTAGGAACGGTCTTCCAAGAATGATAGGGATTTCTCGATCAACTTCACAATCAAGAACAATAAAATCAGCTGGAAGTATGAACTTATCAACTTTCACCAAGACATCCTCGATGATTCCCCGAGGATACGCCAAACTTCTATCGGCAAGTTGTAAAGTAACTGTAGTCGGCCTTGCTTCGCCCAACTGGAGCTTCTTGAAAATAGATAAAGGCATCAAATTAATGCTTGCTCCCAAATCACATAATGCTTTAACCGTGAACGTTGTTCTAATGTGACATGGGATAGTGAAACTTCCCAGGTCGCCCTTCTTTTGTGGTAATTCTTTAATGAAATCTGAACTACTTTTTGTTAATGCCACTACTTCATGTTCTTGAAATCTCCTTTTCCTGGATAATGCATCTTTCATGAATTTTGCATATTTGGGCATCTGTTCCAATGCTTCCAGAAGTGGGATATTGATATGCAGCTGCTTAAATGTATCCAAGAACTTCTTGTAGTGATTATCTTCCGTTTGCTTCTTGAATCGCCTAGAGAAGGGTAGCGGTGGAATCTGAGTTTCTGATTGTATTTTCTTCTCTTCACTCTTCTTTCCTTCGCTATTCCTATGCTCCTTGTCATTCTCTTTTGGCTCCTCTGCATCCTCCTCTTTAGAAGAGGAGGTCCCTTCCTCTTCTGCCTCACCAAATTTCATTTTAGGTTGGGAAGCATTTGACAAAACCTTACCGCTTCTCAAGGTGATGGCTTTACACTCATCCTTGCCCTCCCTTCTAGGATTGGGAATAGTATCACTAGGGAGATTTCCCCTTGACATAGCATTCAGTTGGGAGGCTAATTGTCCCACTTGCACTTCCAAGTTCTTAATAGCTGTGTCATGCAAAGAGAAGGTGGCTTTTGTCTCAACCCTCTGAGTTTCTTGATTAGCTAGAATCTGAGCTAGCATTTTCTCCATCTTAGACTCTTCTTCTTTAATGGGGATTTGTCTTGATGTCATTTGAAATCCGGGAGGTTGAGTTGGTCTTGCGCCTGATGAGGAAGCCTGATTTAATTTTTGACCTTGACTCCATGAAAAGTTCGGGTGATTTCTCCACCCCGGATTATATGTTTGAGAATACGGATTGTTCTGTTGACTCCACTGAGCATTGTTCATATAATTCACAGACTCCAATGTGTAATGACATTGTTCAGATAAGTGTCCCTCTCCACAGTGATCACAAACCGTATATGATGGTTGCACTGCATGAACTCTCAAGGGGTTGGGTTTCTTCATCTGAAGCTCTAAACTGTCAAACCTTCTATTCATCGCTTCAAGCTGTGCTGCAATATCAGTCGATGGACTAGAAGGTTACCCTCTTCTTTGAGATGATCTCCTACCCGATGCGTATTGCATGGTATTGGAAGCCATATCATCATACAGGTTATAAAGCTCATTTACCTTCATCTTCCCAATTCCTCCACTAGAGGCATTATCCAGCATTCTTTTTGCATCTTCATCAAGACCATTCCAAAATGCTTCCATGAGTACATACTTTTTCTGTTCATGGTTCGAGCATGTCCTACACAACTCCTTAAACCTCTCCCATGCTTCATGAAACATCTCCCCAGGTTGTTGCTCAAAATTTAAGATTTCCCCTCTCATAGTTGCTCTTCGCCCTCGAGGAATAAACCTTGCCTTGAATCTGGACACTAAGTCTTCCCATGTGCCAATAGATTGCTCGGGTAGAGAGTTTAACCATGCCTTAGCTTTATCTTTCAAGGTCATAGGAAACAGCCTCAGCCTTAATGCATCCTTGGATACTCCATTTTGTTTGAAGGACTCACACACCTCAATAAACTTGCTAAGGTGTACATTAGGGTCTTCATTATAATTACTCCCAAACAAACCATTCATCTGCAACATTTGAAGCATAACTTGTTTAACCTCAAAGTTTCTAGCTTGAATGTCCTGCATCCGAATACTAGAGTGATAACTTTGTGCCTCTCGATTGAGAAAGTCATCCAATGTATACAGGTCATTTTCGTCCATGTCAGCCATAGCCGGTTGTGGGGTCATTTCGGGCTCTGGGGTGGCTGTTTCAAAAATATCTTCTATATCTAGAAGGATTTCGAAACCGTCTGGGCACAATCCTTGCATGCGCAAGATCCGAGAAAAGTACCTGATGAGAAAGCACTCCAAACAAGTATCAACTACTTACAGAAATGCTACTTGATGAATAAAAACTATTTACTATTTTAGATATTAGCTCAATCATAATTTCTTAACATCAATTCAATGATTAACCAGAGAAATTTCAACTTTCAGTCCCCGGCAACAGCGCCAAAAACTTGTTCACCAGATAGCTTATTCCGCAAGTGCACGGGCCGTGACAAAGTAGTATAAAAAGATTATCGTTCCCACGAGGACTGAAGTTGAATTTGATTGATCATTAAATTTATGTTTTAAACTAGGTTGAGCATTTCAATTGTATAGTGAAGATGAGTGTAAATAAAAGATGTTAGCTTTTCAAATGAATGTATAAATGAAGTAAGAAATCCTGTTCAATTCCAAGCTTGTAAGGGATCTAGGATTATCTCTCCCCCTTTGTATCTCGTAGCACAAGAATAATCTCTTCTCACCAACAATTATCAACGACTATATGCACTAGTCTGGGAATCAATTACTACTTGTAAAAGCTCTCTCAAGTCCTAAACAAGTGTTTAATTCCCTTAGTTGTTCAAACTCTCTTACAACTAAAGAAGCTCTAATTCTAAGTTCAGACCCAAGTTTGACTACACAAGGTTAATGAGTGTATTTCTACCTCACCAACTAAACCATCCATTCAATACTTAAATTTCAAGTTCCTGCATGATTTAACTCCAGTTCAGCACTCAAGCTAGCTCTCTCAAGCGTCACTCAAGCAAACACACAACTGATTATTGGCCAATCAACTAGAAGCATTACAGATGAAGTAAAATCAGCACATATATATCATTGATCACTGGAGGTGGAAGAAAGTCAGATGTTACTCCATACAAGGGTTTAAGATAATCCTAGAACAAATATTTAGCTACTCATATTCAGCTACAAGTTTACAAAAAACTCTGAGATCAAACCCATAACAGAAGATAAGCAAAGGAGAGGGAGAGGATCAGAAAAACCGATGGAAATGGCTTCAAATCTTCTTGAAACTTCAATCCTTGGCTCTAACCACTCTTCACCCTCCAAACCCTAGCACACCAACTCCCAAATACTGCCCAGAAGTGGAAGTAGTCTTCTCCTCGTCGAAATTGTGAATATAACCAACCCTAGATTTTCTCAGACCTCAAAACGTAGTGTTTCAGTAAACATTAGTTCGCCGCGGCTAACATATTATTCGCCGCGGTGAAATGCTCTCGGGCGTGCACAGCTTTTCAGAACGACAAATTGGCCGCGACGAACAACAGAATTGGCCGCGGCGAATATCTCTCTGCTTGCTCCTTCCTCCATGCAACAATTGGCCGCGGCTAACTAACTAATTGGCCGCGGCGAACATCTTTGTATTCAGCAATTAACTTTGAAACCCAACTATATCTGCAAAAAGAATGGAATTATAAATACATCAAAATATTCCTAAACTAAGGTCAAAGTTTGCATAATTTACTAAAATTGAATCAGTTAAGCTCAGGTATCAAAAATGTGCATTTTCTTATTTTGAGTATACTTTATATACAAAAATACACCAAAAGTCAATCCCAGCTGAAGGAAAATGCACTGAAAAGGCATGAATTTAGAGAGGTTATCAGAGAAAGAGAGAAGCTGAGGAGAAGAAGAAAGCACAAGAAAGGTATGAATTCCCTTGGCTTTTCTCTTCATATGTTACCTTTCTCCCCTTTCCCCCTCTTTCCTACGGTTTAGATAGCAAAAATGGTTAGGTCTTGAGTCTGGTTCAGAGGAGAGAGAGTGGGAAACCATTCTTGAGAGAGATTAGAAGTATATAGTCTTCTCTTTCTTGCTTTTCCCTTTCTTAAGAGCCTAAGAGTTGAGAAAAGCGAGAGAATAGCTAATGGGCTCTAGTGAGAGGAAGAAACCTAGGTTGAGAAGCTCAGTAGAGTTGATTAGAAGTGATCCCTAGCTTAAGAATCATGTATTAAGGTATTAATTCCATGCTTTTGTGTGGTTAGGCTCAAGAGAAACTCTCCCATCTAGAAGTTGTTGTGAAACCAACAAGGGAGGAGACAATTGAAAGAGGAAGTAGTGAATAGCTAGCAAGGTAGTTCTCTCCACTTTCTCTCATGCATAATTGTGTGTTTACATTGTCTTGCTTGTGTGTATGAATGATATGAGCTATGAGAAGTGTGTTAGTATGATGATATGTTATGAATTGAAATGATGATTTATGTGATTTGTTTTGGTTTGCTTGAGGAAATGGAAAAGCCAACAACCCTATAGCCAAGGTGAGGATGAGCCAAGCCCTTGAGTTGGTTGAGACAAGAGTAAAAGGTCTCCCAAAAGAGAGGTTGACTCTCAAAGAGTAAGGGTTGAGTCTAAGGACCTCTAAAGAATGGGTAAGGCAAATCCAAAAGCCATAAGGGAATGGGTGAGGCTAATCCAAGTACTTAGCAAGCTCCTAGACGTTATGTATGGCCTACTCACATGTTGAGAATGTTTTTCCTTTACGCATGGCCAATTCACATGTTTTAAATGTTTTCATCATGGTTTTATATGCTAACATGTCATACATGCATAATGAGACTTGTTGCATGCAATATATGTATGTTTGAATGAGAGTTGAACTACTGAGATTCCATGAATCTCACCCTCCCTCTCCACCATCCAACCATGCCAGGTGGACCAAGTGAGATCAGAGATGGGAACCACCACCAAGTATGAAGCTAGGGGAAGCTAAAGAAGAGTGTAAAGGGACTTTTGTAATATGTTGTATATGAGAGATGTAAATGTAAACTGATGATGTATATGATGTAGTCCCTAAGAGTTTTTGTAAGATAATGTATGTATGAATGATGAATGAAGAGGCAATTTTGAATGAGAAATGCTCAAAGTAGTATAGATTATATAGGTGCATGAGTGGGCATGGGGTAGTGAGTTTCTCCAATCTAAGTTACTAGACACCTGAGACATGATTAATAGCTCCTAGAGATGCTTTCTCATGTACTCAAAGAGTCATAGAAGTAGAAAAACCAAGATTGGACCCTATGAACCCCACTTTTGGCCAAGAAAGGGCCTTCTTGCACATGATGTCATAGATTAGCCATATGACCTCTTCTTGTTATGAGATTTGACATGTAGCTAGATTATGTTTAGAGCTTTCTTGGAAGCTAGAGTTCATGTCATTTAGAGGTCTATAGCATTTTCTATGATTTTTCAAAGTTGACATCAGAAATTCGGATTTTGGAAATCACTGTTTATTTGGTCAGTTTGAGAAACGTGTCATCCGAGGGGCAAACGTAGTCCAATGGCTACGATATTTTATACACAGAAACTAGATGGTCACAGTGACTTTTAGGAACTGGAAGCACCTCATTTAGAGGTCTAGAGAAGAAGTTATGCAATTCCGAAGTTCCTGCCCAGAATCAGACACCCTACCAGACCCGAGGTACTGTTTCATCGTTTTCCGGGAATTTGGTTAGGTGAACTGATCTGAAGATATTTTTCTCCTCTAGCTGACATCCACATCTTTCCATAGATATATAGTTTATGAGCATTGGATTTTTTTGGAATTAGTTAGACATTTTCAAAGTCCATATCAGTAAACTGTGACAGCAAAGAAGCCCCCTCTGACCAGTGAACGATTTCGATGTCAAACGCAGAGTATGTGAGATATTGAGACTTCTACTTATTTTTAGCATGAAGTAGACGTTTCAAGCTTTCTAGAATGACCCAGATCATGCAGTTACGATTTTTCTGCATTTAGTTAGGAATTTTCAAACTTAGCCCAGAAATGAAGCAAAATCTGCCAATAGCGAAAATGCATGTCTCTAATCCCTTTTTGCTTTCCATGAGTTTAAAGCATATGTTTGGGATTGCAGTAAGTCTTAATAGTGAAATTAAGCATGAGGAAGCATAGAGAGAGCTCAACCGGTCCATGTTACTTCTAAGTGGATCTCTACCCATACAATATGCCATAGAAAAAGAAGCATAAGGTAGAGTAAATTATCTCCCTTGTGAGTTCCGCATGTACATATTAGTAAGAGGGCATGTTGGGTATGAGCTAGAGATTAAGGTGTTACACTTTTAGTTTCTTTATGCAATAAATTGTGCTACATAGGCCATTATCTCTTTCTACCAACCCATGATCTATTGTATTAAAATAGGTGAGCATTTGAAGGTAAAGTTAAATATGTATTTGCACCTACTTTTTTAACCAGTAATGAAGCACCTATGCAATTACAAGCATTAGGCAATTCAATTTTGGGGAAAGGTCAAAAGCGAAAGCGTGACCATGCTAATAACGCTTTGAATTAGAGGAAGAAGAGTATTTTCTTCCAATTACCCTATTCAAAAATCCTTATGCTTTGACATAACATTGATGTTATGCATATAAAGAGAAATGTGTCCAATAACATAGTGTCAAATGTGATGGGTGTGGTAAAAAAGATAAAGGATATATTGAAGAGTTAGTATGACTTGGTTTATTTGAAAATCAGGCAACATTTGCACCTAATAAAAGATGAGAAAAAAGTTATGATTCTAGCAACATGATATGCATTGTCCCCCCTAAGAAAAGTTTAAAGTTTATAACATCTTGGCTAACTTAAAGGTGCTAGATGCCTTCTCTTTAGACATTTCACGGTGTGTCGATATCCTTGAGTGAAAAGCCTTTGGATTGAAGTGACATGACCATCATGTATTGTTGCAAGACATATTCCATGTTATAGTTAGTGGTTCGTTGCCTAAGAAAGTGTCAGAACCTATAATAAAATTGGAAAAATTTTTCAAGAATTTATGATCTAAGTGCTTGAAAACTGAATATCTTAATAGCTTGGAAACCCCAATTGCAATAATATTGTGCAAATTGGAAATTGTTTTTCCACTGGCCTTCTTTGATACTATGGTCCACTTATTTGTTCACTTGGCAATAGATTCAAAGCTTGGTGGACCTATAAAATATTGGTGGATGTATCTTATCAAGAGTTAACTATATAGACCATTTAATTAATGTCATTAGTCATGCATACTAGATGCCATATTCAAATTTACTTATGTATATAGGCATTTGTAGATACTCAAAGTGCATATTCATACCAAGGCTCGTCTAGAAGGTTCAATTGTAGCATGGTATTTGGCAAACAAATGCTTAACTTTTTGCTTTTGTTACCTAAAGAATATTATCTTAAGTTTAACAAAACTCCTAGTAACAACAATGGACCTATGGGAGATGAAGAAATGTCTATCTTTAATACAAGTAGGCAGCAAAGAGGGCATTACAAATTGAAATATCTCTTTTATGTGGAGTTCAATCAAGCTAGAATGTATGTGCCTCAAAATTGTGAAGACGCTTCGCCATTGATGGAGTAAGTTCATAGGACTTGGTTCCTACTTTCCCAACAAGAATCCATCACTATTATCCCATATTGATTATGTCATACAATGTAAGGAGCACAAAATGAAGATCAAAACATAAGCTACATTGGTTAAGGAGTTTCCAAAATGGTTTTGTGCATGGGTAAGTTTCTAAATGACTATGTTAACCTACAAATTGCAACATATTTTAACTATACAATCCATTAGCCATAACAAATACTTGTTTCCACTTATAGGTTTTCAAGTTATCTATATGTGACAATGCAAGTGATGACCTCATGAGTCTAAGGGCTAGTTCACTCAAAATGGTCCACCGCTATTCCACATTATGGTGAATGAATTTAGATTCCATGCTAAAGATCACACCTCGAGTAGAAGAACATAGAATAGTGGAGTTCTTGTGAAGGGAGATGAATCAAATAAAGCAAAAGAGTATTATGATATCTTGGAGGACATATATGAGTTGTTGTATGTCTAGAATAAGAAATAATATCTATTCAAGTCTTATTAGTGAGATGTGGGTTAATTAGAAAGAGGATACAAGGTTGACAAGTACGGAATCACTAGTATGAACACTCAATACTCATTGAAATCTAATGAGTCACATTTGTCTTGGCATCACAAGTAGAATAAATGTTTTATCTGAAAGATATTGTTAAGCCAAGTAGGCCTGTTGTTGTGAGGACAAATCCTTGTGACATCTTCAATTGGAGATGGGAAGTTGAAGGAGCAAGGAGCAAAGCTTACCTTTTTGTAATAAGTTTTTAATTTCTTATTGCATTACCTAGATAGTTATAATTTTTGGTTTATAGAGAAGTATAATAGTTTTTCTTTTTAATTTCTTTTATAACTAGGATTTTGTGCAAAAATTATGTGTTGAAATTGTTGCACATGTTGAGATTCTGTTGTGGGCTAAAAACCACTGCTTTTAGGACATAAATCTATGTTGAAACATTGAGCTATTAATGTGATTGTTGCTATCATATGGTATCTAACAAGAGTAAATTTTGATTTTAAAGATACTTATCGCCTATTTTGACATAGGTTTAGCTTGATAGATTTTATGTTTGCAAACAAGGATTATAAATCTAATTTTAAAGTTTTTAAAAAGTCACCACTAAAACTTTTTTACGTTAAAAAGTTTTAGTCACAACTAATGTTACCATTGAAACTCCCTTTTTGTAGTGATACTTAAGGTTACAACTTAAGGTAACTTTTAGTGGTTACTAATATCACTGTTAAAAGTCTCCTTGTCAAGAGTAAAAGTATTAAGCATTTAGCAACAATAAATGTCATTATTAAAAGTACCATTAGGACTATTAGTGGCAATATTTGTCGCCGCTAGTGGTATTCATTTACTCTTAAATGTCCTTTTAGAGGCTGCATTCATCACCTTTAAAAGTATCTTTTTAATAGTGACATCTAACATCACCACTAATAAGGGACTTAGGTGATTTTTTTTTGCTACTAAAAGTACATTTTAGTGTGATGTTAGGTGTTACCACTAAAAAGATATTTTTAGCAATGACAAATTTTGCCGCTAATAATCCCTTTTTAGCGGTGATACTTCTATACAAGCCAAATTATTAGGACATCAGGGACAATTATTATTGTTATTGAAAGTCCCTTTAATGGCAACACATAACATTGCTGCTAAAAATACCTTAAAAATAGCAACCAATCTTCTTGTTAAAAGTCCCCTTTAGTAGTAATTTTTTATCAAAACTAAATTAATCAAGTTTTAGTGGTGACAAAAAATATTTTACTACAAAGGTTTCGGTGACAAGCAACAACTAGATGATGCCAATGAAAGCCATTGCTAAAAGCTTTTCTTTTTGGGAGAATTATAATAAAGGACCAAAAGGTAAAGAAATTTATTCTTAAGAACTTATTATCACTTATTTTAAAATGAGTACTATTAAATTTAGCAACAATCAGTTGAATCTAGTGATAAAAGTTCTTAAAAATAAATTTTTTTACTTCTTGGCCCTTAAACATAATTTTTTCTTTCTTTTTTGTTCTTTTTTTTGTGGACAATGTTTACAGAAACTCTACTTTTTAGTAGAAATTTTACTTCACTAAATTTAATGTACTTATATTTCTCTTGTCTCAAAAATTACATTTGACTCTTCTAACATTTTAATATATATTACAAAACTTTCTCTTTCAATTTATTTTATGTTTAAAACGTTAATTTTTTTTGCATAATATAATATTATAATTTATTGTTAATATCACAGTAAATAAGGATGACAAAATAATTTTTTTTAAAAAAATAAGAATCTTAAAATATGTCTAATATAAAAAATTTTAACTTCTTAAAACGGAAACTCTTCATAAACCTTCAATATTGTGTTTAGGACCAAACAGAAATAGTCTCATCTTGCACGTTTATCTTCTGATCCGTCTATTTTTGATTGGCTAAACAAATTGAGATCTAGCGCTTGTTTGTTTTGTGATGGTGTGGGGTGAAATATATCTATATACACACACATCAAGCAGTCATTTTCATGTAGGCACTCCAATTTTTAAATGCCAAATTGAGAGCATTTGGGATTTGTCTCTCTGGGACAATTCAACGCGTCTTTCTTGGAAGCTGCATATCCAATTCGCCCTATTATTATTATTATTATTATTATTATTGTGGTTGTTGTCGTTGTTATTATTATTTTGTCACCTCCTAGACTCAGTGCTATAGAACCCTCCTTCGTCTCCGCCGTATCACGCATGATATCTGTTCAGACTTGGCCTTTGTCTCCGGCGACGATCGATATGCCAAGAGGAAGGTAATATATTCTTTCTAGCTTTTTTCTTTTTACAGTTTTCAGTTTTCAGACTTAGCCTTTGTCTCCGACCACGACCAATGCTCTCCCTTCTCAGCCTCATTAGTCATAATCTTCCACCCCTACTCTTTCTCTGTCTCTCCTTCCCTCTCCCACGCCCTAATCCATGTGCAGCCATGACCATTCTCCACCACTCTATTCTCTCACGGAAACACTTCTATACTCATTATACTAATGCTGAAACAATTCTCACCCATTACCTATTCTCTCTCTCTCACATGCCCTAATCCATTCAACCACTCTCTTCTCTCACCGGTTTCGTGTCTTTCTTGTGTGTTATCGGCTCTGGTAGAGAGGATGTTTTCGAGCCCTTGAAGAGGGCTTGGGTGGAGGCATGGGCACCTCAGCTGCCGACGGTGAAGAACATCTCCATGGATTTGTTATCGCGTCGGGTAGAGAGGAGGTTTTCCAGCCCTTAAAAAAGAGGGTTCGGATGGAGGAATGGGCACCCCATGAACATTCCAGCACTCTAATCTGTCGCAGAAACACTATACACCTTTTACCTACTCTCTCTCTCACACACATGCCCTAATCCATTCCACCACTCTCTTCTCTGACGGGAACATTTTCACACCATCTACAACCACCCACCACACCTCCCAAAACTTCAGACGAATTTGTGAGAACCATCTCGTCGGCTAACCAGGGAGGTAAACGAATCTCACCGGTCTTATGTCTTTTGGGTGGATTATCGGGTTCCGTAGAGAGGAGGTTTTCAAGCCCTCGAAGAAGAGGGCTTAGGTGGAGGCATGGGCACCCTCTGCTGCTGAAGGTGAAGAACGCCACCATGGGTGTGGTTATCAGGTTAGGCAGAGAGGAGGTTTTCCAGCCCTTGAAGAATAGGGTTTCGTTGAAGGCACGGGGAAGGATGGGATTTGAGCGACTTGAAACAAAGAGTATTGGTGGAGGGAAGAGAGAACGGAGGAGGAGAGATTGACCTTGAAATTTGTGGAAGTATGGTGCTTGCATTGCTCCTATGGAAGGGAAGAGATGGCCCTGGCCGAAGAAGTGCACCACCCATATCTCAGCAGAGATGGTCTCTCAGGTCTTTATGTGATGAGTTCTGAAAACTTTGCTCTCCCCCTTCTCAGTTCTCACCCTCATAATCTTAATCCTCTACCCCTATACTCTGCCTCGGATTATTTTCGTTGAATCAACATTGTGTAATGATTATCTTAAGATTTGTCACTTCCTTATTGATTTTAGCAAAACAGATTCGATTTGTGGTTTTCAATATCTACTTTCTTGCTTTTATTATTGTTATTCCTATTTGGGAATGCTAATTCAATTTTATTTTCTTGCCATTGCAGTTCAAACTGGAGATCAGGAGAATCTTCTTTCCCATTGCATGCTGTGATAATAGTTCTTAATTTTGTATTAGCTGTTTGCGTGCAATTTCAATATCAATTCAGAAATGTATCTGCATTGGTTGAACATGGTAACATTATATTAGCCATTTTTGTGACTCTATCCCTGTATGCAATTGGTTTGATGGTAGAATGGAAACTTCAGAATCAACGAACTTACCTTCCTGTCATTAAAAGATTTACTCCATTAATTGGAATTCTTGTTGTCGTGTTGCTTCTCATAATGTTATTCACCTTCTTGGGCTTAGCTGCAATATTGATCTTGTGGGCTCTGTTGATGTTGGAACAAATAATCAGATTGTTCAGTGGCTCTCCTGGGATTGAAGAAATTGGCTTGCCTGTCTGAAGTTGAATTGGCTACTGAGTAAATCAGCAACAAATGGGAAAGTTGCTGATCTTTATCATTTAGGAGATATGTGGATATATTGTGTTTATACTATATATGCAAGTTGATGGCAGACGTATGTAAGATATACTGTATTTTCTAGAATGTAAGTTAATGGCAGTTTGTATCTCACTTTCTCAAGATACAGAAATTCTTACTGATCAAATCTATTATATATCTAATTCTGCATCCTAATAAACTTCTGCTATCAAGCTACCATTATGTAAGTTAATGGCAGGTTGTATCTAATTTTGGTACATTGTTCACTGAATTGTATCTGCTTAGATATGATTTTAGTATGGTGTTAAATTCTGATAGAAATTTTCATATGCAGATTCCAATTGCACTATATGCTGTCTGCTTGAGGAGCATAAAATCTAGTTGCATGTGAAGCAAAGAGCTTGTTTGATTGCTGCTTTAGAAAATACCTCAATTTTTTTTTAAAAATCATGTTTGGAAATTTGTTTTTGTTAGTTCTTAAAATAATCCAAAACCGGTATTGTGGAAGGAATAAATTAATGTTAAGCTATGTTTTTTTCTATTTGGCAGCACTGTCAATACTGCCAAACAGATATGTTGTGAATTTGATAGTTAAATTTGCAATAATTTATATAATAATTTATTACTTGCTGGGAATTTTTTTTTGGTTGGTATAACTATAGAATATACATTTGTTTGTATAGAATTGCGTTTATCAAATATATCTTTTATTTATTATAATATATTCACATTTGAAGCTTTCCGGTCGTACCATTGTATTACCCCCACTTTTTACAGTTTATCTTTTTTTTAAAAAAAAAAAACCAAATCTAATTTACTTAATTTATCGTATTCGGATTAATCAACATTGTGTTATCATTATCTTAAGATTTGTCACTTTCTTGTTGGTTTTAACAAAACAGATTTTATTTAATATGTAGTTTTCACTATTTTTTTTATTACTACTTGCTAATGCTAATCCAATTTTATTTTCTCGCAATTACAGTTCAAACCGGGGATAAGTAGAATCATTTTCTCCACTAAATACCGTCATAATATTTCGGATTATTACATTAGGTGGTTAGGTTCAAGTTCAATATCAATCCAAAAACATATCGCCATGTGATGACCATGGTAACATGAAGGTATTTTAATCCAATAAACCCTCAATTTGTATAATATCACAAATTATTGAGAAATATAAAGTATTATATAAAATTCATAATTTTTTATTATAAAACTTTATTCTCATAATAGAGTATAATTAATACGCACACAAGAAACGTTTATTGCGTTTTAATCTTTAATACTCCGAAAAAATTAATTAAGTACGTGCTTGTATTCTTAGGTCGCGTCTACCGTCAAAGCAATTCAATCATCGCAGCTTAAACTAAACATGGTTGGTTTATATTAAAAGCCTGATGATATAGAATAATAAAATAAAGATCGTTTTCAATTTGTACTCGTATCAATGACAGTTTCATTAATTTTAAGAGATGTTCCAATAGTAATAAATCTTTTTTAATCGTTAAGTTAAAATTTTATCAGGTAAATGTTGAAGTTTTTGCACAGTAACTTTATTATCACGATTGTATATTCTCAATATTTAATGAACTCATGTTTTTCTTTAACCGTTAGAATTTTTGAAGTATAATTTTTTTTTATAATTAAAATTCTTACCTATCCAATTACAATTTTTATTTTTATATGTAATATTTTGAACTTCTTAAAAAAACTTTAAAACATTGACTACATTCCCTGGAGTGAAGGGGCAGGCCGTTGACTCCGGAATCCGGGCCAGTACATGGTGGGTTCCTACATGGACGACTGGAAAGTGGTTTAAGTACTCTCAAACATTAAAAGAAAATAAGAGATCGCTGTCTATATTAGTTCATATATATTATGAGCCGGTCTCTCTTGCACGGGATTCCATTTATTAATTTTTATAGAATTTTTTCTTTCCTTTTCTAAAATAATATAAAAATATAGAACTATGCAATTATATTAGAGGATATAAAAAATTATAAAATAAAATTTCAAGTAATATTAATTAGCAAACGAAGGATGAATGAATGAATGTATTCCTTTACAGTTAATGAGAATTCTTTTCTTCTAGTTGTACTGCTTGTTCCAAGGATTTGTTCAATTTTCATGATGCAATCCTTATACTCCTACCATGTCCAATGATTAATTAGTTGAGCACAGATGGCCGTTGTAAGAACCCAACGCGATGCAGGAGAAGAAAACCGACGTGAACTCATGCATGCAGGAGGTGGACTTTTCAACGCTGGAGGTACAGCTGCCACGCATCGTTTTGTTCTCTGCAAGTTTACGTATGTGCCCCTCATCTCCCTCTTCCTTCAGCTGGGTTTGTTCGGTCATTTCCCATCCCAAGTTTCTGCAGGATATATCCTCCAGCACAGCATCACATCTTCATCCCCTGTTCTGGACGCTGCTTTCCCCAGATCATGCGAGCTACTGAAACGTTGGACTGGCTTCTTCTTTGTGCTGAGAATTTGTTCCAGCTTTGTTGCTTAACTCAGACGCATGGAGAGCCCCTTACTGGGTGAGTTGTACTGCTGCATAAACGCTGCAAATCTTCCTCCTCTGCTTAGCGTTTCTGTTGCTCTGTTTCAGCGTTAATCTGTTCGAGTTCCAGCTGCAGTTTCTTCTTGAATTTGGTTCGGTTTTGCTGCTGATTTTTGGGGTATGAGCAAGCCAAAAAAAAAAAATCCCATTTCTTCCCCACTGTTTAACGCCATTTTTGGCTGATTTGGTTTTGACTTTCTGCTGCAGAATTTGCTCCCTGAGTTGCTAAGGTCAACGCTGGTTTGGGTCCAAAATTAAACTACAAGTTGCTCGTTGAAGTATCAAGCTTTTGCTGCTGTTTTGAGGTGAGACCACGCCAGAAATACTGGTTCTTCTCCTTTGTCCGGTCCAGCGCCTCATCTCCCTCATACCACCTCCACTTCATTTTTCTGGTTTGATTCCTGTTCTTTGCTTCCTCCTCATTTGAGCTGCGTTAGTGGTTGTGTGGGACTAGTGTTTAGGCGAAACAATTCTATTGCATGTGTGCTTCTTTGATTTCAAATTCTGGTGCTTCTCTTCCCTGTACTGTAATCTGTCCTGTGCTGTGGCAGTTTGAAGGGAAGTCTTGTACCGAAAAAAAAAAAAAAAATGAGGCAGGAAGATGATCTGAGTTAGATAAAAAATTCCAATGTTTAATTATGTTAATTGTGCATATTTAAATACATACTTATTTTCATCAAGGGATAGGAAGCACAAAAATATGTATATGGAATTTACCTTACGAGTTGGAAGGCGTGAAATTAGTAGAGGAACACATTCTAACTTTTGATAAGTCCGAGTCCCGTATAAAAGTAATTGGGGTGATTCAGGTTCTAAACTCTGGTGAACGGGTATTGTAGGAGATTCTGAAGGTTGAGGTGTAGCCGAGGAACGGGTCAGGGAATCTCTATAAATTCTTGGAAGGTGAGTAAGTAACGCGGACCAAAGATTCAGGAAATCCTTATTTCTGTTCTTAAGTTTCCTTGCAGTGTTTTAAGAATTTGATTCTCTATTTATGGAAATGTATATTTCAAAAATGTATTCATAAGCATATTTACCAAAATTTGATTTCAATCGGGAATTTTGCAAGTTTACGGATATTGAGTTAATTGGAAATCCTACTGTGAAACTGATCTGAACATGCTTTGTCTGAAACGCTATTTGGTAATTTTATGGAGTTATCTGCTCAGAACCCTGTAGCTAACAGCAGTAGATGTTAGCCCTGGTGCACCATGATCTGAACCTCAGCTAGCAGGGGTGGTGCTAGCCCTGTGTGCAGGCCACCACACGCGGAGTCAGTTTATTTTCGCAAGCTGAAAGCTTTGCGTCTGTAGTGATTTTCCCCGCGAGTTATGTGCTCTGCGTCTGTGTCCCAATTGGTTCTGTTTAGATGCGTTCGGTGTATTTTGAGAAAAGAGTTTGTTTAAAATCTGTTTCATATGGTCTGTATCTGGATATATATATATATATATATGTAAACCTATTTGATCTATGATTATTTTCAAAAAGGGTCGGTGTACTTATTCACTGAGTATTCGACTCATTATTTTTTTTATATATTTTTCAGAGAACAGTAGAGACTCGAATCTGCCCCCGGCCGCCTTCTAGTGGCTGACCTCTGGAGACGTTCTTTGGCGAGCCCGCGGAGTTCCTGTGGGTGTCTTTTGATTGTATATATATTTTTGTTTGAAACTTTGTAAAACCTTGTAAATTTGCTCCACTGAATCGTAGTTAGGGCATCCCCACACCCCAGATGTTTTCTTTTGGTCTGATTGTACCCCTGTTGGGATTTATTGTACTGGCTGAGCGTTTGTAGAAATTTCGGGAGGTCTACGTTATAGAGGAGACTCTGCCGAAATTTCTACAAATGCCCTTCAAAGAAAAGCTTGTATGTTTCATATGATTCAAACGAATGCCATACGTATTTCCTCTATATAATTCCGCTTCCGCGCATGTGTACTTAAAATTTGGGGTGTGACAGTTTGGTATCAGAGCTCAGGATCTTTCTATGGTCCTGTGGAGCAAGAGTTTTCAGTGGAATCTCACTTATGGTTATGAACCCGGGCGTAACTATAATTGAGATGTCATTGAAAACCTTATAGGGTATTCTAAATCCTTCCTTTGAGTCTATTGTCTTGTTACATGTTACTTCCGACCTGGACAATGATTTGAATTATGTTCATATTCTTTTGTAGTGTGTGGAGATGCCTCCCAAAGTTCGTTCGGTTAACAGATTAGCAGCCGCGGATGAGGCTGTAGATGAGGCTTCTGCAAGTGCCTCAGCCCAACAAACTACTCCACCTGTCAGAGGCCGTGGTCGAGGTCGGGGTAGGGGTCGAGGAACCATTCGGCCCCTTAGACAGGCCTCACCTGCGGATAGGGCAGAGCCTCCACAGCCTGTGGAGGAACTTGCACCACCCGTTCAGCCAGGACCGGCCGGGCCTCGGGTGATGAGGGAGGAGAGAGAGGTCCCAGTAACCCTCTCCCAGTTCTTAAAATTGAAGCCGCCCACTTATTCTGGAACAGAAAGTCAGGAGGATCCCCAGTTGTTCATTGATGGCATTGAGAAGATATGCCGAGCTCTGAGTTGCTCAAGTGCAAAATCCACTGAGTTTGCCGGGTTTCAGTTACAAGATGCGGCTTATGTGTGGTATCAAACTTTACTGGGGGAAAGGCCGATTGGAGCTCCTCCGATGTTATGGGAAGAGTTTAAGGGACTCTTTATGGACCGCTTCTTACCACAGAGTGTCCGGGATGCTCGGGCTAGAGAATTTGAGGGTCTTAAATTAATTCCAGGCATGAGCGTTTCTGATTATGACATCCGGTTCACCCAGTTGTCTCGCTATGCCCCACACCTAGTCCCTACTGAGAGGGATAGGATCAAGCGGTTTGTGAATGGGCTACCTCGCATGTTGTATAGGGTGATTGCTCCACGATGAATCTCTTTCCTTCATACTCAGCTGCGGTGGATTGTGTACGCATGATAGAGATGAGAGATAGGGAGGAGGACACTGCTCAGAGAAAAAGGAAGCGGGATGGTGATGGGAGACAGGGAGGTAGTTCCTTTGTAGCTGGACCTTCTTATGGTCCCAGGCCTCAGAGTTATCAGAGATTCACTCCAGCTTTTACGGGGCTTGCGACCTCATTTTCCACCGGTACTGACCGGTCCAGAGCATCGTTCCGAGGGGTTAGCACGATGTCTACCCCAGTTGCCACTCCATCCCATCAGTCTAGAGGTCCCTGTTCTATTTGTGGAAAGGTACACTCAGGCACTTGCTACAGAGAGACGGGAGCATGTTTTCGTTGTGGGCAGATGGGACATTTGGTGAGAGACTGTCCTCAGCGCTACCCTGAGTCGAGTCAGGCATCAGTTCGACCTGCCAGGCAATTTTCAATGGGGACTCCATCTACCGGTGTAGCTACGGTTCAGAGTGGCCGAGGTAGTAGCAGTAGGACCGTAGTAGGCAGAGGACAGGCGACTGCAGGACGAGGTCAGGCTCGGGTTTTTGCCCTAAATAGACAAGACGCACAAGCATCAAATGCCGTGGTGACAGGTACACTTACGGTTTGTTCACATGCTGCTTACTCCTTATTTGATCCTGGTTCTACACATTCCTATATATCTCCTTATTTTGCAAAGAAGATTGGTAAGGATTCTGAACAGTTAGAGTGCCCGTTGCTTGTGGCAACCCCAGTGGGGGAATCTGTAGAGGTAGATCGGGTATATAAGGCGTGTGTAATTGCACTGGCCGATTGCGAGACGCTAGTGGACTTGATAGTGCTTGAGATAGCTGAGTTTGATGTAATACTCGGAATGGATTGGTTAGCGTCCTGCTATGCAGTGATGGATTGTCATCTTAAACAAGTGAGATGTAATTTTCCTGAAAAATCATCCTTTGTCATTCAAGGTGACCGAAGTGAAGCACCAAACAACTTAATCTCTGCGATGGAAGCTCAGAGGCTTTTAAAGAAGGGGTATCAAGGATATTTGGCGATGGTTCGGGATCTGGACGTACAAGTCCCAGTATTGGAACAGGTTCCTGTGGTAAAAGAATTCCCTGATATTTTTCCTGAGGAATTACCAGGATTACCTCCTGAGAGAGAAATTGAATTTTGTATTGATGTGTTATCAGACACTCAGCCCATATCTATTCCTCCCTATCGAATGGCACCTCTGGAGCTTAGTGAACTAAAGAATCAATTGCAGGACCTGTTGGACAAGGGTTTTATTCGCCCTAGTACGTCTCCTTGGGGCGCACCAGTCCTTTTTGTTAAGAAGAAGGATGGTTTTCTTCGTCTATGTGTGGATTATAGACAGTTGAATAAAGTGACAGTGAAGAATAAGTACCCTTTGCCTCGTATAGATGATCTATTTGACCAATTACAGGGGGCTTAATACTTCTCCAAGATTGATTTAAGATCCGGTTATCATCAACTGCGAATCAGGAGGGAAGATATCTCAAAAACTGCTTTTAGAACCCGGTATGGTCACTATGAATTTTTAGTGATGCCATTTGGGTTAACCAATGCCCCAGCTGCATTCATGGATCTGATGAATCGAGTGTTTAAGCCATTTCTGGATCGATTTGTGATCGTATTCATTGATGACATTTTGATTTATTCCAAGGGCCATGAAGAGCATGAACAACATCTGAGATTGGCATTACAAGTGTTACGGGAACATCAGCTGTATGCTAAACTTTCTAAATGCCAGTTTTGGCTAGCAAGAATTGCCTTTTTGGGCCATGTAATTTCGAGAGATGGGGTGCAAGTTGATCCTAGTAAAGTGGAAGCAGTTCAAAAATGGCCGAGGCCTACTACCGTTACCGAGATTCGCAGTTTCTTGGGCTTGGCAGGCTATTATCGTCGGTTTGTTAAAGACTTTTCTATGATAGCTGCCCCACTGACAAAACTAACCCAGAAACATGTGAAATTTCAATGGTCTGAGCGGTGTGAAGAAGGGTTTCAGAAATTGAAGGATTGTCTGACTTCTGCACCAGTTTTGGCATTACCCTCAGGATCGGGAGGTTATGTGGTGTATTGTGATGCTTCTGGGATTGGTCTGGGATGTGTATTGATGCAACATGGTCATGTCATTGCTTATGCCTCTAGACAACTCAAGAAGCATGAACAGAATTATCCAACCCATGATTTGGAAATGGCGGCGGTGGTTTTCGCTCTCAAAATCTGGAGACACTATTTGTATGGGGAGACATGTGAGATTTATATAGATCATAAAAGCCTTAAATACATTTTCCAACAGCGGGATCTGAATCTGAGGCAAAGAAGGTGGATGGAACTACTCAAGAATTATGATTGTACTATTTTATACCATCCGGGTAAGGCGAATGTAGTCGCAGATGCTCTGAGCAGGAAATCTATGGGGAGCTTGAGTCATATTACTGAGACACGGAGACCACTAATTTTAGATCTGCATGAGATTGAGCGTTCAGGAATCCAATTGGAGATTAAAGAGCCTGGAATGTTGTTGGCTCATGTACAGCTTCATTCATCCTTGTTTGAGAGGTTGAAAAGTGCCCAAACCAGGGATGCACATATTGGGAAATTGGTGGAGGATGTCAAAGGTGGAAGGAAAAATGAGTTCATTTTAGATTCAAACGGTGTTTTGTGGTTCGGTACTCGATTGTGTGTGCCAAATGTGGATGAATTGAAGAGGGAACTTATGGAAGAAGCTCATTGTTCGCGGTATACGATCCATCCCGGTTCTACCAAGATGTACCAAGATTTAAAGCAAGTATACTGGTGGGAAGGTATGAAGAGAGACATAGCAAATTTTGTTTCCCATTGTTTGGCATGTCAGCAAGTTAAGGCCGAACATCAGAAACCTGCAGGGCTACACCAACGGCTCGAAATACCCGAGTAGAAGTGGGAAAGAATTACTATGGACTTTGTAACAGGATTACCTCGAACAGTAAGGAGTTATGATTCCATTTGGGTGATTGTGGACAGACTTACTAAGACAGCTCATTTTCTCCCTGTGAAGACAACCTATAATGTGGCAAAGTATGCACAGCTTTATCTGAATGAGATAGTGAAGCTTCATGGTATACCAGTGTCTATAATTTCTGATCGGGGACCCCAATTTACTTCTAAGTTTTGGAGAGCCTTTCAAGAGGCTATGGGTACCCGATTAGATCTTAGCACTGCCTTTCATCCTCAGACTGATGGGCAATCTGAGAGGACTGTACAAATAATAGAAGATATGCTAAGATTGTGTGTTATGGATTTTGGTGGTAGCTGGGATAATTATTTATCATTGGTGGAATTTGCTTATAATAATAGTTATCAAGCTAGCATACAGATGGCACCATTCGAGGCATTATATGGGAGACGGTGCAGATCTCCCATAGGATGGTTTGAAACAGGAGAAGTTAAATCCTTAGGGCCTGAGTTGGTGCAAGATGCCTTAGAAAAAGTGAAAGTAATCAAGGAGAGGTTGGTAGCAGCTCAGAGCAGGCAAAAGGCGTATGTGGACCATCGACGCCGTGATTTGGAATTTATGATTGGAGATTATGTGTTTCTCAGGGTGTCACCTATGAAAGGTGTGATGAGATTTGGGAAAAAGGGAAAGTTGACCCCGAGGTATGTGGGACCATTTGAGATCTTAGAGCGAGTTGGGGCTGTAGCTTATCGGTTAGCATTGCCACCGGAATTATCTAGTATTCACCCAGTATTTCACGTTTCAATGTTAAGGAAATATCTACCTGATCCTTCTCATGTGTTACAGAATCAAGATGTTTCTTTAGGTGAAGATTTAGCTTATGAAGAAGTTCCTGTTGCAATTCTAGATAGACAAACGAAGAAGCTACGTTCTAAGGAGATTATGTCAGTGAAAGTTCTGTGGCGTCACCATACACCAGAGGAAGCTACATGGGAAATGGAAAGCGAAATGCGTGCAAAATACCCCTATTTATTTGAGAACTAAGGTTCGTATGTATATGTATATATAAATTCGGGGACCGAATTTTCTTTAGGGAGAGAGATTGTAAGAACCCAAAGCGATGCAGGAGAAGAAAACCGACGTGAACTCATGCATGCAGGAGGTGGACTTTTCAACGCTGGAGGTACAGCTGCCACGCATCGTTTTGTTCTCTGCAAGTTTATGTATGTGCCCCTCATCTCCCTCTTCCTTCAGCTGGGTTTGTTCGGTCATTTCCCATCCCAAGTTTCTGCAGGATATATCCTCCAGCACAGCATCACATCTTCATCCCCTGTTCTGGACGCTGCTTTCCCCAGATCATGCGAGCTACTGAAACGTTGGACTGGCTTCTTCTTTGTGCTGAGAATTTGTTCCAGCTTTGTTGCTTCACTCAGACGCATGGAGAGCCCCTTACTGGGTGAGTTGTACTGCTGCATAAACGCTGCAAATCTTCCTCCTCTGCTTAGCGTTTCTGTTGCTCTGTTTCAGCGTTAATCTGTTCGAGTTCCAGCTGCAGTTTCTTCTTGAATTTGGTTCGGTTTTGCTGCTGATTTTTGGGGTATGAGCAAGCCAAAAAAAAAAATCCCATTTCTTCCCCACTGTTTAACGCCATTTTTGGCTGATTTGGTTTTGACTTTCTGCTGCAGAATTTTCTCCCTGAGTTGCTAAGTTCAACGCTGGTTTGGGTCCAAAATTAAACTACAAGTTGCTCCTTGAAGTATCAAGCTTTTGCTACTGTTTTGAGGTGAGATCACGCTAGAAATACTGGTTCTTCTCCTCTGTCCGGTCCAGCGCCTCATCTCCCTCATACCACCTCCACTTCATTTTTCTGGTTTGATTCCTGTTCTTTGCTTCCTCCTCATTTGAGCTGCGTTAGTGGTTGTGTGGGACTAGTGTTTAGGCGAAACAATTCTGTTGCATGTGTGCTTCTTTGATTTCAAATTCTGGTGCTTCTCTTCCCTGTACTGTAATCTGTCCTGTGCTGTGGCAGTTTGAAGGGAAGTCTTGTACCGAAAAAAAAAAAATGAGGCAGGAAGATGATCTAAGTTAGATAAAAAATTCCAATGTTTAATTATGTTAATTGTGCATATTTAAATACATACTTATTTTCATCAAGGGATAGGAAGCACAAAAATATGTATATGGAATTTACCTTACGAGTTGGAAGGCGTGAAATTAGTAGAGGAACACATTCTAACTTTTGATAAGTCCGAGTCCCGTATAAAAGTAATTGGGGTGATTCAGGTTCTAAACTCTGGTGAACGGGTATTGTAGGAGATTCTGAAGGTTGAGGTGTAGCCGAGGAACGGGTCAGGGAATCTCTATAAATTCTTGGAAGGTGAGTAAGTAACGCGGACCAAAGATTCAGGAAATCCTTATTTCTGTTCTTAAGTTTCCTTGCAGTGTTTTAAGAATTTGATTCTCTATTTATGGAAATGTATATTTCAAAAATGTATTCATAAGCATATTTACCAAAATTTGATTTCAATCGGGAATTTTGCAAGTTTACGGATATTGAGTTAATTGGAAATCCTACTGTGAAACTGATCTGAACATGCTTTGTCTGAAACGCTATTTGGTAATTTTATGGAGTTATCTGCTCAGAACCCTGTAGCTAACAGCAGTAGATGTTAGCCCTGGTGCACCATGATCTGAACCTCAGCTAGCAGGGGTGGTGCTAGCCCTGTGTGCAGGCCACCACACGCGGAGTCAGTTTATTTTCGCAAGCTGAAAGCTTTGCGTCTGTAGTGATTTTCCCCGCGAGCTATGTGCTCTGCGTCTGTGCCCCAATTGGTTCTGTTTAGATGCGTTCGGTGTATTTTGAGAAAAGAGTTTGTTTAAAATCTGTTTCATATGGTCTGTATCTGGATATATATATATATATATATATGTAAACCTATTTGATCTATGATTATTTTCAAAAAGGGTCGGTGTACTTATTCACTGAGTATTCGACTCATTATTTTTTTTATATATTTTTCAGAGAACAGTAGAGACTCGAATCTGCCCCCGGCCGCCTTCTAGTGGCTGACCTCTGGAGACGTTCTTTGGCGAGCCCGCGGAGTTCCTGTGGGTGTCTTTTGATTGTATATATATTTTTGTTTGAAACTTTGTAAAACCTTGTAAATTTGCTCCACTGAATCGTAGTTAGGGTATCCCCACACCCCAGATGTTTTCTTTTGGTCTGATTGTACCCCTGTTGGGATTTATTGTACTGGCTGAGCGTTTGTAGAAATTTCGGGAGGTCTACGTTATAGAGGAGACTCTGCCGAAATTTCTACAAATGCCCTTCAAAGAAAAGCTTGTATGTTTCATATGATTCAAACGAATGCCATACGTATTTCCTCTATATAATTCCGCTTCCGCGCATGTGTACTTAAAATTTGGGGTGTGACAGCCGTAATGGGAAAGAAGGAAACACAAGGACTTCTCACATTATTAATTGGGAAATAGGGAAGAGATACGACACTCGACTTCGGTTTACGTGGTGGCTTCCTGCGGGGATGACTGCAGAGTGGTTTGAGCATAGTTTTAGAAATCGAATCAGGCTGATTACTTCAACCGAAAAATCGATGAATTAGCTATAATTTCGATCTATGAAAACTTTAATTTTTAAGTAATGTAATTGCGCTTTATATCATTATGCTCATTTTTCTGCTGAAAATGATTTTTCTTTTGATGATCGTGTATTTATTTCTCAAAGGAAGGTAGATCAAATTTAACGATCCTGAAATTGCTATGAAAGCAAAGGTGGTTGATTATATCACCATTGTCCCCTTTTTTTTTTTTTTGGGCTTGCATCACCATTGTCTATTCTCAATATTTAATAAACCTAGCTAGAATAGAATTCTTATTCAACTCTTGGCTCATTGATCAGGGTTCTGCGGAAACTTTTTGGACTCCAAATTCCATAAAGAGAACCTAGTTTGGGACTTCTTTTGTTTGTTCGTTTGTGTTTTTTTTTTATTTTAAAGGAAGTCACTTTATGGAACTTAGTGGCAGGTTGATTGGGCAAAAGAAGCGACTGTTTGTTTGGTACTAGGACGCAAGAATGTTAGCTGTTTTATTAATATATCTAGAGATCTATATATCTTACATAGATTTTATGCCTGTTAGTGATGAAGAATACAATCTCGCCCCGTTACATTTTTGTTGTTGCTGTTGTCATCTTCTCTCTCTTCCTTTCATAGAAGGCAAAAAGAACCGATGATAAGGAGTGATACAATGAATGAAAATAGAAATTGAAATCTTAACATTATGTTGATTCCAAATTTAAAGATTGACAGCTCGTTGAATAAAATGTTTAACGTAGTTACAAAAATTTAAAATTTTAAAAAATAACTATAACTTAAAAAGATAAAATATATATTTGTTTTGATAAATGTTTAAAATTAAAACCTATGCATTTTGCTTTGAATTTTGTCTAAAATTTTAAACTAATCAAAATGATAACTTTTTTAATTTAATATTTCGTAGATAACGATTTTACTTTGAATGTAATCTAAATTTTTAATTGTCTAAAAAAATAAAAATTTTAAATAGAGTTTTTTTTTTGGTAAAACAAAGGAGCAAGTAACTCCCCCCCCCCCCCCCAAAAACCAAAAAAAAAAAAACTACAAACAAATAGCACGAGGGATAGAAACCCCAAAAGCATCAAAGATCAAAAGTTGATCCAAGCAATGAGGAACAAACGTCCACATCCTAAAGCCAGTCT
The DNA here is from genome assembly GCA_026724425.1 of Erythrophleum ivorense. NCBI lineage: Eukaryota > Viridiplantae > Streptophyta > Magnoliopsida > Fabales > Fabaceae > Erythrophleum > Erythrophleum ivorense. The sequence continues at coordinate 372,519 of JAIUCV010000615.1, read as the reverse complement.
CATGCACCATACTTCAATTAGCAAGCCAATTCGCACAACGATTGGTTTCTATTAAAATATGAGTAATATAAACCTCTCAATTTAACTGAACGAGCTTATAAAGTTCCTTGAAGAAACAAGAAATATCTTTTCTTTCCTCAACACAATTACGTAGGAGATTGATCAAGTCACTCTCAATAAAAACACAATTAACGCCGGGGGGCCGCCCCCTCTTCTCTCTCCCCCTTCCAAACCTCTTCCAAACCTCAGCTTTGAAAGTAGGACAATATCCCAAGTTTCTAGTAAAACCAAGATGCTCACAAAACAAACCACCATACTCGGCCAAGTCCGTATTAACCTTAGCAGCACCATCCGAGTTAAATTTAAAATTTCCCATTTTTAGAGGTAACCAATTAATCAACCTCACAAAATGATTATTTTGCAAAATACTCTCCTCCATGTGAGTGCCATACAAGGTATAGTTTCTAGCATAAGAGGAAATTACCAAAACAGAATGTGATGGATGTTGAAGCTCACCAAAAAAAGATAGCAGAGTTGCACCACTTTTACACGAACCATCACGTAACTCCCCACAAGCCAATCCAAGGGATACCATCATTAGTGGAAAAGCTATTATTTAGGTTTTGGGTAATCCACTCACCTCCAGCTTCTCTCCCGTCCTTGGCTGGGACGGCAGATGCAGTCAGGCCTGTATGGCCTTTTTTCTTATTTCATATGTCTTTTTAATTAAAAAAAATAAAGAAAGCCAGCTTCTCTTCCAACAGGACGTCCTATTCCCGCCAAGGACGAAAAAGAAGCTAGACCCAATCCACTCCTCGCAGTTCATCGTGAAGAAGTCGCATTTTTACCTCGACAGGAACTAATTTCTCTCAAATACGCGTGGCGTGTTGACAATCTCTCATGGCATGCAAAATGTTCTCAACTTGACCAATGCACCGCATGCAGCAAGGATAACCATTACGCCATTTACTCCTATAATCATTAGTCATTAGCCGATGGTGGGCCATTCCATAGCCATATCTTTTTCCATTTAACATGTTTGTGGCATTTTAAAATCACCCAGAAAGACCCTTGTAGGCAGTCCTGCTAGTGTAAGCTCCATTATTCTCAGCACCCTATACCAAAACATCGCTCCCAAACACTGCATCTGGAGGAGGAATAGAAGCCAGATGAAGAAGAATCTCCCCGGGGACAAAAGGCTGCATCCTCAACCAGCCCATTCACCGCTAACGGAGACAAACTCAATCACCAATCTATTGTAGGCTGCAACAAACAAAACTATTAGTATAAATTGATCTGAGTCATACCCAAAAATATTGTCCTTAAGAATTTTTCCGCCACAAGTCGGCAGCTCTCCAGGATCATGTCTTTCTGCCCAGCAGCGCTGGAAACCGCTTTCATGCGTCTTGGTTGTTGGCAGAGGCCCGAAAAGATTCTATTTGAAATAGTTTCAAAGGCTTGAAGGAGCGTAGCTTTATTCAAAAGGAATTGATAGGAATACTAATATCTCTCCGATTATCTCCGACAATAAGAGGTAAGAATAAAGGCTGTTTAAGTTTATGAATAGCCGTTCCAATGCGCGGAATCGAAAAAAGACTATCTATCTTTCCGGATCATAGATCAGATCAGAGAATTCCCTCTTTCAAGCTTCCTTACAGGAAAATGAGTTAAAAAAGGTAGAGACAGTCCGATCTAGCCCTTCTCTGCTCTTAGCAATGATCTGTCTAGGGGTATTAGATCTTCGTCTTGATAGCAGCTGGTTCAATGCTAGCTCGATTGCTAAACAGAGGCTTTCTCGATCAGCCAAGCCAAGAAGTGAAATGAAAATGCCAGAAAGATCTGCCTTGTCTTAATTGGCCTTCCAAAGCGGATCTGGCATGCAATATAATCAATCAGGAAGTACTTATCTTTTAGCTCCTCGATCGGGTACTCCGGCGGCCTTCCATTTTTTTCCAAGTAGTCAATGACTTTCGCACCTAAGGTGGTTTTCCTTTGCCTAACGTGTAGGGGAGATGGCGCTACACCAGGAAGAACATACACTCGCTATACGACAACAACTGAAGCAAGAAGGATGTAGATCGCTCGTGACACAAGAACGTCAGTCACTGAACTCGCTGCGGGAAACCTTGCTCCGGGGCAGCTGTTGAAACTTAGACGACTCAAGGCTACGGCGGGAATGGATTAAGGGCCTACCTTAGGTTGGACGGAGAGATTCCTCCATTTCTTACTTGACTTTGATGAAAGAAAAGAATCGGAAAGACTGATTGTAAATCGCCTGTTGGGTTTACCAACTAAGAAGGGAATGGGACTTTTTGGGCATAAAAGTAGCTTGCGTTATTCGAGGTGGGACCACACAAATTTGAAATTGAAATAAAAAAAAGAAAACATTCGATCTACACATAAAACAAACGAGTCCTCTTTACGCAATTTTTTAATAGTCTAGCCAGCTCTTCTGTGCCTGGTTTATCCTAACGAATAAAAACCAGCATCGAATATGGGTGGAGGCTGGGGCAATTCGACTCCTCTAAGCTCATGTCATCTCTCCGTGGCTCCTGCTTTCAGAGGTGGATTCTTTGGCTGATGGTTGAGAAACCACTACTACGACTACTATAGAGACTGGTTCAACTCCCCTTCGTGAACTGAAAAAACAAGATCGGTTGTTTAGATACCCAGGAAATCCTTGTTCTAGCTCTTTCTCCTCCCCGAGAATAAAAACCCTTAATTTGCATAAGGATTCCTGAGGCCTTACCTAAGACTAGAAGGTATGGAGCCACGTCGGTCAAGTATAGCGTGCCAATGTGCGTAGAGGTGTATAGGGGCCCACCACTTCCCATCCTCTACGCTCTTAACGTCCTGCTCAACAGGAAGGTTTCGTATCATAACACCTTCCCCTACCCCTTAGGGTATCATGAAGAGCCCACCCTTCCTATAATAGGGGAATAGAACAGCACAAACTGAAAAACTCAAAAGAGCAAAGGGAGAGGAGACGAGAGAACTCCAAAGATATCCGAGAGCTTAGTGTGCTATGAACCGCACCACACATTGCCTTTTATAGGCCAAAGACGGAAACAAAAAATGTTGGGTAATTAAAAAATAATTAATAGCGACTTAATCACGGTTTAATGAAAATTCGTTTTGAACGTTGAGATTAAAAGCGACGGCCATTTCTGAACGTTGAGATTAAAGCCGGTTAATAAAAAATTAAAGCGAACCAACTTAAATTTTCAACGTTCAGAAAAATAATAAATTTATTGTCCTAATTTCAAAACTGCTAAAAATAAGGTTTTTTCAGTAAGCCTATTTATAAAATATTTTTGTAAAATACAAAAATAGTTGCAACAAAAAAATGCCCAATATCGCGTCTAATTCGTGTGCTGGGGGGGGGGGGAAATCAGAGATTTTCAACTTCGTTACCCTTGCGTTGGCCTGTTGTTGTGCACACAAACTTATTCCTCTTCTTGGCCCATTTACTTGCCCAATATCACATCTTAGTATATATACACTAAGTTTCTCTTTGTTCTAGGCAATGTGGGATTTAGGCTTTTGACACACTTTTGACACACCTACTCCAACAATCCCCCACATGTGTCAAAAGGACATTATCATTTGAGTTACACGCATGAATATAATCATTTTGAATCTGGTGTCTTTTGGACTATGAACCAGACCTAAACCAATAACACTTAGTACACATAAATGTTAGTGAAACGTATGTTTCTATGAACCAACAAATCTTTGTTGTCTACTTGAGGTTTTATTAGTCAGAGTATACCCTCGCAGTTTCTGCTGTTAACAACGATTTTGACTTTAAACGGCCGTGTGCACGCCTGGTGTTCAATGAATGCTCTAGAGATTTTGCCATGGTCTCATAGAAGTTGCCCCACTTCACATTCATCTAGGTGATTTCCTCAAGTGTACTTGCAATGAATACACCATCCATAAGGAATATAAAATCATTAAGAACTTTGCTCAGCCTCTCCAATAATACATTCTAGCACTTTCCCAAACTATAGGAAGGGACAATAATTTTAGTGCTAGCAGAATTAACATATGATTTGTTCATACCCATATGAACCTCTTTCATGGGATCTCTAATCATAGAAGTTGGGTTATCATCGTTGTTAATTTTATATTGGCTTAAGTCTCATTTTCCTCGATGTGTTATCAATTTGTTTCTTCCCCAGGGGTTTAGTCAATGGATTTGCCAGATTTACTTCTGACCTTACAAATTTGATTGAGATCACTCCATCTTTTAACAGCTGCCTTATAATATTATGTCTCAACCGAATGTGTCTGCTTTTGCCATTATAGGTCTTATTTTTAGTTGTAACTATCGTCGATTGGATGTCGCAACACAAAAACACTGATGGTATTGGTTTTTCTCCTAATGGAATATTTGTTAAGAAGTTTTTCAACTACTTAGCCTCAATACTAGCCAGTTCCATAGCAATAAACTTTGAATCCCTTGAGGATTTTGTAATAATACTTTGTTTGGCTTATCTCCAGAATACTGCACCACCACCAAGAGTAAATACATAGTTACTAGTGGATTTAATCTCATTTGAATCTGAGATCCAGTTAGCATTACTATATCCTTTTAGTATAGTAGGAAATCCATTATAAAATATACTATAGTTCATGGTACCTCTCAAATATCTCATTAATCTAACCAGAGTCATCCAATGCTCACTGCTTGGATAGTGGATATATCTACTCAATCTATATAGAGCATATGCTATATCAGGTCTGATAAAATTCATTAGATGCAACAGACTTCTAATAATGTGTGCATATTTAGATTGAGCTACTGAATCACCTTTATATTTTGATAATTGTATGCTAGAATCATAAGGAGTGCTTAAAGGAGAATCATCAAAATATCCAAACTTTTTAAGAATTTTCTCCACATAATGTTCTTGAGAAAGTAAAATGTCATTTTCACTCTTTATGATTTTAACACCCAAAATCACTCTTGCTTTACCCATATCTTTCATATCAAATTTAGATGCAAGAAAGCTCTTAGTTTCAATTACAACATTCATGCTAGTACCAAAAATAAGCATGTCATCCACATATAGGCAAATAATCACACAATCATTATTTACAAGTTTTGTATAAACACATCTTTCTACTTCAACAGTAGCAAAGCCATCACTTGTCAAAACTTAATCTAATTTTTCATGCCATTGTTTATGTGCTTGTTTTAATCCATATAAAGATTTAACAAGTTTACACACTTTATTTTTTTATCCAAGAGCAACTCATCCTTCAGGTTGTACCATATAAATTTCTTCTTCTAAAACACCATTTAAAAAAGTAGTTTTAACATCTATTTGATAAATATAAAGCTTATATATTGAAGCTAAAGCAATCAGAATTTTTATAGAAGAAATTCTTGTAACCGGAGAAAATGTATCAAAATAATTAATATTTTATTTTTTAGTAAAACCTTTAGCTACTAACCTAACTTTATATTTATCAATGGATCCATCAAGATTAAGTTTATTCCTAAAAACCCATTTACAACCAATGGGTTTAGTTCCTGGAGGCAAGTATACTAAAATCCAAACTTTATTTTAACTAAAAGAATCAATTTCAGCCTTAATAGCTTTTTTCCAAAGATGAGTATTAAAAGAAGAAATAGCTTCATAAAAATTTAAAGGATCATCTTGTACCATATAAGTATAAAAATCATCTCTAAAAAAAGATTCTTTTCTTTGCCTCTTACTTCTTAAATTTTCAGCCAAATCTTTATTTGTATTTAGTTCAAGAGAATAAGTAGACATTTCCAAATTTCTAGAATTATGTTCAATTTTCAAAGGAAAGATATGTTCAAAAAATTATGCATCTTTAGTTTCTATAATAGTGTTATGATCCAAAACATCACTTTTCAAAACTAGAAATTTATAAGTTGCACTATGTTCAGCATATCCAATAAACATGCAATCAGAAGTTTTAGACCCAATTTTTCTTTTCTTAGGATCAGACAACATTACTTTAGCAAGACACCCCTACACTTTTAAATATTTTAGGTTAGGTACATAATCTTTCCATAGTTTATAAGGTATTTTATTTGTTTTCTTATAGGGTATTCTATTTTGCAAAAAATAGGCAGATAACAACGCTTCACCCTATGAATTATTTGGCGCAGAAGAGCTTATAAGCATAGCATTCATCATTTCTTTTAAAATTCTATTTTTCCTTTCTACTACGCCATTAAACTCAGGTGAATATGGAGGAGTTACTTCATGGATAATTCCTTTTTTTTTCACAAAAATCATTTAACAAAACATATTCTTGTCCTCTATCCGACCTTACTCTTTTAATCATTTTATTTAGTTGATTTTCTACCTCTGCTTTATATAAAAGAAATTTTTCAAACGCTTTATCTTTATTTCTCAATAAATATACTTTAGTATACCTTAAAAAATCATCAATAAAAATAATATAATATTTTTTACCACCTCTAGTTATTGTTTGTTTTAAATCATCTAAATAAGTGTGTATTAAAAAAAGCAATTCAGTTTCTCTTTGTGTAGAAAAGTGTGATTTTTTAGTTATCTTAACTTCGGCACATACTTCACATTTGTTTAAACAATCATTTTTAATTCCTGAAATTAAATCATGTTGTTGCACTTTCTTAATATAAGACTTATTAACATGTCCTAATCTAACATATCACACATCAAACGAATCAATCATATAAACAGGTAAGTAAGCAGAAGAGGATGAATTTTCATTTATTTTAATAACATTTAGTACAAATAATCCCTGGTTACAACATCCATTTCCCACAAAAATATTATTTTTTGTCATTACAATCTTGTCAGTTTCAAATGACACTTTAACCCCAACCTTTCCCAATAGAGCTATAGAAATTAAGTTTGCTCTAACATTAGGCACATGCAGAATATTATTGAGAGCTAAGATCTTTCCAGATATGAGTTTAAGAACCACTTTTCCTTTCCCAAGAACTTTTGCAGTTCAAGAATCAGCAAGATAAATGCGGTCTTCTCCTTCCTTGATAGGATCATAAGAGGTAAATATTTCCTTATTTGCACAGATGTGCTTGGTAGCCCTAGAGTCTACCACCCATTTCCTCACATCAGAGACAACGAGAGTTTGAGAAATAACTGCCACAATGACATTATCATTGTTCTCATCTCCTTGAACCAAATTTACATTCGGTTTAGGAGGATTATTATTTCTAACTCTCTTTTTACATTGTGCAACATGGTGCCCTGGCTTGCCACAAACAAAGCAGTTGTCTTTCTTTTTGAATTTGGGGTTAGAAATTTTGAGATTGTAGCTAGGTTTTTTATGAGAATCATACCTCTTGTTATGTGGCTTTGTTTTCACCAAATTTGCCTTTAAGGTTATTTTCCTTCCTTTTGCAGCTCGAATCTCCTTCCGGTTGGTGTCTTTGATGATGATATGAGTGATGAGATTTGATAGTGACAGTTGCTTCTGCTTATGTTTGAGTTATTGTTTGTAGTCTTTCCATGAATCTGACAGCTTCTCAATCAAGATCCCAGCTACAAATTCATCTAGAAGGTTAATCTTTTCAGCTCGGAGTTCTTCCAGCAGCTTGTGGTATTCGTTGATTTGTAGCTTGATGTCTTTGTCTTTGGACATCTCCCATCGGTAGCAATTTCCAATAACGAATTTCTATTTTCCAGCATCCTTAGCGGTGTACTTCGTGATTAGTGACTCCTAGATTTTGTTGGCCTCCTTGTAGACACAGTATACATTGAACAGATCATTAGATAAAGTACTAATAATTGTGTATCTACATACCTTATTAGCATATTCCCAAATAGTTCTTTGGTTTTGGTCAGCATCAGGGACAGGTTTAGATTGGGTCAGCGCCATTGCAACTCCATGCATGTCTAGGATAGAGAAGATCCGCTCTTGCCACCTTCTAAAGTTCTCCCCATCAAACACCTCAATTTTGGATATATCTGGGAATGGCTTGGGCAGCGTCACAGCAGGTATTGGATTCAGAATGAAGGTTGAAGCAATAGCACCACTTCCTCCACCAGAACTTGTAGTAGTAAAGTTAACATGATCATCAGAACCAACTCGGTGTAACTTTATAAAAACTCTTAAGATTGTAGGCTGCAACAAACAAAACTGTTAGTATAAATTGATCTGAGTCGTGCCCGAGGACATTGTCTTTAAGAGTTTTTCCACCACAAGTCGACAACTCTTCAGGATTAAACGGACCCTTCTTATAATAGGGGAACAGAATAGCAAAAACTGAAGAACTCAAAAGAGTGAAGGGAGAGGAAAGGAGAGAGTTTCGAAGATGTCTGAGAGCTTGGTATACTATGAATCACACCACGCACTACCTTTTATAGGCCGAAGACAGAAACAAGAAATGGTGGGCAATTAAAAAAAATTAATGGCGGCTTAATCATGGTTTAATGAAAATCCGTTTTGAACGTTAGGATTAAAAGCGATGACTGTTTCTGAACGTTGAGATTAAAACTGGTTAATGAAAAATTAAAGCAAATAAACTTAAATTTTCAATGTTCAAAAAATTAATAAATTCATTGTCCCGATTTTAAAACTGCTGAAAATAAGATTTTTGCAGTAAGCCTATTTATAAAATATTTTTGTAAAATACAAAAATAGTTGCAACAAAGAAATACCTAGTACCGCGTCTAATTCGTGCACAGGGGGAAAAATAGAAAATTTTCAACTGCATTACCCCTACGTTAGCCTATTGTTATGCGTGCAAATCCATTTTTCCTCTTGGCCCATTTACTTGCCCAATATCACATCTTAGTATATATACATCAAGTTTCTCTTTGTTTTAGGCAATGTGTAATTTAGGTTTTTGACACACTTTTGACACACCTACTCCAACATTTATCACACAGCTCCACATCGATGCCTTGAACAGCAACGTCATTAAGTTTCAGGTCCGCATTCATCCACCTATCTTCCTAAAAGCAAACCGAGCTTCCATTACCCAACAATAGCTGTTCAAAAGTGTTGGCTAGAGTTTACCACGGTCCCTTCAAGTATGAGAATCAGTAGGTTTAGCAATAATCCCATGAAAAAAACAAACATTCCTGCCATATTTGCCAAGTAAAACTCTACTCCATAAATTAGACTCTTCATGCATCAATCTCCAACCCATTTTCATGAAACAAGCATCATTCATCACACTAATTCTCTTCACCCCGACGCCCACACAAGATTTTGGCTTACAAATCTGATCCCAACTAATTAGATGCAACATCCTTTCGTACTCTTTATGCCCCCACAAGAATGATCTTTGAACTTTCTCAATCTCTTGACATGTGGCTTGAGGTAATCTAGCAGACTTCATACAATAAACAGGCAGAGCTCTAATCACAACATTGGAAAAAGTGATTCTGCCTGCAAGGGAAAGATTAGAGACTTTCCAACAAGCCATTCTCGATTTAATTTTATCCGCCAAAAATTGGAAGTTTGGCGATTAACTCTTTCACAAACCAGGGAAATTACCAAATACTTGCCCAAGTTACTCGTATGCTTGAACCCTGTCATTTGAGTAAGCTCGGCCCTTAAGTTCTTGTCAACATTCGTGGAAAAGAAAATACTAGTCTTATCTCTGCTTATTTTTTGGCCAAAAATATCACAGGAAAAGTTTAAACATCTCATCATAGATTCTACTTGGGCACAAGAAGAAGCTTCACCAAACAAGAGCAAATCATCAGCAAAAATGGCCGGATCTTGTCTACCAGCGTTAAGAGGAACCCAATCACCAGTGAAAATTGCATGAGAAATAATATGCGAAAATTTATCCATGCAAACCACAAAAAGATAAGGTAAAAGGGGATTCCCTTATCTGATACCTCGAAGACTTGAAAGTTTCCGTCTGCAAACCATTCCAAAGAACATTCATCTGGGAGGACGAGATGTAAGTCATGATGATATTTATCAATTGATGAGGAAGCCGAATTTCTTTAAGGATATTTTCCCAAAAAAACAGAGGCATACACTTTATCCAAGTCCAACTTAATTGCCACAAACTCCCGTTTGACCGTTTCGAAAACAGAAAAGCTTGATGCAAAATTTAGTTTTTAAAAATGAATTTAAAAAACTATCCACTTCTATATTTGAATCTAATACAAATTCTTAAAATAATCATAAATTAAATAGATTTTTGAAACGAGGGAAAGTTTGATGTGAAATATAAGCAGACGAGAAAAGAATTTAAAATTGGAAAACTTGCACTTTTTCACCTGTAATATTTGCTTTAAATTGTAATATTGCATATTATTTATAAAAAAGCAATAATTAAATGATTGATATATTAGTTCTGCTACAATAATTTTCATGTGATTTATAAAGACTAAAGTCAGGTATAGTTTATTATATTTTTATTATTAAATTTTTTAATTAAAATATAATAAGTATATAATTTTTTAATAATAATAGAACAAATGTATGGTTTAATTAAAAAAATAAAATTATCTACAAAAATGATCTACTTTTCATATTTTAATTGGACAATTTGATAATAAAAATATATAATTATATATATATTTTTTAATTTATAAAAGTTTTGATATGCGTGAGCTTGATTTCTACTTTATTCTTTTTTTTTTCACTCTATATTGTCAAAGGCTAATATTTTGTAGGATTATTAAGTCGTAAATAATAGGCTGACCTGGATCTATAATAAAAACTCAAAAGAAATAACTAATCAAATCATTAATTATTTTATGATTAATTGAGTTAATTAATTATTATTATCTAACAGCTTATTTTTGAATTATTTAGGAATTCAAAATAGTAGTCAAATATATTATCTATGATAACTGACTAAAATCTTGGGATTTTTTTTAGATTGAATTATCTCATATATTTGAATTAAACAAATCAAATTAAAAGAAAGAGACATAGAAAGAGATTAGAATACGTCTCTGAGAGAGTATTTAGAGAAAGAACAACTATTAGAAACACAATCCGTCTTCCCCTCTTTAAATTTGTGATGCTTCCACAGTGAATTTAAGATTAAAGGGTGATCACTGACTCTAGTTTACCATGTGGAGCAATAGTTTAACAAGATCCGTCACTATCAAGTAAGGTTTTTTGGAACCCACCTTATGTTGTTTATTTTCAACAAATTTTATTTGTAGCAAGAAAACAAAAATAAAAATGTTTAAAATTTAAATCAAATATTAACTAGTTACAATATATAAACCATTTAAAATTTACTCACTTTTAAATAATCAAAATTAATATTTGTAAACAAAAGTTCCAAAAGTAAAAAAATAAAACAAGATTTCCAAATAATAAAACAAATTCTAATATTTGTAAGGTTTCCAAAAAAAATTATAAAATTTGAAATTTTAATTAAAAAAGTTTTTCAATGGAAAAAAAAAAAAAGGAAAGAGTTTTGGGAGAAAAAATGGGTGGAAAAGCGATTACCAATTGGTGAGAAAAAATAAGGGATCAGGATTCACTCACCTTTATAAAGTTTATGTTCCCTCGTATTCTCTCTAATGAAGAGATAATTTAAAATAATAAATAAAAGAAGCAAGTTATACGAGTGACATGAGAAAAAAATAAAAATATTCAACGTGAGCGAATCCATTTCTAAAAATAGGATAAGAAGGAACCGCACGCAAGTAAGGAGGAGGAGGAACTTTTGAGGATTTTGTTTCTTCATAACATGATCCCAAAATGCACAGTGTCTGTCCAACCAAAAACAAAAACAAAAACAAAATGTGTTATATGTTCCTATAAAACAGTGACGGTAGGTCACGTCTAATTAAAAATTTAGGAAAAAAAAGTAACTAATGGTTATGACATTTCATTTTCAATTTTTTATTTATTTCTAAATTTTATATAATTAATCATACTTTAAGATAAAATAATCAAAATTAAACTATCATAACAGTTTTATTAATTTATTCATCACAGTTATGAAAACTAGACTCAATTAGATGATGGAACAAAAAAGTTGATGAATTAGTTATGAAATTGATTCATCTAACCCTCAAAATTGATTAAAGAAAAAATTAGTCAAACCAGTAAAACTAATAAAAGCCAGCCAATTTAACACTAAATTGGTCAAAAATTAATTTCTTTTAAAATAGAGTTTTGATATTTTGTAATAAAAATTTATGATATTTTATGAAATTCAATCAAAGTCATTTCACATCAATTTTTTTTATTGTACATAAAATATTTTAACTACTTTGATATTTTTAAATATTATTTATTAATATGTATATATATTAATTTCATTATAAAATATAGTATATATTAATACTTATATATATATATATATATATAGAAAAATAATTTTATTCCAATTTAACCAAATCATTAAATTATAAATCGCATTCTCTCTCTCTCTCTCTCTCTCTCTCTGTGTGTGAACCGAATCAAATTGCATATTCACGATAAACCCATATCTGGGGTTTGTGGTGAATAGCATGATCTCAAAATGTGAAATGTTTGTCCTACCCCAAAAAAAATAAAAAATTATAACGTGTTTGTATATAATATTTTTCCTTTCATAAATTTTTATTTATGCTTTTGGCTTGTTGACATTCCTTTTCACCAAGGATAGCAATTTTAATTACGTGTAGGGGAGGGAGGCATCTCATTTTTTTCTCAAAAAAACCATCTGTATAATATTAAATTATAGCATTATGCCCTATATCCTTTAAAATTTTGCATCTCTTAGACTCTCATATGTATATAATTGATTATATAATTTTCTTCATTATTTAACATTAACTTGAACTGAATAAATTCATATATATATATATATATATATGTATATGTATAGCATGTATACAATTTTAACAAAAGAAACTTTATTTGTATCTTTATTTTTATTTCCCTGCCTACTTGCCAACTTAGTGGAAAAAAAAAAAACTTTTTAACACTCTAAACACGTTAACTTCTCGTCCTATCCTCTATCTCTGCTCTCGCCTCTTATTTCAGGAAAATTTTTTGGATGCACTTGGTGCATGATGCACCAAGTGAAATGAATGGCTAGGATTTAATTTGTACAAGTGGGATTCATATGTAGTACATGTGGAGTTCACGTACAGAGTAAATCTTAACCATTGAGTGTATAAATGACGTGATGCTCTTGGTGCATGTAAAAATTTCTCCTTACTTCAGACGCTACGCAGTTTTTGAAAACAAGTTTTATATATTGGATAAAGATAATAGATATTGGATAATAATATTATATTGGTTGAAAACAAGTTTCAGCAAAGTTTATAACTTTATATACATGGATTCAAAGATCAGGGACTTTTTTTTTGTTGCATTGTATTATATCATGTATTTAATATTTGATTATGATATTTTTGCTATTATTAATTTTTTGGAATTGGATATGAAAGAATTTTTTAAAAGAAAATTGACATCAGAGTAACAGTTTATCTAGAACTCATAAATAAATTCATGGTATTTAACTTTTTAGATGATACCAAGGAAGTATCTTACATGGCATTTTTTTTAGGTAATAAAAATTTAAGAGTCAAATAAATTGTTTTAACTTAAAAAAAGATTTATTGCAGCGAAGCCATGTTTAGCTAATTTTTCAAAGTATTAAACTTTAATGTTATACCCTCATATTTTTTAAAAATTTGAACCCACTATACCTATACATATATTTTATAAATTTTTATTATTTAATATTTTAACTTAAACCATTAAACCTATTGTGTTTAACTTTCACAATAAAACGTTGTTGATATTATTGTGTCGATGTTTTCCCTTTTCTTTCTCTTATTTTATCTTCTTTTCTTTATTTTTTTAAAAATGTTCTCCCTATCTTCTTTTCTTTGTTTTTGGGTGTGAACTTTCAAAATATAGTACCTACACCTCCAATACTTAATTTTTAATTTTTTGAAGTAATTTTTAAATTTAATTTAAAATTTAAAAACTCAACTAGATCACTTTAATCTTGAATATTATATTCCTAACTCATTAGAGTACTTGTTATGTTACAATTTATTATCAATTATTAATATAAAGGTAAAGCAAATTTCTAATTTCAATTTCTAGTCTTTTATTTAATTAAATACTATAAAAGTATAATTTTTTTAATAAGATATGAAATTTTTTAAGAAGGAATTGACATTAAAATACTGATTTTCACCTATACCTTATGAATCTAATTTTTAGCAATAACCAACTAAAATTTATTTTTAAAAAATTGTCATTAGATCTAGAAAAATAAATTGAAATTTCAACCTACCGAAATAAAATACAAAACACATATTTACAAAATGAATTATGTCGACTTCAATCCCTATTGTCTTGTGTCATTCTCTTTGGTTCGAGTAAATTAATATTTACCAGATAAATAAATTTGAATATAAAAATGTAAATATTCACTCAATAGGCTAACGCCTTACTCATAATAACCCAACTTCATCAAATTGCATATTCACGGTAAGCCACGTCTGGGGTTCGTGGTAAATAGCATGATCTCAAAATGTGAAGTGTTTCTCCTATCCCGGAAAAAATTAAAACGTGTTTGTTTATCACATTTTTCTTTTCATAAATTTTTATTTATGTTTTTGGCTTTTTAACATTTCTTTTCACTAAGGATGGCAATTTTTGGTCCAGTCTATCTCGTCTTGTCTCATCCTATTTGGGTTAAATAAATTAACTATTGACCAGATATTAAAACAAATTTGAATATAATTCGAATATAAATATTCATAGTTGAGATAAGATCAGGACATGTATGTCTTGTTCAATACCTAACCCAAAGTGCGTGTATATATGCATATATTTACACAATAATAACTGTTACTGAATTACGATAATCATTTAATTAATAAAAAAATCTAAATGTAACAACTATTACAGTGACGGCATTCATTTTTTAATGCTTGTGTGTTGCTGGGAAGTTGCACAAGTTGCAATAGTTTTTCAAAGTTCAAATTGATGGGAAAGAAAGCGGGTGGGAGAGCGTGGTGTAACATCTCATAAATCATTTAATTGGAATTATAGAGAAAATAGAACTCCATAAACTTATGGAAAAAATTAATTTTAGAGGTTTATAAATTAATTCTGAAAAATTAGTAATTTATCTTAAATAAAATTTATTAAAAATTATTTACCCCTAGCATTAAATTAATTTGCGTCAAAAATAATTTTTAAATGAGATTCTTCATTTTTCTAATTTTGGACCTGAAATCCAATACCCATTACCCACATTAGAGGAAACACTCAAGTCTAGTAGTTATTTGGCCCAAAACATTGAACTTAAGCCCTGATCATTTAACTTATTTTCATTTCATTTTTTTCCTTTCAACCTAATAGCATGAGTGGGAAAGGCATTAAAGAGAAGAGAGAACCTTGGGACTTTGAGGCTTGCTAGAGTAGGAAGGAAGAAAATTTAGATTAGGTAACTTTAAAAGAAATTTCATTTACTCCTCTTTTTCTTCATTTTGATTCAATTAGTTTTTGATTATGTTATTAGTTGCAAAACGATAAGGCTTGTGATTTGAAGATTTTGGAGTGTTTTTTATGAAAGAGAGGAGGAAGAAAGTGAAGTACAAATTTGGATAAGAATTTCCCTTTCATTTATAATTGTTGTTCCTCCAAATCTCATTTTGAAGCTTAGGTTTGATGTTTGGCTTTGCATAAGTGCAAAAATGTGAAGAAATTAGAACACTCATAACTTGGTGCTTGAATTGAGGATTTGCGACTTTAGGAAGCTTGGTAAGGTGATTTGCTTGATTTTATAGGTTTTAATATATTAAAGATATAAAATTTCTTATAATGATTTGGATATTTATAGATGTATATGAATGCTTTAGGCTTAGGTTGTCTAATTGAAATTTGTTGGAAGCTATATAGAAAGTGGATAGTTTTGCAAGGTAATTAGTGTTCAATTCTACTTACATTTGTAATAAAATCTTATCAATGACTTGTGTGTATGTGTGTGTATATATATATATATTACTATGGGTTGGACTGCTCTTATTTGTTTGATTACTGAAGACTATGAATTGTGTCCTAATAGATGGAGCCATCAATCCTGCTAAAAGAAAGTCATAAATTGTGAATCATATTTTAACTACTTGTGGGAGTTTTGAACAATTCTTAGTTATAGGAATAGTTGTCGTGAACATGCATCTCTCGAGTTATTGGCCAATGACTAAGTTGATACTTGATCACTAGCATGGGACAATAGTAGAGTTGTAGTCAAACTTGCACATTTGATTTGTGCATGCATTGTTTACTCTATGATTTTCATATGTGAAATATTAAAGTTGATAATTCTATTTAAATTTGAATGGAATTTTATGCTAGTTACTAAGTATATATTTCATCCCAATTGTGAGCTATACTTTTCAGGTAAAGAATCCAATTAGGACAAGGATAAGCTATTGAAAGTTGACCTTAGCATTTTGCTGTTGCATAGACTTTTGTATGTTGTCTTTTGGAAATGTATGGTTGTAAATGTTGGATTTTGTGCATGTCTATTTTTGTATAATTTACCATGATGCATTATGATTTGCTAAGTATAAGATCTCGTATACTTTCTACAAGTGGGATTGTTTTTTAGCTTATATGCTCCTTTGATTCTTTTCTATATGGATTCTTAATGTAAATATGGTTTCAATGTGAAATGGAATATGAAGTAACTTTTGGTTATATAACCTTACTTCTCTAATTATGATTATGCTCATTATGGATTTGTAGTTGCGGCCAATGGTGGATATCTCTAGATGGTTTGTGGTGAATTTGTCAACGGGTGAACTATAGTCCTAGTTTGTGGCTAGTCTAGATGACTTAAGAAGCCACTACGTACAAATTGATCTTTAAGGATTTAGACATTGGTTGTTTATGTTTCAAGAGGCCTTACATAGTTGAATGTGTTATGGAAAGTTTTGGCCTTAGAAATTATGACATTTTATCTCTTATGCAAATTTTGGGTGTGTTGGTTCTAATGTCACTAGTTGATCGATCAACTGTCGAGATGGTCCAAAAACTACTAGTTCTATAAGTAACCAATCAATCACTCTCCAAGAAGCAATTAATTGGGTGCTGCCTGACCAATCAACCATTATTCTAAAGTAGTTGATTGATCGTTGCAAGATCAACCACTCATATTTGGGCAAAATTCCAAGCTTTCCAAGGTATACTAAGGGAGATATTAAGGATCTTAGAGGACATTAGCAAGAAATAGAACAATATGCTTGCTTTGTAAACCATGTAGAAAACTTATAAGAAAGTTTTAGTCAATTTCAACTTGGAATTAGTTACTAGAACTTGATACTCATAAGAAATAGATTAAGGTTAATGTCATTCTTTAAGCATGCAATTAAAAGTTTAATTTTTCTTCATATCTTTCCTATGACTATATGATAGAACTAGTGTTGAGGAAGAGGTTTATCTTAGTATTGTTAATTAAACCTTTTAGGTTATCTTATTTATTTGATAAGGTGTTGCATGTGGTGCTCTTATAAATAGGCCCTTTTAGTTTTCGTTTATGAAACATAACAAGAAGCTTTAAGATGAACTATAAGGGTGTGATCGAGGTTTTCAAAAGTTGCGAGCAAAATAGGGTTTGCAATTTTATTCGTTCAAAAATTATGAGTTTTATTTTAACCTTTTAGGAACATAGGAGGAGGTTTATTTAAGGGATTGAACCACATTAAATTCTTATGTTGATTTTACTTCTTTTTTTTTCTCTATTATTTGTGTGGGGGCTTCCACTATCATTCTCAACAAATGGTATTAGAACCTCTAGTTTCGACCAAAGGAGGAGAGAGAAAGAAGTAGAAGGCCTCCATCACATCTTGTTTTTCTTTTTGAGCTAACCGCTCTTTTATTATCCTCATTAGCTCCCATAAGGCTCCTTCATTCCCTCTTGTACATTCTCTAACTCCACTTGTTTAGTATTGCTTGACAAAGGCTTCTAGCTCCACTTGCCCTAAATGGCAGCTCCTATGGAGCTTCCAACTCTCTTATTTCCACAACTTTTGTAAGAAGAGACTTCTACACTATCTTCTCTTTTTGAGGACTCACAATTCATCTTGTCTTCTTCAAAGAGCATGTAATCTTTGCCCTTAAGGCACTTCATGCTCAACCCTTTACTATACCTACTTAAACTTGGTTGGCTCAAAAGCATTCTTCTTCTATCAAGCAATTCATTTGCCTTTGATTGTATTGCCTTTCCAAGCTCATACAACTTTGTTGTCACGAAGTTCCTCCTTCACTATAACTAGTTGTTCTTGTATCTTTCTCATGTACTGCTATTGTTGGTAGAGTTTCCTAAAGGTCTCAACATTGTTGACTTAGAGTTGAACTGAAGTGCCTAACATGGCTAAATTAAAGAGGTTCACATTGAAGATGTTATCCATCAATGGGCTAGTGGCATTAGCTATATTGGTAAAATCATTGGTATTACCTTCTTGCACAGGGGCAATAATGTTGCCAGTTGGCCCAGCTTCAATTAAGATTTGCAAATTTGTCTAGTTGTGAATGCTTAGACAACTTTTGATGTCATGATACTTGCTCCTTCCTTCTTATGGGGAGGAGACAACTTGGTGACTATCCTTAACACATATTATGCTTCAAACTCTAGTATTTTGGTTGTTCTAATTACTAAAGCAATTTTTCCTTGTTTGAGCCATGGATCTCAAATAGCTAATAGATTCACATTTCAACCACAAAGGCCCCCTTGTTCATGCACCATATGTTGGCACCAAGGGTATGATAAAAGATGAACAAGGATGTTTAGCCCAACTTAAAATTATTGTATTACTTAGTTTAAACAAGATACAAAAGACTCTCTCTTGGCTAACAAAAAAATCAAGACAATCTATAGTCGCTAGTGTATTTATGTTTGCTTAAGGTAGAATGGTTGTTTCATAGGGACAACAGTCAATTATCCTTTTGGTTTAGAATTTCTATTCCTCATATGGTTAAAGATCTACACCAACTATTGTCTAGTCTATGTTTTGATTGGCTAAAGAAATTTAGATTTAGAACTTCGTTTTGTGATGGTGTGGGGGTTAAAAAATATACCAAATCAATCATTTCTATCTCACACTTTAATTTTCAAATCCCCAAAATCGAGAGCTTTTGCAATAGTTTGACTCTCCATTATCTGTTTAATTACTATATTTCTCTTACCATTGAAGTAATCCACCTTACTCTATTAATTACCATTGCTATTGCCAAAGAACATCTATAAAATAAAATATGCCAATTGAAGAATCATGTAGGGATGCCAAGGTAAATCCGTAAAATAAAATATGCCTAAATTGAAAAAGTCAGAATATTAATATTTACCCTTTTAATTGTAGGCATTCCTGCAAGAAGTTTACTTGCTCAATTTCTCTTCCAATTTCGCTTCAAGCAATCAGTTTTTGAAAATTGGACAAATGCCTTAAAAATAGAGATTAGCTATTTGACGACTAGACCGAAGGAGAAACATAAAGAAAAAGAATCCAAACAAAGAGCCATAATGCAATCAAAATGTGGGTCATATGGGGGTATTCACACAGGGAGGCAACTTAATGAACTACCCACCGAAAAAACACACAAAAAGAACAAAGACATACACAACATTTCAAATTAAACTAAGTACAGGGACTCAAAAATGGCCTGGAATAACAGTACGAATATTATATTTGACATCCATGCACACTTCTTTTGTGAAGCCAGAGAAATTCCACATCATCCTAGAAGTTTCTATACGTAGGGTTGAATATGTTCTTGTCCATCTAAGCTCACCTATTAGTTATCAAAATCGTTCTCATCCTCAACTATTTGAGTCTACTTTCTCTGTCTCTCTATCAATATGCAAAAGAAAATATATATTGATGGTGTAAAAATCATCCGATGCTGGGATGCCATAATTTGAGTTCGTAGGCAATTAAATTTTGATCAATTATTATTCATACTGAATTAATTGAAAATTAATCAAAAATTATAAATAATTAAAAAATATACATTTATTACACATCTTAGTACAAGGTGAGCTTGTCCTCCTACCAAGCTGAGAATATGGATTTGTTATCGCCACTCACATTTCTGCTACGTTGGAGGATTGTCAGTGTGCAATATCTAATACCTAAAAGCACTATATGTGATGCACGTTATTATTATTTTAATGTTATATTAATATATAATATATAAAAGATATTAAACAAACACAAATATAATACTATTCAAGATAAATAACAAATTTCTTTCTTAAAAAACAGAAAATATTAATATCACATTAATAATAACATGCAACAAAATGCAGTACTATCGGGAGAAAAAAAGAATTGTAAAAACTAACTTTAGCACATTTTAATTCTAGACATTTGAAGATTCAAAAGCAATGTCAAAATAGTTTAGATCAATATCTCCAATATTGTTATTGTTAAAATAATAAATAAATAGATATATTATCTTAGACAGAGACAAATATTGATGTTAATTTTAGACTCTCTTAAACCAAACATTTAAAATTTAGTCTACAAACTTTTATTAATTATTTTCCCTAAGTATTAAAAAAAACTCAACAATATTACATATTTGGGGATAGTATAGCGCCAGATTAAGAAGCCAAAAAAATATTCTACCAATACAAAAGAAAGAAAATTATAAGAGGAGAAAAATAGACTCAAGCATTTTAAAAGGAAAAGGGATAGATAGTAGTTTGTGTTAGATGATTAAATATATATTTATATCTATATAATATGATTCCTTAATTTTATTTTAAATTTTATTTTTTCATTTTAATTTAATTTAATTTTATATTAATCTTTTTTACTTCAAATTTCACTTTTATCTTTTAACTTACAAAAACCACTCAAACATTTTTTTTTTCTAAACGCTGATAATTCTTAATATAAAGTCTTATGTGACTCTTTAATAACTTAGCTTAGACAATCTCTTGCAACTTAAACTCAACCTATCATAATATTTTTCCCATCACCACCAAGACACTGCATTTTAGGAGCAATATATTGACAATGTTTGAGAAAGGAAAACATTTGGTTGATTTATGTAAATTAACAAAAGAAAAATATAGATTAGAGATGGAAAAAACTGCCTCTAATATTAGGAATATCTATCGCCATATATCTTTGAAACATATCAAATTTCTTCTCTAAAAAGGACGTCCCGGAATATAAGACCAAAAATAGAAAAACTTAAAACTTTAATTTGAGATGAATTTTTCTATCTCTAAAAGCACTTGTCTCTAAATAAATTATAATTAAACAAAAGGCACCTTAATTTTAAAGACAGTTTTCCCTCTGAGCAACCTGCTTCAATTTAGAGAAAGAAAATTCTAAATTTTGTTCTTCAAACAAAATATGCGTGAATACATATACTGCTAAATGTCAAATAAACTTCAATTAGCATGCAGTTAGTGTCTAGTATTTATCTAGTTGCATTACGTTTCAAGCATCCAAATTAAAAACAAAATAATGTCAACGCATTCATTGAATTTGTACTTGCCATTTTGCCTTAGAATATCTATCTATGACTTCAACGTAGCCATTTACGCAAAAAAGAATCTAGAAATGAACCGATGAATCTTCATCAGTATGCTTGAACCTTTCAAAAAACCCTTTATCACCGATGCTCTCTGTCTTCAACTTGTTTAGACTCCCAACATAACCAACACTAGACATCCCTAAACAATAATAACAACATCAACAAGCATGTTCCCACTAGGTGAAATCGACTGCATGAATCAAATAACGTTATAAAATTTTATTATGAATTATATCTATAAACAAATTATTTAAATTTAAATCTTTCTTCATAATTTCACTTATAATTTTTCTTGGTCTCTCTCTGCCTCAAACTATTGAACTATTCTCCATCTAATATATCTTTTTTATTAGAACTTCTATAAGTCTTTTCTACATATGCCCAAACTATTTAAGATACGATTCTATGATCTTTTTCACAACAGGTTTGATCTCAACTTTCTCTCTGATACATTCATTTATAAATAAGCTTATAAGAGCATTATAAGATAGAGTTTTGAGAAAATTTAGAATATTTAATTCAGAGAATACCTTTGAGGGAAAAGATTCTTATAGGAAGGGATCTTAATGGTCATGTTGGGAGTATATCTAAAGGTTACGAGAGTTCGTATGGGAGTTATGGTTTAGGAGAAGCAAACGCAGAGGGTAAAACTATTTGACTTTTTTTTAACGTTTGATTTTATTATAGCTAACACTTATTTTAAGAAGCGTGAAGAGCATCTTATCACGTAGAAAAATAGGATGATATATTCTCAAATTGATTTCTTTCTATTAAGGAAAATGGATAGAAAGATTTGCATGGATTGCATAGTTATACCTAATGAGAATTTGACTACACAATATAGGGTTTTAATGATGGATATTCGACTTAAGAGGAGAGTAAAAAATAAAAAATCATGATAGGATGACAAAGATAAAGTCATGGCAATTGAAAGGTGATAAAGAAAGGAACTTCCAGAAAAAAATTTTCAAAGATGGATCATGAGACGTACAAGGAAATGTAAATGATATGTAGAACGAGATGGCTAAATAAATTAGAAATGTTGCAAAAGAGATACTCGGGGAATTAAGAGGTTTTGGACTTAGAGATAAAGAATCTTGGTAGTGTGATAAAAGTATACAAGACAAAGTTAAAGTTAAAAGAAAAAATTATAAAGCATGATCTTTGTGTAAAAGTGAGGATAATTAAAATATATATATACAAAATAACTAAAAAAGATACTAAAAAAGCAGTGAGCGAAGCAAAAGTTAAAACTTTTGATGGATTATATCAATCCTTATGCACTAAAATTGGAGAAAGAAGTATTTATAAGCTTGATAAAAGTAGAGAAAGAAAGATGAGAGACGTTGGCCAAATGAGATGTATAAAAGATGAAGAAAGAAGAGTCTTGGTCACGTAATAAGATATTAAAAATAGGTGGAAGTGTTATTTTCATAGGTTTTTTAATGAAGGACATGGATTTTCATTACACTCAAATAGCCTAGACACTATAAAAATAAAATAAAAATTATACCTTTTATAGTAGAATTCGAAAGGCGGAAATAGAAGTAGCTTTGAAAAAGATGGAGAATAATAGAGCAATAGGACCAGATAACATACATGTTGAAGTATGAAAATATTTAAGAGTAAAAGGTATAAATTGGCTCATAAAGTTATTTAATAAGATTATGAGATTTAAGAAAATGCCAAACGAGTAGAGAAAAAGTACTTTAATTACTATTTATAAGAACAAGGGAGACATACAAAATTGTGCAAACTATAGAGGAATTAAACTCATGAGCCACACTATGAAATTATAAGAGAAGGTTATTGAACGAAGATTAAGACAAGAGATTCAAGTTACAGATAATCAATTTGGTTTTATGTTTAAATAGGTCGACTATGGAAGCGATATACTTGTTACGTAGATTAATGGGAAAATATTGGAAGAATAAAAAAATTACATATGATGTTTATTGATTTAAAGAAGGCATATGATAGGGTACCCAGAGATGTTTTGTAGAAGGCTTTGGAAAAGAAAAAGTTCGTATTATATATATTCAAACAATTCAGGATATATATGATGAAGTTACAACTAGTGTGAGAACTCAAGGTGAGCCCACTGAGGATTTTTCAATAACTATTGGCTTGTATCATAGGTTAATTTTGAACCTCTATCTCTTTACTTTAATTTTAAATGTGTTTATTGAACATATCTAAGAGTTGATGCCACAGTGTATGTTCTTTGCATATGATATAATCCTAGTTGAAGAGTCGAGAGAAGAAATAAATGAGAGATTACAAATGTAAAGACTTCTTTGAAAGATCATGGATTTCGTTTAAGTAGAAGTAAAATGAAATGTATAGAATGTAATTTTAGTAAGAGATATACTAATTCTAGTGTAGAAGTGAAAATCGAAGAACACACTATACCACAAGTTACTCAGTTTAAGTATCTTGAGTAACATGATGAAGAAATAAAGGAAGATATAAATCATAAGATTCAAGCAGGATGGATGAAATGAAAAAGTGCTTCAAGTATTATTAGTGATAGGAAAATGCCACTCAATCTTAAAGGTAAATTTTATCATATAGTTACAAGACCGACAATGTTATATAAGACTGAGTGTTGGGCAATAAAAGGTCAACAGGAGAATAAGTTTAATGTCGTAGAGATGAAAATATTGCGTTAGATGAGTGAACATACCAAATTAGATAGAATTAGAAATGAATACATTAGAGAAAAAGTTAAAGTTCCACCTATTGTAGAAAAGATTATGGAATCGTGTCTTAGATGGTTTGGTACATGTGTAAAGAAGACCTATATAAGCCCCAGCAAGAAGAGTAGATCAGATGAAGAGTAGTCCAATAATTAGAGGTTGAGAAAAATCACGAAAAATTATAAACAAAACTATTAAGAAAGATTTAGATTTAAATTGTCTATCTAAAGATATGATTTATAATAAAATTTTATAATGTCATCTGATTCATGTGGCCAACCCTACCTAGTGAGAAAAAGCCTTGTTGTTGTTGTTATTATTGTTGCTGTACATTCATTTATAATTCTATCTTATACGATGTGTTCACTCATTCAACGCAACATTCTCATCCCCACGACATTAAGCCTATTTTCTTGTTAATCTTTTGTTGTCTAACACTCAGTCTTCTACAACATTACAAGTTTTATAACTGTGTAGTAAAATTTACACTTAAGTGATACTCTTCTATCATAAATAATATCCGAATCACTTCTTCATTTCATTCACTCTACTTGAATCCTAAGGTTTACATCTTTCTCTATTTTCCCATCATATACTGAAAACAAAAATATGAATATCAAATCTGCACACACTTATTTAAATAAAAGAAAAAATGGAAGCTACAACACTTCAATAAAGTACAGATTATTCAAAAACTCACTTTCTCTCCTTTCATGGTTGATTTCTCTTATGACCAAAATTTTAATTTGGAAAGTTCTTGGACTTCTTAGGAGGGTTATTTAGCAAGAAATTAGGTAACAAAAGGCGTTAAGAAAAAAGCAAGTTGAAATCTCACAAGGCAATCGCAACTAAGGTTGTCTACAAACTTGCACGCAAAGAAACGCAACATAGAATCATGGACAACTACAATTAATCATTAATATCATCCATTTAGACATTCCAATACACCAAAAAAGGAATGTACCCATATTGGATATCTATCCGATACAATACACATATCATACTCCAACATTTGTATCTAGCATTTTTTTTTTATATGTTCCAAAACATTCAAAATGCATCAATATATTTCACATGTACCGAAACAGCTCCAAAACAGCTCAACAACTTATAAGGGATCTGTGTTGTGAATAGATATGAAGAGTGACATTTAATTTGAATTAGAAACTCTAGTTTTAATTTGTTTTATGCTCTTATTTATAACTTATGTTTTTTTTTTAAGCATTTGAAATGCTTATTTAAGACTTATTTTTTTTATTTTATTTACTTTTTTATGTGTTAATTTGTGTGTGTGTGTACACACACATAAACCCTTGTACTTATATCATAAAATTTTGGAAAGGGTTATATTCCACATATCATATTGTATCATACTCCATACATGTACCTATATTGATACTTCTTAGGTATTTATGTATGTATATTATATATATACATATACACACTCCCTTGTACTCATTTAAAAATTTTAAAAATTATCATATCTTGCACATCATATCAGATTTTACCTGATATGTGTGCCCATATTGATGCTTATTAGGTGTACTGCCAATACAGCTTGGAGAAGGACAGAGCACCCAGATATTGTTGACAGATCTAATTGCTTTCTTGATGATCCTATTGCTCATACATCATACTTTATTCAACATTCACTACATAATCACAGTTAAAAGGAATACAGAATAATGAACTTACTTGAGTTTTAAGAGTTTTATCAAATTGCTTCTTGAACCTGTAATAGGAAAGTATAAGGACAGAGGACAATTTGTTGAAATTTTCTTTTTTCTACAATCAACTTATGAAGGCAACCGGTGATTCACTCATATAGCATCATTCACACAACGAAGACACTGTAAAATGTAGACAGACATGCATCAAGCCCAGACCTACTTTGTAGAAGCTGAGACATTTATGGGAGTACACAATACTGAGATGTGAGAAAGCAACAGCGGAATAATGGATGAATGAACTGTGTACAAATTCCTGCTAATTTAGAAATAGAATATGACAATTAATCTATTTCTCAAACTATTTTTACCAGGAAGTGAGTAAAGAATGCACATACATTATAAAGGAGGCAACAGTCAGGAAGATCAGCAAATAAGAAGGAATATGAGGTTAAACTATATCATTAAAACCAACTCCAGCAAGCAACTTGATAAAATAATCTCTTATAGATTCATAATCCTGAGTATTTATAGAAAGTTAGAAACATCACAAAAATGAGACAATCGTGTGTCCAAGTTAAAAACTTCAGAGCATCCAGGGATGCAGCTACTCCTCTTGTTATGTAGAGAAGAGTCAACTAGAAGAATAGGAGCAGTAGTCACAAGAAAGATTATGCCCACCCCACATGTGTTGCGCTGTAAATTATGCGAGAAATATATATATATATATATATATATATGAAGAGAGATAAATTGATGTCAATATAAGGTAGTATAAGATTAATTTTTGATTGACACTGGTGTCAATTGATCATTCTGATTCTTATGTAACTAATTGATGTTAATTAATAAAAAGTACATATAAGAATCGCACAGGAAAAAATTATATATAATTAAGAATTGCATTACCTCAAAATATAAAGTTTTTGTCCTACCAAACAAAATAGTAAAATGTTTCTATATAATAATATGTTTCTTTTCATAAATTTTCGTTTATTTTTTGTTTTTCTGCCGCTCCTTTTCACTAAGGTTGGAAATTTTTCGCCAGGCTATGTCATTCTGATCAGCCTCAGTCTGTTATGGTTAGGTAAGTTAGTCATTGACCGGGCATTAGAATGAATTTGGATAAATCCCAATGTAAATATTTGGAGATGGAACCGGCTGGGGTATGTATGCACCATTCCCAAAAAAACCTCAAAGTACACACATATATATATGTATAATTTTTTTATATATTAGTATTTATCACTTGGTAGCCATTTTTGTCAACCTATGCCCATAAGCCACGTTATCAATGGGAATTACCTATTTCAAAAACCCCAGCAAACAATTCAAAGTAATAAAACTGAATATGCCACCAATAGGACTTCGTTGGGCAAAAAAAAGCTAACAAGAGAATAAATTTAATATTGCAGAAATGAGAATATTATGTTGGATGAGTAAACATACCAAATAAGATAGAAGTAGAAATGAATATATTAGAAAGAAAGTTGGAGTCACATCGATTGTGGAAAAGGTTGTAGAATCATGTCTTAAATAGTTTGAACATATGTAAAAAATACCTATAGAAATCTTAATAAAGAAAGTAGGTCGAATAAAAAGTAGTCTAATAATTAGAGGTAAAGGAAGATCAAGAAAAACTATAAGTAATACCATTAAAAAAGATTTAGACTTAAATAATTTATCTAAAGATATGATTAATGACAGAATTCTATGGCGCCACCTAATCTATGTGGCCAACCCCACTTTGTGAGAAAAGACCTATTATTATTGTTGTTTGTTGTTATACTATCAATGGGACTTACCCCTTTAAGAAACCTTAACAACCAATCCAAGTTAATAAGACTAAGAAAACGTGATTGCAAATACTACTTGAGAAAACTTCTAAGTAATCTATTCTAGGTAATAAAACTGAACATACAGAAAGTAAACAGGCTAGATAATATGTACATGAATAAACAAGAATAATATCTTTCAAATTCCCAACCATATCCATTTCTCAAGTTATGCCTAACAAGTACAAACATATTATACATCCAATAAAGATTTATTCATCAAATCCTTCCAAATTTCAAACTATATTTAATTAAAAACTACTATTAATTTAGATATAATATCCTAATAACAAACTCTAACATCATCGAATAAGAGACCAAAATAACCTCAATTTTAAAAGATAAAAGACCAAAGTAAAATTGTCAAATTTTGTGCAATGAACTCATGTCACTTACTATAAACATTGTGTAGTCATTTCTTATTAATATTATTATTTTTCAACGCTAATTCAATTTTATCTTCTTGCATGACAGTTCATACACGAAACAACTCCACGTTGTTATAAGGTTCCTGATTATACCACATTAGGCGGTTATGTCTAAGTTAAATACCAATCCAAAAAATATACCTCCATTCGTTAAGCATGCCACCATTTTGGTAGCCATATGCTGTGAGTTTGATTGCAGAATTTAAACTTCAAAGTGAATAGACTTACCATCACTAGAACATTTGGCCCACTGATTGGAATTCTCATTGTTGTGCTGCTACTCATAATCTTAATGCTGTTGTTGGGCATAATCACATCCATCATATGGATTCTCTTAAATAGTGGACACTAGCTGCAACCACATTGTTCCAATACTCTAGTACATATGAAACTATAAAACAATAATTTTATGAAGACGCAAGTCACTCTCCTAGTTTAAAAGAAAATGCTCACCAATTTGGAACCATGTCATTCCAAGAAATTATCCAACGCCTTTGTCACATATTCTCTAATACATATGAAACTATAAGATTAATTTTACAAAGATGCCAGTCACTCTCCTAGTTTAGAAGAAAATGTCTCACTATTTGAAATTGAATTAACCCCTAAATAAATAATATATGAATAAGTTTAGGTTAAATTTTCTTTTGGTCCCTTATAGTTTAAAAATTTGTAATTGATTACTTATGGCTCAAAGAATTTTTAACTTAATCTCTACTTTTATTTAGTCACTATTTCGTTAAACTTTATTGATGTAACCAATTATGTGTCATATTGACATTCCAAAAATGCATGATTTATGATCAAAATAGATGTATATGGTATATGGAATGCAAAGGAACCTATTTTAATTGCCTTTGAAATTAACTCACAAAAAGGTTGTATCACATGCCATATGTGTGAGTTAATTTTACATTACCATCTATTTTTATCATAAATTATGCATATTTAGAATATCAAAATGGCATATACTTAGCAACATCAATAAAATTTAACAAAATACTAAAGGTAAAAATTAAATTAAATTTTTAGAGGTATAAACAATCAATTACAAATTTTTAAATAATAAGGACAAAAAGAAAAATTTAACTTAGACTTATTAATATATTATATATTTATTCAATGGCTGATTCAACTTCAGATAGGTGAATCATTTTCTCCTACACGAGGAAAGTGACTTGTTTCTTTGTGAAAGTATCGACTTATAGTTTCATATGTATTAGAAAACATGTGATAAGGGCATTGAATAATTTCTTGATAGAAGGGACCTAGAGGTTAAAACTGTATCATAAAACCAACTCCAGCAAGCAACCTGATAAGATAATCTCTTTTAGATTCATAATCCTAAGTATTGATTGAAATTTAGAAACATAAAAAAAAAATGATACAAAGTGTGTCCAGGTGATCATCAATTACCTAGTCTTCTTCTCTTCACTTTCACACTCAAAGCATCCATGGCTGCAGCAACTTCTCTTGTTACCTAGAGAAGAAAAATCAACTAGAAGAATAGAAGCAGTTATTGCAAGATAGATACTCCACACGGTTACAGCTGAACAGGGGCCCACCCCACACGTATTATGCCATAAATAATGATACTAAAGCGTACGATTTTTTATTTGGTCATTCTGCTTGTTCACATTAAAATTTTTTTTTTTTTAACTTTTCACAAATCAGGAAATCCATAGGCATACGAATAGCAAAAAGGATATTACAGCAAGACTGCTCCTCCCAAAAAATTGAAAAGAAAAGTGACAGCAAGATGAAGATCTAAGCTATGATGCAGAAATTTTAAAAGTTTTGGGAGAGCGTGGTTGTCTAAGAATAAATAAGAGATATAAAGGTGTGATTCCACCATCCAAGAAAGGCCCAAATAGGGCAGTCCCGGGTGCTATATATTTTATGCGTTCCTTATTGCACAGATATTTCTAGCACTTGGTGTAACAGAGAGAAGCTCACTAACAAAATACGTTCTTGTCAGTATCAAGCTACTAGTGAGCAAAACTTATCAAACACAAGAATATCATAACATAAAACCTTAGATTAGATCAATAGAAATTAGCAAGTACAGAACAAAATCTTCATTCTCACTAGATAAGCAATACACATTGAGTTTCAAACCCCTAAACCTAACCTTTACAATATTTATAGTTTTGTACCATACATAACCAAATTGAAATAGTGGACACTGGACAACAACACTATTCTTCCAATACAAACACCACAGGAGCAAACAAAATGCTCATACTGAAAGTGCCACATGGCCCCCTACCCTTAAAAGTTATTTATGCTCTAAGAATTACGAACTCCACTCCTTATTAAGACGCTTAAAGATTTCCTGAACCAGCAGGAAAAGAAAAACTGAGCTCCAAATCATCAAATGGAATGATGAATCCGGTAAAATTCAATATCCAAATCCACCGGTCAACAAAGCAATTAAGCAAATCGATCAAGACCAAAATCAAAGCATAGACCAAAATGGTAAGATTTACATAAACCTTGAAAAATAAAAAAGAGGGGGCATAGAGCATAGATCAGGCGGTGAAGATTTTGAGAAAGCTGCGGTGAGAGCAGATGAGAGAAACGCTGAGAAAAGAAATATATTAGACGGAAGCAGAGAACGAATCAGGCAGAAAGCGAAGAAAGAGATATATCAACAAACAAAATTGTACAAAAATAGAATAATATTTTTGGGAGAAAATCTAGGAAATTGAAAAATCGTACCTTCAGCTTCGGGAACGGGTCTTCGCTCCTGATCCTCTCCTAAAGTGAACTTAATGCCACGTGTCTTCAAGAAAACTACGGCTTAGCCACGAGGCTTAGAGCAAATTTGGCAGCCGGAGGAGAGAATAAGGGATTGGAGATCGATTAAGAGCTTCACAGTTAGCAAACTTAGGATTTGGCTCAGATTTGAGCTTTGCAGCCGCGACCATCGAGAGCTCCAGCAACGACCTTCAACGAACGAACTGCGATGCCTGAAGGGCCCGAGGCGAGCTTCGAATGACGGTGATCGAGGGAGATGAACGGCGATCGAGCTTCGACGGGGAAATGAGGAAGTGAAAGTGCGGGAATACGAATCCAGATAAATTCGCGTGGAATTCGAATCACTTCACTCGGTTGCCAACAAGGGTTGTCCAGGTTTTGACGGCGTGGATTGAATTTTTTTAATTTATTTTAACAATTTTTTCAAAAAAATAAAATACAAAATAATAATAATTTTTAACTATAAATTTTAAAAAATGATTGAAATAAAAAAAATAAAAAAAAAATAGTTTAGATAAATATAGATCTCCGGCAGTCGGGTTTCATGTGCTGTTGGTGAAGTTTGAAAAAAATGGACAATGAATGAGTTTAAGTTAAAATAAAAATTAAAAAAAATTATAACACATTTATTTTTACACTAATTTTATTAATAGCACATGAAATCCAACAGTAGAGAATTCTGATCCAATTTAAATCATTTAAATTAAATTTAAATAATTCAAATTTTGATAATTGAGTGAAGTGAAATTCCTTTAGTGAAGGGGATTAAAATGAATTCGCTTGAATACTGTATCAATGTTTTAAAGGGATTTCATAAATTTATTTTTTTCTGCATAATAATAAATATAAATATCTAATTAGGAAATAAATTCGTTTAAAAATAGATTGGAGTCGTCAAAAAGATCAAGAAAAATTAAGCTGGGCTGTAAACCCGACCTTCACGGGGCCTGTTAAGTGAAAATAATTTTTTTAAAAAAAAGAGAGGCTGTGAGTGAACTTTTAAACAGAAGTCTCAACACGTATTATCAGCATGAAAATTGAGCTTCAATGATTGTACTCGGGCCGTGGGCCTCACTTGAAACACTCGCTATTATCTATTAGGGCAACCTGTTTTTCATTTTTATCATTTAGGAAGAGAGTATTAGAAGTAGGAATATTGAAACTTTCACTTTGGCATCATTTGAGACTTTTCAGAAACTGGCATCTTCTTGAACATGCACAATGGTTAACCCAAAATAATGTGTACTCAGAAAATAAACATAACCGAACAGTAGAGAGAGACAGTAATTGTAGTAGCTATACTTTATGTATCACCATCAATGTACTAGAGATTTTATATGATGCATTCTTCCTCTATTAGCAAACTATTTAATTAGGTTCAATATACACCTCCGTCCAGGGGTAGGTACCAGTGCTACATTTTCCCTGGTATTATATTTTCACCTCTAAAATATTTCCTCTCAAATTGACAGATTTCTTGTAGTGTCATTAGCTATTTAGATATAACTAAATTTTCAAGTCTTTAAATATTTTAATTTTTAATTTTTGAAACATCTTTCTTTCTTATTATTTTTTGAAAAAATTATTTATAGATATCTAGATACTAAATTAATTATTCCAAAAACCTTATATTTCTAATTTATTGAGAATGAATACAGGATCAAAAGTATAGCATGCTCTTACCAACATATACCTAATGAAAGGACGAAAAGTTATTGTTGTGAATAAGAAATTTACTAATTTATCTTTTTAATATTACTTGTTAAATTTAGGTATATCATTAAGCAAGTCTTAATCATTTTAACTTTGTTGCATCTGCCTTATTACTTTTTCTTTTAATAATTATAATAAGATAATGTTAAAATTTTAATAGTTATCATATATACTTCACAATGTTATTTAAGCTTCTAATAATTACTACTTACTTTTACAAATTGAGATATTATTTCTCACTCATGATAGTACCTTTAAAAAAAAAGAAAAAGTTATTAGGAAGTATATATAAAATTAAAAATAAGTAATAGTTGCGAAGTATATATAATAAATATTAGAATTTTAATAATATCTTATTGTAGGTATGAAAAGAAAAAGTTACTAATTTGCTATGGTGAAATTAAAATCATTAAAACTTGGGAGTAAAATTCCTAAACTCAACAAGTAATATTAGGAAAATAAATCAGTAAATTTATTGTTCATGACAAGAAATTTTGGTCATCTCACTAAGAGTATCTTGATAAGAATATGTTACATTTTTGGTATTTTAGTTTTTCACAATAAATTAAAAACATAAGGTTCCTAGAAATAATTAATTTAGTTTTTTAATATCTATTAATTTTTTTTTACTTTTTTCGGTTAAACATGATATTGATTTTTTTTAATGCTAACTTTTTTATTTTTATTTTTTTGTGTACAATAATGCTAAATCTTTTTTACTTTTGGACCATATACATAAAAAGGTCTTTTAACTTCAAGTTTATAATTCAAAGAATATATTTTAACGAATTGTTTTACATATTTTTGTTGTTCCAATATTTTTAATCTAGTCCATGCTTTCACATCATCAATCTCAAAGGCCTTAAAAAAAAAAAAGAAAAAACACATGAATAATTTACTATGTGAAGTACAAAATAGTTTGATATTGATCTAAGATTCACTTTCTCAATTGAAATAAATTATGCAGTCTTTGTAAAAGAGGGAAGTTTAGGTTTTAAGGAGGTACACTATTCAAATATGGCTTTGATAGCTAAACAAACTTAGGTTGATTCAACCAAATTAGAGCCATCAAAATAGGTCAAATTTATTGGGCCAATTTATTTAACCTATTATTTTAACATCTTATATTTAGATTTTGTCAATCGGTATAATTTTAGAATCATGTTGACCTAATTCATTTAATCCATTAGTTAGATGAACTAACTTATATAACTCGACTCTTTTTTTTTAACTAATCAATTATTAAAAATTGGGATGATATTCTGACTTTCGTTACAAGAAATGACTCTTTAAGACAATATCCAAATACTTTTTAATGAAGAAATTTGAAAATTTTCATCACTTACTTTGTTCTAGTTGTTTGCTGAGATTCAAATTAGTTAAATAGTTATTTTTATTTAATAGTTAAAGTTTTGAAGAGTTGTTTAAATGTTTAAAATTTAAATTAATTATTTGAGATAATTTTTTGAATTTTGGCCAGTTAAATCAAAGTTTTTGACTTTGTTTAAAATAGGTGAGTTAAATGAACTAGCCCATTAATTAGACAAACCAAAAACATAATAACAAGCAAATCGATCTTAAAAGAACACATACTTGGACAGCCCATGAAACCTATGAATGCGTGAAAAAAGAGGGGGAAATGTAGACTTTGAGTTGTCTACTTTACTTGAAAAGAATAAAACTTGTAGCACTAGAAGAAGCAAATGAGGTTTTTTTGGCCTAATGCTATTTTTTTAAGCAAAAATTGACCCAATTTCCATTCAACCAAAAGAACTATATTCAAATCCAATATATACATGGAAATCGTGACCATTGAAACAGACTTTGAGGTTTTTTTTTTTAATTTCTAAGCAAAATAAGGGCAATGATTCATGCAATAATTAGGTAATTATTTGTTTGTTAGATGTAATGATTTTTTTATATGCAATAAATGTTAGTTATGTAATGATTATTTAATAATATTAGTAAGGAAATATGTGATAATAATTATTAATAATTTAGTAATAATTGAAATAATTATTGACATATCAAATAAATAAAGATTAAATAATGAAAAAAATTGTATGAAAATATAGTTAAAAAATTAATATGTGAAAAATTAGAATAATATCTAATACTCTTTTACTATTCAATGATATAATACTACATTTGTAATTAACTAAATTAATATTATTGAGTTTATATTTTACAATATACAAAAATTAATTTATCCAATTATATCCATAAAATAGTGGTTTCCATTGCCACAACGAACTTTTCATGTTCACATGTTTGATCAGGCTCTTTGCATGAATTCTCTTTTCATGTGAACTATGCCCATAATGTCATGCATTTCTCATATTTGGAAATTAAGAAAGCAAAACAAATCACCTAACATTCATGACAACACAATGTTTTTTTTGCAAGCTCTATCTTAGCTACACATTAGTAAAAGTTGAGGCCTTTCAAACCTTTTTCTTTTAAAAGCTTATATTTCTTTCTTATGTCTATCTTGACTCGTGTCCAATAAATGTCACCCAAAAATGTATCATGTTTTGGATGTTTGTTAGATACTATAGATTAGGTTTATTTTGTAAGTCAAGTATGCATCTATATTCATGATGTACCTATCAAAGAAAAATAGATTTGTAAATTCATAATTCAAAATTTTTATGATTTCTTTTACATAAATACACCATTTTGAGGCAAAAAAAAAACCTAACTTAGCAAATTATATATTGAAATGAATCTCATGAATTTAAAGATTTTTATAGACAAAAGCCAACCTAAAATTCTTTGGAACACACCCCTACACACTACTCATAGGATTCTGGTGTAAAAAAAATTCCAAAAAAAAAAAATAAAATAGGGAAGGATGCCACACACATTGCCCTCTAAGGTGTTATTAGCAACAATGATTGCTTTGTTGGCTCCCCCTTAGCTTCCTATCTCTATTAGTACCCTTGGCTAGCCAAATGGTGGTGGGAGTAAGCCACAAGTGCCACCCCTAAGAGTGGTCATCGCATTTTATCTTTAACCTTTAAAATTTTTCTAAGTTTCAAAATTCCAAATTTTTAGTCTACAAGAGGCCAACTTTGAAGTTTTGTATCTTACTCATTTTTTATCTACTTTAGACAAAATTCGTAGTGTTAGAAAGGTTGTTCAACAGATTTTTCAATCTGGTAATGTTTGCACCTAATGATACTTTGCATTGGGAATACAAGCCCTCAAAAGGGGGCTATTTGATCATTATTTTTCTAAAAATTAAAGTTGTGGTTTCTTCTTAATGGATGCTCCACTTTTTTCTCAATTTTTTTATCACAAGTTCCTTTCTATATAGTTTTGTACAATGTAAATTCTATGGCCTATATTGGTCTTTACAATTTTCTACCCTTAATGGTCTCCAAGGTCCAAATTTTGAACTTTTTACAATTCATCACAATTTATAGAAAATATTTAAAATTCAACATAAACAACATGCACATACCATGGGAAATAGTAAAATCAAGCCAATTAAGCTCTGATACCAATGAAAGTAAAATAATTGGGTTTAGGGTACTTGATCATAGTGGATAAATCTTTAACATCACTTTTCCACGCGATATGATCGTAGTCACTATTTAGACTTCAGTCTTGTTTCACAATAAAAACACTAAGTACCAAAGATGATAAAAGGAAAGGGAGAAATTTTTGCTTTTGTGTTTTCTCTTTTGTTTCTTTCCACACAATTTAAAGCATGCTCTTTTTGCATGTTAGAAAGTTGTTTTTTTAATTGTCAATTTTCCTTTTCATTTGCAACCCATTTATTGGCAAAAAACTTGTAAATTCATATTAAAAATAATATGAATATTAATTAATTAAATTAATCACCAATAATTAGTTAATTAATTAATTTCTTTAGGTTATATAAATGGATTGGGGTTAACCCATCATAGGTAGCCTAATAATCCAAAACTTTTGTTATAGTTAAAAAGTGTTTTGGTCAATTTCTTATAACATGATTTGTCTCATATTTGCTTTCACTTTGTTTTTTCCATTTTTTTTGCCTCACTATTTCACTTCATTTACTTACTCTTATTTCATCCAATGTACTGAATTGTTTTACATATAATTATTATACCAAGCGCACATTTTCACACTTCCTTTTAATGTGTATATGATAAATTATGCACAATAAAGGAAACAATAAAAGGAAACATTCTCACTTCTATTTCCTAACCAATGCATATATTGTGGCGATGCTAATCCAAACATAAAGAAATGAAGCATCAAATGGTGATTCTAATAGGATAACATGAAGAAAGGTGTTATATTTAAAGGCATCACTTGGTGTAGTCTTGCTACTCTTCTTCTATATTTGAAGGCAAGTTCTAA
This sequence comes from Erythrophleum ivorense, assembly GCA_026724425.1. Lineage (NCBI taxonomy): Eukaryota > Viridiplantae > Streptophyta > Magnoliopsida > Fabales > Fabaceae > Erythrophleum > Erythrophleum ivorense. The sequence continues at coordinate 335,566 of JAIUCV010000615.1, read as the reverse complement.
GAAAATTATTAAATAAATAAATAAGTAATATACATATTAAATTATTAAATTCTAAAATTTTGTATTTGTTATGTGAAGTTTTTTTTATAGATAGTGAATTTTTAGATTTTCTTTAATTCTCACTGTTGTGAATTGGCACTAATAGGAAAGTAAAGAGAAAAGAAAAAATGACACAGAAAATTAACGTGGTTCAGCTAATGTGACCTACGTCCATGGGCAGGGAGAAAAAAATGTTTACACTATTAAGATTGAATGACACAAGGTACTAGGTATAATTGTAGAATCCCTCTTTATATACATAAACAATCCCACTTCCAACCCAATTCTACTCGATGTGGGATTTGTCCTTTCTTTTATATATGAAGGATTCCCTTCCCATATGAGTTCTATCCAATGTGGGACTTGAATTTTAAAATTTGAAGGCATCATCACAATTCTCCACCTTGACTTAAAATCTCCAGACGTCTGATTCAATCATCTCCCTACCATTATAGCTCGTAGGATCTCATGTTGCTCATACTTGCACCAGGTCCAAGCTATACTTGAACTTGTCAACAAGCAATGGCTTTGTCAACATGTCTGTTGGATTATTTGTTATTAGTATCTTCTCTATGGTCACCACCTTATTTTCCAAGGCATCCCTGATGAAATTCAATCTGACATCTATGTGCTTGGACCTTTTATGATAAACTGGGTTCTTTGCCAGGCTCAATATATTTTGACTATCACAATATATCTCAGGCATCTAAACCTTCAATCAAGCCATGTAACCATATTGCTTCCTTCACTCCCTTGGTCAAAGACATGTGCTCCACCTCAGTGGTCGACAAAGCAATTGTAGACTGCAAAGTTGCTTTCCAGCTAACAGCACATTCATACAAGGTGAAGATATAGTATGTCAACGATCTTCGCCTTATAAGGTCTCCACCATAATCTAAATCTGTATAACCTACCAATCCATCAACAAATCTATCAATACCATAAACTAGACAAATATCAACTGAACCTCTCAAGTGTCGCATGATCCACTTTATTGCTTTCCAGTGAGTCTTTCCTGGATTTCCTATGAACCTACTCATAACACTAATTGCATGGGCTAAGTCTGGTCTTGTGCATACCATCGCATATATCAGACTCCCAATTGTACTAGTATAAAAGACCTCACTCATGAAGTCTTTATCCTCATCTATGCTCGATAGTGTACTAGCATCCAATCTGAAATATGCTGCCAATGGGATACTCATAGGCTTGGCTTGATCTATCTAAAAAGATCATAACACCTTCTTAATGTACTTCTATTGTGACATATACAATCTGTGTGCTTTTTGATCCTTCCAAATTTCTATGCCTAAGATTTTCTTGGCTGCACTTAGATCTTTCATCTTAAACTCATTATTTAGTAACCTTTTTAACCTGTTGATTTTAGCCTTGTTCTTTACCGCTATCAACATATCATTCACGTACAGCAACAAGTAGATCTAAGAATCATCTGACAACTTCCTAGAATACACACGGCTATCAAACAAGTTACGAGTAAATTTTTTAGAAACCATGAAAGTATCAAACCTCTTGTACCACTGCTTGGGTGATTGCTTTAAGCCATACAAAGACTTTTTCAGCAAGTAAACATACTTCTTTTTTCAGGATCTTAAAACCCCTCAAGCTGAGTCATGTAAATATCCTCTTCTAGATTCCCATGTAAGAATACTGTCTTCACATCAAGTTACTCTAACTCCAAATCAAGTGCACTTACCATGGCTAAAAGAACTCGAATAGTCTTATGCTTTACAATTGGAGAGAATACTTCATGGTAGTCTATGCCTTCCTTTTGTGAGAACCCCTTTGCTATAAGTATCGCCTTGAACCTTGCCAGCTTAACTTCAGGAATCCTTTTCTTCTTCTTGTATCCTATAGGCTTTACACCCTTTAATAAAGGTACTAGCTCCCAAGTCCCATTCTTTGATAAAAACTGCATTTTCTCATTCATAACTAGTAACCAGTCAGTTGCCTCCTTACTTTGGACTGCCTCTTTGTAGGACTGCGGCACCTCAACATCAATGCTTTCTGCCACCGTCAGTGCATATGCAACAGGGTTAGTATCAATAAAATTCACATAGTCTGTATACTTGATAGGTCTTCTATTTTCTCTTCTTCCTCTCTTTATTGATATACTCTGCTGCTCTTCCTGCAAATCTCTAGGTTAGTCTACAAAACTCGTGTATGTCCTTGAGGTCTCCACCTCAAACTCCACCTTCTGATTAGCACCCAAATCTTTTCCTGCAAGATCATCAAGTTTCTCCTTCTGATTGAATATAGCAGATTCATCAAACATCACATCTCTACTAATAATGAATCTTGGGCTTCTGTCTTGTCTTGTACACTATAGTCTGTATCTCTTCACACCAGTTGCATACCCTAGAAATATGCATTTCATTGCCCTCGCCTCCAGTTTACCATTACTGACATGAGCATATGCTGGGCACCCAAATATCTTCAAACCAGAATAGTCCAAAGGTGTACCGTACCACACCTCTTGTGGAGTCTTCAAATCAATTATAGTTGATAGAGATCTATTCACTAGATAAGTTGCAGTGTTAACTGCTTTAACCTAAAATTACTTAGGAAGATTAGCACTCAGTCACATACATCTTACGCACTATAGAAGTGTTTGGTTCATCCGCTCTACTACACTATTTTGTTGTAGAGTGTGTCATACAATGTGGTGTCTCACTATACCTTCTTTTTTACAGAACTCATCAAATGGTATATTGCAGAACTCTAACCCATTATCAGTTCTGAATGTTTTGACTTGCTTCCTAGTACGCTTCTCAATCATAATTTTTCACTCCTTGAACTTCTTAAACACATCATCCTTCCTTTTCAGAAAATACACCCACACTTTTCTGGAGTAGTCATCAATAAATGTCACAAAATATCTGCACCTTCCATGAGACTTATAACACCCCAAAATTAATTAAGGTGTTAATCATGGATTTGGGTTAATTAAGAATAATTAATATGGGATAATTGGGCAAGTTAAGTTAATGAAAATTTTAGAGAGATAAATTACTAAAATGAGTTTGAAATTTAATTAATTTATAAACTCCATCTAGACCTAAATTAAATTAAGTAAGCAAAGGTTAGAGACTAATGGAGGCCCAATAATTTTAGGTGCAGACCCAACCTTTTATTGTGAGACTTGACCTAAAAGAGAGTACCTAGTAATGGCCTAATAACCCTTGTGGAAACCTAAATCAATTGAATCCTTCAAACTTGGTCAGGCCTAATTAAATTTCTGCAACCCAACACATTAAAGTTAGCCCAACAAGGTTTAAATTAGAACCCACTTGTAATTAGACCTTTAGGTCAGCCCATGACCCACATTAGACCCAACTTCAACCCAACTAAAACCCTAAATACTTCAGCCCCTCCACATTTTGCTGAAACACAAACACAAACACACAACTCATTTTTAGAAGTTTGAAGGGAGGCTAAGGTTTGGGATAAGAAATCCACCATTTCTCACTTCTAAGCTCAAAATCAGCTAAGGTACTTATTATATCACTTAATCCCCTTCTTTTTCTCTTCATTTTGGCCCGATTAGTTTTTCATTTGGAGCATTTTCACCATACCCAAATTCTAAAATATGGTTGTTTGGTATTTTCTTAAAGGATCTTCGGAGGTAGAGGCTAGGAGGGATATTAGGTAAACGTAAACTCTCCATTCCAGTGTATTTTCTGCTGGTTCAAGACCCCCATAGTTAATTTATAATATGGGTATTAATTATGTATGAATTTACTTAGGAATTAGGGTGATATATTGAAGTTTCTGGTAGAGAACATACTCAATCTGAATTTGAGGATTTGTGGTGGCTGGATAAGTGTCCTCGAGTATCTATTAGTATTTTAATTTTTGGGTACTTGTTGTTACTATACATTATGAATTAAAGTAGTAATCTTCTAATGTTATGGTTATAGAGAGATTTTGGTACTGCTAGTGGCTTTTCAATTGTCTGTAAAGTGAGGTAACCGGGGTTCATGCTAATTATATATATATGTTTGTTTTAATTTGGTATATATTGCATGATTATAATTTTGATTCTAAATGAATTGGTTAGTTATCTGTTATATATGATTGGACTTTGTGAGTCCATGGTAGAGTTGTGGTGCGGCTACCACCCGTGCAGGTGCTTCGATCGAGTACCGCATTATGATTAAACCCCAGATGCACTAAGCCTTGGTTGTACTCATTGAGGAGTAGGTGCCGTAGACAGGCCTTTCCCAGTGTTATTGGCCTATAACATATGGAATTGTGATTGCTAGTATGGGATAGTAATAATAGATAGCCTAATTGTTTCATTTACTAATATGACTGGTATGTTTTCTGATACTTATGTGAAATCATGCATATATGTTGATTAAACTAGAATATATGAATGGAATTTGCCTTGTTTACGGAGATTTGTATCTCACCCCGTTCATGGGATTATACTTTCAGGTGAAGGCCTTTCAGGTAAGGATAAGGGGAAGTAAGTGGATGAAAATCCATGAGCTCTAGCCATATATGGAGGAAGCTACACTTGGGCAAATCTAAGTAGAGTAGATGCAATTTTGTTAATATTTTGTATAATATCATCATGTAATCATATTTCCAAGTGTAGACATTTATATTTTAATCAATTGGAATGTATTTATTAAGGAGTTAAGTCACATTATAGCTTAGTATTAGATGTATAAACTATTAGTATCTGATGTATGAACTTTGTTGAGTTCATGATATGGTCTACTATTAGAAATGTCATCATGGGATATATTAGATTGTTGATTTGAATCAGTGATGTATGGAATCTCTAATGGAATATGTATTGAATGATAATGGTTGATAGTTCATGAACTTTTATTGTTATTACTCTATGGATTTGCTGATATAAGGTAGTTGGAGGAGTAGAAATTAACATTTAAGTCTTAAACTAGTAATGATAGATAAGCTGGGTAAATTAGGCTAATGAAAGCTATTAGAGCCCCACAATTAAGGTAAAGTGGCCTTAGGATGTTATTGGAGGGAGAGTGGAGAGTATGGGACAAGTTTTTATGAGTGGTAAGATCAGAAGGTATTTTACCGCGACCAAAAAATTATTAGCTGCGACCAATAGAGACAAAGTTGCCCAGGGAGAGTACTAGAGAGCAATTTGCCATGGCAACAAGTAGAATTAGCTGCAGCGAAATGTGAGAAGCAAAACTAGGAGTCGTCCAAAGGGTAATTCGCCGCTGCTAAATGGGAATTGGCTGTGACAAATTTTTGTGAGAATTTATCGAGTATTCCAAAGAGGAATTAGCTGCGGTGAAAGGGGGAATTAGCTGCAGTGAACTTTTGTGAGAATTTGTCGAGTATTCCAAAGAGGAATTAGCAGTGGTGAAAGGGGGAATTGGTTGCAGCCAATAGCAAGAGGCGAGCGAGGTAGGTTCTAGGAGGCTTTCTCGCTGCAACGCCATATAGGTTAGCTGCGGTAAAGCTCCAACTCACCACGGCGATAGAGTGAACCTGAGAGTAATTGGCCGCGGTACAAGGGCATTTAGTCACAACTAACGATCCCAAACTCTCATTATAACCTAGAAATCTTGGTTTTTCATATGGTAACCTGAAGGGATGGCTTAGAAACATTGGTAAAAGATGCTTGTGAGTTAGAATTAATGGGTAATAGAACTAAAGGCCTATGAATGAGCATTTGTTTCCCTTGTGTACATCAATGCTTATGTTTATTTGGTTGATGATTCTAATAACATTACGGTTCAAATTTCCTTGCCTTTTCCAAATGTAATTAGTCTTAATGTTTTGTAACCCTGATTTATGGTTATTAATCACATATTTTATCTTAATTACAATGATTAAAAGTTAGGGTAGTCACAAGACTCAATTGGAGAAGGACCCCACAAGTATGAATGTATATATTCAAAGATATCAGTAGATGTATGCTTTTTCGAATTGAACTTGACTTTGCATTGCTTACCCTTGACACAAGTTTCATAGAACTTTAACTTTCTAATTTCCATATCCTCTAACAATCCCTACTTTCACAACATTGTTAGTCCTTTCTTACTTATATGCCCCAGTCGTTGATGCCATCACCTTGTTTAATCATTGTTCTTCTCTAAAAAATTAGAAACTACCATATTGCCCATTATTGAGTTTCCAATGAGTATATAGATCCTATGCTAAAGTCTACCCTTCATCATTACCAAAGCACCTCTAGAAACATTCACCTGTCTAACCTCGTTAGAAAAATTGTATCCTTGCTTGTCCAAGGCATTTAGAGAAATCAAATTTTTTTGTAGCCTAAGAACATACCATGCATCAAATGTTCTAACCATACCATTAAATATTTTTACCTGTACTAACCCACTGCCTTCAACATTAAGCTCTTGATTATCTCCCAACTTCACACTGCCTTTCCACTCTTTAAAAGAAGTAAACAACTCCTTTGTGAAAGTCATGTGATAAGAAGCTCTAGTATCCATGACCCTGGTATTTGCAAAATTTGAGATACTAACTGTTAGAACATCTTCACCATCACCCTCATCTGAACTGTCTTGAAGCCTTACCATTTGATTTCTTCTTATTGTTTTCCTTTTTTTATTGTAGACAATCTTTTTTGAAATGTCCCTTTTCCTTACACTTAAAGCATCGTAGTTACCCCTTGGACCTTGACTTTAAATGGGACTTACTTTGATTACTTTTATCCTTCTCCTTGCTCTTGCCTCTATTCACTACCAAACCTATATCTGATGCTTCCTCACTGGACCCAGACACCCTCCTTTTCAATTCTTTTAATTGTAAAACATCCTTTACATTACCAACCGAGATAGTGTCTCTCCCATAAAGCATCATGTCAACAAAGTTTTTATATGAATTAGGCAACGAGTATAAAAGAATTATTGCCTGGTCTTCTTTCTCAATTTTAACCCTGACCCCTTGAAGATCTAAAATAATTTACTTAAAATTGTTTATATGATCTCTTACCGGTGTACTTTCTGACATTCTAAGGGCATATAACCGTTGCTTCTGACATAATCGATTCATCAGGGATTTCTTCTAGACTTGCTTTCTAATTTCTTCCATAACGAAGTCGTAGAAGTCTCGTCTACAACCTCCCTCAAGACTTCATCCATCAAACTCAATAGAATGGCGCTATGAGCCTTCACCAAAATCTCTGCCCTTTCCTCTGCCTTTAAACTATCAGGCAACCTTCCCTTTCCATCTATTATCGTCGTGCACCCTTGCTGAACCAGAATTGCCCTCATCTTTACCTTCCAGAATGTGAAATTATTCGACCCATTGAATTTCTCAATATTGAATTTGTGAGACACTATCTTCTTTCAACAAAAAAAAAATTTAAAGCCAAATGCCTAGCCAAGTACCCTAGATTTGAATTAAGGACCCAAGCCAAGGAACCAGGATCTGAACCAAGGACCCTAGCTAAGCAACCAGGCCTGATACCAATTGTTGTGAATTGGCGATATTAGGAAAGTAGAGAGAAAAGAAAGAATGATATAGAAAATTAACGTGGTTTAGCTAATGTGACCTACATCCATGGGTAGGGAGAAAAAAGCTTTTACACTATTGAGACTGAATGATACAAGGTACTAGGTATAATTGTAGAAGTCCTTTTTATATACATAAATAATCTCACTCCTAATCCAATTCTAGTCGATATGGGACTTGTCTCCTCTTTTATATATGAGGGATTCCCTTCCCATCTGAGTTCTATCCGATGTGGGACTTGGGTTTTAAGATTTGAAGACATCATCACACTCACAAAATATCAAAAAATTATGTAAGAATAAGAATTGTTCTGTTTTCTTTATTTTGACTTATGCATGAAAATTTAGTCAAAGATTGGCAAAATGTTTTCATCACAAATGAAGCTTCCATGAAAGAATAGATAACCCCATTCTTATTTCATGTAAAGAGGCATTTGCATGCAAAAGATGAAACTAGTCAATTTTACAAATTAGGATAGTTAAGGGGTCAAATGATGGAGTTTAAATCTAAAATTTAGTTTCAAAGTAGTTAACATTTGAAGATTTATTGATGCCAAATTTCATGATTTTTAAAGGTGTGTATATAATTTTATGCTTATTGGACAAATTTTAAAATCTTTAGATAATAGAAGACTAGGAAGTTGTAACATAGAAGTTGGGGTCATGACACCACTTGGAATAGAATGGGCAATGTCATGACAGACAGAGTGTGGTTGCAATATCAAACCTAGAGCTATAAAAAATTTCCAAGTTGTTCCATGTTTTGGCTTAAGTTAAAGTTTGGATAGTGTAGCCTTACCTCTTACTTGTCTAGAAAGGTTTAGGTATGTAGAGAAGTTGGTTTTCACCACCTTGCATGCATTTATAGTTTAGCAAAGAAATTAATTAGGTTTGAAAGAAAGGACAACAAAAGACAACCAATAGGATATCATGCAAGACTAAAGAATTGTCCATGTGAGTAATTGACTAGATAGTATATTAAGGAATTTAGGAAATGAATTTCAAATATTAAAGGAGGAGAAGAATCTAAGAAAATGAAAGGGAAGTGGAGATTTGTTAAATTTATAGAAAAGTTGAAAGGAGGAGAAGCCAAGCAACATAATTAATACATGAAGAAAAGACTACTCAAAACTTTTCTAGGCTGAACCAAGAAGTGACGTAACCATTAAATTAACCATCAACCATCTAGAAAATTTGTTTACCAAGAGTAGGAAAAACCAAGTCTAGCTAGAACATATCTCCACACCCAAAATAGCTACTTTAGTCAATATTACAAGGGTAGGATTTAGATTTTTATTTAAATGCAAATTATAGAGTTAATAATAGGAAATTAAGTATATCAATTAGAGAAAGAAAGAAATAATAGAAGTTGTAAGAGATGAGGCTTTTTTTTTAAATATTGGTAGGATGTAATTAAAATTGGATGATATTGAAATCTAAATTTTTGAAAGAAGAAGCATCCAAAGGACAAAAGAGGTTGCAAGATTTAAAGTTGAGGAAAGAGTCTTCGTTAAATGAAAATCACATGCTACAGTGAATTGTGAAGAGCATTACACAAGCCCTTTGGGATGTGGAGTGCAAACACTTTAGGATGGCCTTGGAATATTTAAAATAACCAAAGACAAGCTTATTATATAGTGTCAATAAGGAGATTAGTGCTTAGAGAATATAGTAAAAATTAAGGATAAAATTTTTCAATAAAGAAATTATGGGATTAATGAAAAAGAAGAGAACTTTATGATATTTGGAAGAAATTATATATATAGTAAATGTGTATGTATTGTAAAAATTAGGTTTGCTAGAATTTAGTAGGATTGGCTTAATCCAAAACAATACCTAATTCAACCTTATACCTTAAAAGTTAAGATTAGGTACCCCCTTGACTAAATTATAAGAGGAAAAGGCCAAGGAAGTTTAGGAAGCTAAAACCAAGTGGAACTTTGGGATCACTTCATGCATGTCTTATACACTTTATCTAAAGCCTATAAATACTCATGCAACCCATCACATTTCAACAAAGCTAGAGAGAGAGAGAGAGAGAGAGAGAGAGAGAGAGAGAGAGAGAGAGAGAGAGTGTGTGTGTGTGTGTGAAGGTTTCAGCCAAGAGAAGGAGAAAACAGAAAGAAAAAGAAATTTAGGTAAAAATAACTTATCCTTACTCACTTTATCTCATATTCATAAAATAAGGTGTAGTGCATGTTAGGAAAAGTTTTCAAGTCTTAGTTCCATGCCATTATCACCCCACATGCTCCACATGGCATAAGAGTTTGGTAATCACGTTTTATATCCTATCATATGTGGAGGTAGATGTAGCTAACTCCATATAGTTCATCATAGGAAAAGAATTTAAGGTTAAGATGTAGATGACTTAGGTTTACTTAATTATGTTAATATGTGGTTGATGGAAAAATTATAATATAAGTTTGACTTAGTTAATTAATTGATATGTAGTTGATAAAAAATGATAATTGACATATAATTGACTTAGATTTAAGAAAAGTCATCATTTGACACGTGATTGCATGTGTAGCCATTAGGTGAATTTCATGGTTGGTATTTGTGCATGATTTTTGTGCAACATATGCTTGCTTTGACTATCAAGTGTTTTTGTTTCTTTAGTAAACTCCATGGAACCATTAAATATAAGATATTACACATACATACATATATATATATATATATATATAATTTCAAAATTTATGACTATAAAGAAGTCAAAATAAAAGTTTACATTTTATTAAGACATGAACCTAGACTTTAAAAATATTTCTATGTATCAAACTTCATTTATGCTAATGATTTCTACTTGATTATAAAATGTTGACCATTGTGGACTTGATCATAGCGTAAAAACATGGACTTTTAACTAAAACTATGGAAAAATTACAAGGACTTATAACATGCTAAAAATGGCAATAAAACAATGAGTTAATTTTCCAAGTGAAATTTGCCATTTTGGAATGATTTGCACGTATAGTAGAGCAATCCAAGCATGTTGCATTGTTCACATGATTTCTGTGATTTTTAATAAAGAAAATATTTTTATAATGTTATGTTTTGAGTAATTGTGGGTAAATGCAGCAAAAGGAAAATTTAGTTCTATTATTGTATACTTGAAGTCATTATATATATATATATATATATATATGTGGAAAAAGCAACCAAGGCAAGATATGATATGGACCTCAAAAGGGAGGGGGTCATTGTTTGTATGATTTTCTATAGATTCACTCCAGAGGACGTCTCATAGAAAATGGAAGTTTATATGATGTTGCAAATGGATGATGATAAGAAAATGACTAACATGCTGATTATATGACTAAGTTTACTCATGGATATCTCTATTGAACCAATCCCTTGGTTAGGAAGGGAAATTCCCATCCCAACATGGATTTGGATCGCAGGGGTGGAGTGAAGATAGCGTATCTACAGACTAAGGAATCAGTAAATAGGAAATTATGTAATTCCTTACGTTTATCATGATGTGGACGAAATTTTCATATGATAGTTTGTACATTATGGACTCTGTAGTGTTATGTATTGGGGATATGAATGACCTAGAAAATAAATAAAAGATTTGATGTATTTATCTTATTATCAATTTATTATTGACAATTTGACCTCGCTTTCTGTGTTTTTGTGTTGTTTCTGTCATATTTATAGATTAAGGTAAAGGGAATAAGATTAAAATGTTTTCTATAGTTTATACAACTAAACAATTATGCGATTTCAAAATTGACGATTATTTTTATTGATAATATCAAGTCTGATAATTTTCTTTGTTATAATGTATTTAGATTAGAAATTAAAACATGTTGCTACTCCACATAGTTCTTGAAGTGGAATGGATGTGGCTTGAGGTTTTGCTGGTAGGACTTGTCTAAGTAATACAGAATATTAACGTGGCTATTGTCAACAACAGGGCACAACATGTTCTTTAGAAATAAATGTGCCGTATTTTAAGACCAGAATTCTGATATACAAACAATTCAGTCATATTTTGGTTGTAGTATGTTGTTGAATGATAAAAGATTTCCGTAGAGTAGGAATCTCCGTAAAACTTTCACTGTAAATTCTATAACAATAACAATAGTAAATAACATACGAAGAGAGAAATAAGTCACAGCATCACGTATCGAATCTCATAAGCCGTGCAATGTCCTTACGTAAGAGTAGAAAAAAAAAAAAGGTAAAAACGTAAGGGTGTCGCACATATTATATGTAGGATTGTTGTACTTCAGTTTCTAGTATGTATTGCGTAGGAGACATATGAGGTTTGATGTTGTAATGTGAAGGAGACGTGTGGTTGTTGACTTGTTTTTGTTACCTAAAAGAATGTAGTTACTTGACAAGAGGGGTTGTTAACATAGTATATGTTGTTTATATTGTAATGTCAGATCATTGCTTAACATGCGGGTTTGATATTGTAATGTGAATGTATTTTGTTATAATTTCAGAGTCTGTTACAAAATTGATGTGGCCCTATTTGAAATCGTCCCTATTCAGCGTAATCCAAATTATGGTCCCAATGTCAGCAGATATAAACAAAATTAATGGCACAAGGCCCTGTAACAAAAAAGTTCATTGCTACACTTGCTGATCTTGTTAGAACAGCATCCATGTTTATCCCTGCCCTTGTTTTTCCATTATTACGGAAGAAAGTATGGGATAATACCTATTACTAATATCATTTAGGATATTCTATTCACATTTATACTTTATTTAACAAAATAAAAATTTTAAAAAAATGAAATCATTAAAATCAAAATTCAGGGTCATAATTTAACATAATGCACTAAGTTGCAGTTTTGAGGTGAGAGAGAACGAGAATCAATTTTAGGGTGCATGCCGCAGGAGAGAGAAAGCTGCCACCTAAGAACCATGCCGCCATCGCTGCACAACCAACGTGCACAAGTAGACACCAACATAAGAGCGTGCCTCCACGGTTCTGAAGTGCCTTTGGTTTTGGGTGCTCTTTATTGTTATCTTTTTTTTTTTAATTTTAAATATTGACTTATTGCCATGTAAGCTTTAATAATATACATGTTATTGTTTACATGGTTTCCACTTCATCAAAACACTTAACAGCCATTTATTTACATAACAAATCTAATAAAAAAAGTTTTTTCTTTTTCATAAGATATTATGAAAATTTAAAGGATTATTTTAAAATAATAAATAAAGTTACATGACCAAATTACTATTTTAACCTTTATCTTTCATACATGCATGTGCTTGAACAATTGCATAAGAAAGTAGAGATAGGCATCACAAATTGAGATGAATATTGTATAAATTTTAATATTTAACCATACAAATTACAAAGTCAAATAAGTTGCAAAAAAAAAAAAAACTAAAATAAATTCAGCCATCCTACCAAATTCAAAAATTCATAGGAAAATTTTGAAATTTAAAGGTCTACAATGTCTAACTTCTATAGAAAAGATTATATATAGTTCTTTATATCTTTATTATTAAATTTTTCAAATAGAATATAATAAATGGATATTTTTAATTAAATTATATACTTGTTATTTTTTTGGGCCTAACTAATCATCTTGTTATTGAAAAATCATACAATTGTTATAGTTTAATTTAAAAACTTAACAATAAAGATATAAAAAATTGTATCAAAATCTAATACATTTTAACATTAAATTTTTTTTCTCTAATTTGGCAACTTCGTATGCCAATTTTTTTAAAAATAATAAATCAAATCAATTTAAATAAAATAAATATTTTTAGGTATCTTGAGTTTAGTCATAGTTCAAAAACTCATTCTATTAAAATAACTAAATATGTTGCTCATCCAATAGTGTGGAGTGTGATATTTCAATGGCCTTAAAATAAAATATTATTTGAACACATTTCAAGAAGGGCGATTGAACATTCGAAATTTAAACTTGTTGGGGCTAATCCTAATAAGCCTACATCCACAATGTCGACTAATAGATTAGTTGACCTAAAAAACAATCAATTAACTGATTGAACCACCTGAAAACTAGAGATTCATCCATAACTATAAAAAAATAGGTAATGTACTAAGTCAGTTCTCAATCAATAGTGATGTAATGATCCCTTCATCACTTTATACCATGTCCTTGCCAACTTGACTGTTATCCTTGTTAAAGATCAAGCAGTTACTTCAAGAAAAGATTCAAATTCCAAAGTCTTTATTTTTACCACCCTTACTAACTTAAGCAATAGAATTCATTGCTTCATCGTGCTCCTTGAATTCTGCAACACCTCCCTATTGTTGAAGGGATTTGAGCTCTTTAAAGGCACTTCCTCCTTGAGAAAGACAATATCTCTCTAGCAATTCAACTTTGAAGATCATCCAGTTTATAATTGAAGCATGTGCCTCTCTCCATTGCTACAAATCCAATGCCCTCCCTCCATACAGTAGTCAAGGCTGCTTTCTCTTACCAATTTTATTCACCATCAAGTACCTTTTAGCTTGAAAAACCCAATTGAATGGTTCATCGCTGGTGAAAATGGCCATGTACCCCATCACAGCTACCTTTAATATTCCTAGCCTTTTCTCCATCTCATAGATCTTCTCCAACATTTCCACTTAATTCTCCATTACGATATTCATTCTTTTGGAAAGATCTGCTTTGATACCAACAACTATCTCAACTTTGGATACAAAGGAATTAATTATAAGAATATGATAGAATAGATACAAGGGTCGAGGATGCCCCACATAAATACCTAAATTTTATCCATCTCCTGTCCTCACTCCTTATTTATCTCTAGTAGCCTAACCAATCATCTTCTAGAAGTTCTCTTGGCCTCTACGTGTTCCTCACTCATCATATTCTCCAATCAATTATTCAACCAAGCTAGTCAATCCTTGCTGTCCAATTCACATTTAACAGCAACATATCTCATAATTTAAGGCCATAATAGGCACCTTGAATAGTACTCATAGATCAACAGATGCAACTCAGTGCAAGACATATAAACCAAGCAAATGTGCTGAGGTAATGTTGACAACACTTATAATGGGAGACAAGTGACTATTTTCCCGCTGCCTAGACTCTCAGCTTATTTAGAAATACATACATACATACATACATATATATATATATATATATATATATATGGAGTCACTTGCCATAGAGTTCAAACGACTTTAAGTAGATACATGAACAAACAAACAAAAATTGCAAATAAGGACTTATATCATATAAAATTTATAATGAAAAACCTTAAAAATCAAAATTATTTTCAAAAACCATCATTACTATCAAATTTTAAGATATTTATTACTAGTTTTTGGAGATTTATTATTAAGTGTAGAAAATTTTTCTACACCCAATAGTAAATACCGTATTTTCTATAATTAATTGTAAATCCTTTAAAACTAGTAGTAAATCTCTTAAAATTTGATAGTAATAATGGTCATTAATGGTAATTTTAATTTTTAAGGTTTTTTATTATAAATTTTATATGATATGGATCCTTAAATGTAATTCTTCTAACAAACAACTTAGAAGGATTGATACAATGAACTCCTTTCTAAGGCAAGGCATGCCCCTTGTACTCATTAGTTTGCCCAAGGTCCTAGCATCAAATACTAAATGTACACATATAAGGAACATACTTCATTATGCAGCTTTCCAAGAAGAAAGTGGTGGAGTGTCAGATTCCTTCCATGTAGCTATTCCAGTACCATATCTATCACCCTTGACGGCATCGCCAACAGCAAAAGACTCCAGCTCTGCCAATTCTTCCGATGTAAGTTTAACTGACAAAGCCCCAATGTTTTGATTCAAGTTCTCAATTTTGGTGGTTCCAGGTATGGGGCATACATCGTTTCCCTGGTGATGAACCCAGGCCAATGCTAGCTGGGATGAAGTGCATCCCTTCTTTGTTGCCATTTCATTAACCCTTTCAAATATAGTCTTATTGTGCTCCAGGTTTTCGGGTTGGAATCTAGGCATATGCTGCAATGAGGTAAAATACATACACGGATAAGATTAAATCTAGATATTGAACTATCAATGATGGACATTTCAAATATGGATATAGAATTGTTTCCCTCACTTGCATTGAAACAAAGTTCAGGTAGGACAAATTACATATATTATATATAAGCACCAGGCAAGGCATAAGTCTGTCACAGCATGTTATGAGATTACCTATATTATATATCATAACATTTTACATTTTTCAACCTGATTTTCTGTTTTTATCTTTTGTATCCATTACCTCATGATAGACACAATGTTCATAAAATTGTGCAAGGTACCACATAATAGAGTAAACAGGTATATGGTAGCCTGTTAATAAATATATCTTATCTCTCTATGTAAAACATATGCTTATAACCTCAATATCTATCCCTAAGGTTTTGAACTAAAATAATATATAAATGTTATTTGCAGTACACATTAAGCATCTCATATGTTGATTCTGTGGAATGAAACAAAAAACAGTAATTTTTTAAGCAACTTGCTACTATATATATATTTTCCTTTTCCCAAGATTAGTCTTTATATTTCACAGTTCCTTTCAGGTCTTCTCACCAAAAATAGTTAAGAGGGAAAAGGCTATGGGGGGATCTCTCACTTTGAGAGCCAAGCACTTGAACACCAATTTTGTTATTATCTCCACAATTTATCCAGTTTCTTTAGTATGTATGTTTTTAAACAAACTAATGCTAGACAGATGTATAATATATCTTCTCTGTACCCAAGCCTATGCCGCATAACAAGACAGCTCTAGGAAATTCTAGGGTTTTACCAACTACTTTCCCTTTTATTACAGGTTGTTTAATACATCCAGCCAGCTTCTGTGATTTGGAAGGACTTATTATACTCATATCATGCCTTAATAGTCGCAGTCAATTGACTTTTATTAATAACATTAATAATTCATCATGGTTTAGGTTGTATTTGATCCCATTGGATTGTCATGTAAAGGGGCATTAGTACTTTAAACTTGATATTCATGATTTGAATTATTTTATGAGCTCAATCTGGATGATATGTAAAATAGCAACCTGGAGATGTATTTTATGATCAAGTGATCTTTATTTTAGAAGAAAAATTAGGTTCAACTGGTCTTGTATGAATTGAGAAAAACGAATACTTTGTACAATTAATTTAAATTATTAAGTTACTTCTTTACCTTTTAAGAACATGATTATGGCCTACATACAAGACTTGGTCCTGGTTAAATCTTTCCACTATCTTCACTAGCAACAATTTATGCTGTGACCCATTATTACTGTATGAAATGCCAAATTGTTCCATGGGAAAACTACAAATGGTATCCACCATGTTGCACAAAGCTTAAACAAGCCATTATGCTGATTCTGGCTATAGTGCATCACAAAATCTCATGTATTTAAAGATCTCCAACTAGTGAATGCAATTGTTGTATTATGCAGATATAATTATAAAATCCACAAAAAGGAAAATTAATTAATTCAACGATGCCATTTAACTGTCACTCAATCTTTAATGGTAAAACTACAACTGAAATTTCTGAGGACATATAAGGTCAGAAACAGCTGTCAATTATTGACCCTCCCATTCAAGGGCCTTGAAATAATACCATTAGGAGTTAGACAAGTTTATGATGACAAATGCAACCGTAGTGCATAATGTATATTTGTAGTAGCAGGAAAAAACACAAACCTTCCGAAAGTCATCTTGTGAAATGTTTTCAACCAACTTCGTTCCTGATGAAAAGAATCCTTGTCCAAGAGGACTATATGCTACAATTCCAATCCCAAGTTCCCTGAGAATATCACAAATGCAAAATTAGAGGTCGCAAAGCTAGACGCTCATTGTTTATCAAAAGTCCCAACGGAGAGAAGTGATAGATATTAGAATTTTTTCATAGTTCAAACCTCACCTGCAAGTTGGAATTATTTCTTCCTCCACATCTCTTGTCCATAAGGACCACTCCAACTGCACGGCTGTTATAGGATGAACAGCATGTGCTCTTCTGATTGTTGAAGCTGAGGCCTCAGATAGACCAATGTATTTTACTTTTCCCTCCTCAACAAGTTTTTTAAGTTCCTCAATCTTACAATGAATAATATGGAAATAAGTTAACAGTTTAAATCATAAATGTAGATTTTTATATATGTGAACAAATAAAAAAAAAATTATAGGACATCTTAATTTTCATTCTCTAACAGTTATATCATGCACATGTTCAAATGGATGCATGTCAGTTACTGACCAATTGTCTGTTCCATGTATCAAAGTTGCATCTCTTTGAAAAATATGTTGTAGAAGATAAATCGAAGATTGACAAAAGCACTCTAAGTTACAAAGAAGCACAGACATACCTTCATAGAGAAAACTGAAATTCTCATATAATGAAGTATGCAAAGATAGCCAATGACCTAAGAGCTCATCTTGCACCAAAATCTAAATCTTTAAGATAGGGTGAGCTTGATATATTTGGGTTTGATTAGTATCCCTTCCAGTACCCCATTCCCCATTCCTCACTCACTACGTCATGGACCTCCTATGTAACCAAAAAAGAAAAAGTACAATATAATCTGGAGTGGACTGGTCAACTCTCACACACAGAGAATGGTACAGATGGAGGCAAGGAAGAAGAAAGGACTTCTTGATTCCATAAATTATTGGGAAAAGAAAATTGTTTCTTAGCCTTTTATTTCAACTAGCATGACCAAAATGGCAACAACATAAAGAAAATTGAATATAATATTTCATTATCATAAAGATTAAGGCACCACCACATGATCATGCAGCGTACTTTTTACAACTTGTGGAGAAAAATTTTTGCTTCAGAAATTCATCTTATGTTCCTCCTAACAACAAACTTCTAGTACCAAATATTCCATCTTGACCTTCAGAAATCAGGTAAGGTGAAGAAAGGTTTTTAGTTATGAGCACAAAGCTATGTATCAAAGCGGCATGACAGAGAAAGCTTTTGGACCCATTTTTGTTATCGGTTATGCAATAAATTGGTTTTCCATCTTAAGTCACAAAAAATACCAACGCCTGTAATTAAACAAATGCAATGCTTTGCTGCATCACATCTTTCAGCCAAAATATTGGTACAGACAATAATACTTTAGAAATCCAAAAATCCAAAACATGGGTGAAAAACCAAGGCCACAGATTGTAAAAGGGTTCCAAATCCGAATCAATTTTTTGAGGGAAAATTATCTCATAGAATTAAAATAATGGTCTATAGTTTTTCAGTTCAGGAGGGTGGAAGTTTTATAAGATAACATGATATCAGAATCTCCAGCATTCTTATTTTTAAACGAGTCTAGTTTGTGATCAAGTTTATTATAGATTAACCCTTCCAATTGGTTCCAAACTAAGAAGCACCAATACAGGTATATGTTTCGAGTACGACATGATACGATACGATACGTAAAATATGATAATTTCTAAAATTTTAAGATACAGGTACGAGAATATATATATAATTATATATATATTCAATCAATCCCAACGGAGCAGGGAAAGTTGCTTTCTCAGCCTACCTTCGTATACCATTCAAATATATCAAAGTCATTATTGCACCAGAAAATAACACAAAAGTAAAATTTGTTTGGAATTAATTTGGATAAATTAATAGCTTGCCTCTTTGTCCCAGTTACAACAAATACTAATAAGTGACAATATCAATGTCTGAGTTGCTGTTCCACCAAAAATCATCCCCACCCATATTACCATTTTTTCATTTTCAATTAATGTATGCACTATATATATTAGTCAGTAAAGGTGGCAGCTGGGCAAGAAAATCACAGTCCCATCCGAAATCATTTTTTTTTCTTACTTCTTACTTAAGATGGACATTGCACAAGGCAGCACAGAGAAGTCAAGATGTGAATTTTCTTTATGAAGAAGGTAAGAATTAACACCTATCAAATTTACAATTAAGAACGGACGGAGAAGACAACGAAGGACCAGAGAAGAAGACGAAAGCTTTGCCACCAGAGATGAAGACGCACCTGCCACCGGAGAAGACGATGGAGGAACAAATGGCTCCACGGAGGGAGGAGATGAGCAATGGCGAGCGATGCGAGGCGAGACGCAACAGCAACAGAAAACTCCAGATCCAGAGAAGAGCGAGGGAGAAGCGTCGGGTTAGAAAGAGAAGAAGGGCAAGTTAATGAGGCAGAAAATGGCATCTGTACATTTCAGAGTTGTTTTGCAGCCGTTTCGGAGTCATTTCATAGCCATTTTCGAAATGTTTTGGTATGAAAAAAATGTTTCGAAATGTACAGAAAAAACAGAAACGTACAAGGTACGTTTGTATCCGTACGGTGTGCGTATCCATACCGAAAACATATCCGGTACGGGTACGCTTCCAGAAACGACGTATCCGTGCTTCTTAGGTTCCAAATTTGTTTGCCGCCCCTACTTTAAAATATTTCATTTCATCACTCTTGGTTTATTTTGTTACTACTTAACCAAAATAAATATAGGAAAGCTACAATGATGAAAATTTTATTGTTAAAGTATATATATATATATATATATATATTTCATAGCCTATTATGGCTATTATTAGGATTAAGTTGACATTAATGTCTACCTTAATGCCCGCAGTTCCCCTAAAATAAGGTGAAAATTTCAAATTATAAGTGAAGCAGACATATAGCAATGAATTGCATGATTATTTTCGTTAAAATTTGGATATAAGATAGGGTAGGCCGTTGAATAATACACTTTAAATCACAAGGTCAAATTGATTTTAGGTCAAACTCAAACCACATGGGTAAACTGTAATTTACCCTATTATATAAGAGAGAAAAGAAGATCCAAAGTAGAGAAAGGGCAGACCGTGACTTCTATAGGCACACGAGTATCAATACGATGCTGGTAATAAAGATCAATACAATCGATCTCCAGTCTCTTCAAGCTGGCCTCACAAGCTGCTCTCACGTATGCAGGATCGCCACGGATCTCTCTCTTCCCGTCGGCAAAGACGACTCCAAATTTGGTGGCCAATTCAACCTTCTCCCTCACACCTCCCTTCAAAGCCTGTCCCAAGACACTCATACCCAGTTCGTCATAAACTCAGACCGAACAAACTTGAAGAAGCAACAGAAGGAAAAAGAGTTCGTATCGATCATACCTTTCCGAGAAGGATTTCGTTCGTATGTGGACCGTAGACGTCGGAGGTGTCGAGAAACGTGACACCACTTTGGATGGCGTGGTGGATGAGAGCGATCATGTCGGGTTCGGGTTTAGGGGCGCCATAGAAGGCAGACATGCCCATGCACCCAAGTCCCTGGGCCGAGACCTCCAAACCTTGTGACCCCAGCTTGATCCTACCCACTTTCGCCATATGAGAACTGAGATGAACTACCACTTGAGTGACGAGGAAGCACAATAGAGTTCAAGTGTATTTGGTTTGGTTAAACGTTGGGTTAAGTCAAACTTAGAACAAGTCTCCAATTTTGTTGCTTTTTCTACCAATCCATTATAGATTATTTAGTTGCATATGTCAGAAAATTTTGACATGAAGAGGATTGAGTATTTTTTAAAAAAATATATATCACCAGGAGAGATATTTAACCTCAATCACTAACAAATTCGACTGATGAAAGAATCTATTTAAAATTAATTTCATTAAAAATTTTGAAAATAATTATATATTATAATTATGACAAAAGAATTGTATATGAAAGAGTAACACATCAACTCGTCGTAGCCACATGCAGCCAAGTAGAAATTATGTGGTCTATTAATATGATGACAAGAGAATTATTTAAAAGTAACAAGTGGGCTAGTCATAGTCATGGAAATGTGTGAATGTAGTGGGTGCTGATTCCCAGGATGATCCCTTACTCCCTCCAAGTTTAAATTAATAACGGCATGTTTGGTATATTGTCGGAAATAAAAAAAGAAAAAATTTTATTTTTTAATTATTATTTAATATTATATATTAATTATTATTTAATTATAAAAAATAAAAATATTATAATAATTTATTATTTATAAAATTATTATTATTTTTTATTATTATTTTTATATCTAACTTTATGTATACCAAATGAGCCGTAAGTCAGTGCATTTAAGTATACTTACCAAAAAAATAAAATGTTTGATAGATAATTTGTTGTAAAAAAAAATTAATTAATGGCCTGGCAAAAGACAATAGATGCAACGTGTTTTTAATTCTAAAAAAATGTATGAAAGAAAAGACCCATAGAATACAACAAAGATTCAGTAAAAGTCAACTTTATTTTTTTTTAAGCGGCGATAAAAAAAATTATTAGGTTTCATCAGAGTATTATCTTCCATTATTTGTATAATTTTTATGTCTCCATTGATGGTTACAACTTAAGAAAACAAACCACGCAACAAACAACTACACAATTCATGTTTAAGTTTCATACACTAGAAATATTTAACAGCGAGATATAATAAAAATAATTTTTAAGAATATTTGAAAATAGTTATTGTTGTTGTGGTGCTTATTTTAGCCATTGTACAGCATGAGACCGTACGTGGATATTGCACATGCATTGAATCCATTGCAATTTTAGTGTCCGTAATGATTTTTCTTTTATTAAATTTGACATTTTCATTTAAACTATAGTTTATCTTTATAATAAGGCTCAAAATAAACTTATCTTTAATTTTGAGTTTATTATTCAACACTCGTGAAAGTTGTTTAATTATCACTTAATTATTTTATAATATTTTGTATTTACATATTAACAAAAATAATCACCTCAATATTAAAATAATAAATATTTTTTTAAACTATCTATTTATATATTAAATATTTTAAAAGTATTTTAAGCTGCGACTAAAATTAATTCAATAACGGCCTTAGAAGACTATAAGATGGCTCAAAGTATAAGTGACTTATTTTCATTAACAAAAATTATTTATCATTTTAATGTTTACATGATTATTTTTATTAAAATTAAAATGGAATTATCACAAGAAAATTAAGTGGCTATAGGACAAATTGCATAAAATTGAACGAGACATTTTGAATCATAATAAGTTAGATAAATTTTAAATCAAATTGCAAAAAATCTCTCAATTGGAAAAAAGAAGGATCTAATTCCCTCTAACCAAAAGGACATAAAGCTTATATTTTATTTTGATACAGAAAAAAGGGAAAGAACAGAGGGGGAAAAGAAGATAAAAAATTAATGTTCAAATAAAAAGCTAAAATATTGTCTTCTATGCTTGGACTATGCTCGCAAAAGGTTTAACATATAATAATATCACCAGGCCCAGATAGAAAAAGCGTCCGCCATGTGCCATTCTATTTTGTCTACGATAAAGGTAAGACCTTAATAACAAGTTTAACAATGTTAAACGAAAGATTTTATTCTTGAACTATTTATATGTTTTATATTATTACCAACATGATGAGGAAGCGTTTAATTATTGTTGTATACAGTTATTATAAGAGTGTTATGATCATGAAATAATATTTTGTAGCATTATATAATTGGCACTATCTTGAATTGTTATTATCTATTGAAAATTATATATACTTATTTTTTTCGATGATGTATCTAGTTAATTATGTATGACCACCGTTTATTTGACCTTGGAAGTAGTAGTTATATGGCTTGATATTCCGTTTGGGGGTTCCACACCCGTGATACAGGACCTTGCTGGATGTCATGCTATGGAGTAAACTAAAATGTGATCGAATGTAACAGCATATGGAGGATTTAAGGAGGTAAACTTTTGTACGTTTTAGAAGATTTCCTCACAATTCTGTTACGTAAATAGTGGAATCTATATTGCAAACTCCCTACAAGCAAATGACACGGAATAGAAATCCTTTGACCTTTTTTTGGTTCTTTCTTTGTATGTTTTAATTTCCTAGTTTTTTTAATCATATGTATTAATGAAATAAAATAAATAATAATAGAAGACAAATGATTATGCTTAACCTGAATCAGATTTCAAACTTTCTAAGTTGTAGAAATAACATGTAGATATAAATTCATAATCATAAGGTAGGAGTGTCACACCAAGTGTATAGGTTTTCTTGTTCAATTTGGCTATAAAATAATTACGTGAACTCTTTAAAGTTATTGGATTGTTAAGAAGTAAATGTCGAACAGTTAAATCTCTAAAAAGGATTACCTAATCTGTTATTTATGATTGCTTTAATATTGAAATTCTCTTAGGGCCTGTTTGTTTAAGTTTAAGAAAAAAGTGATTTTTAGTTTAATTAAAAAAGTGATTTATTATTTAGAGATTTTTATAAAAAACAGAAATTATTAATATTTGGTTACAACCGTAAAAAGTACTTTTTACTTAAAAAGTGATTATAAAACTACTTTAATTTAAATCACGTGGGGTGACTTTTTCTAACCTTGTCTCTAACATTAACATTATTTAAAAAGTTGAAGGAAAGTTATTGTTGAACCAAAGTTTTATTGAAATCACATCAAAAAACATTTTCCTCAATTCGAACTCTTTAAACTAGGTGATTAGAAATCTAAGCTTCCTAATTTTACATCTGTCCTTCAGAAAATTTGCAAAAACCTAAATCCTTTATGAAAATAATTTACAAAAGCTGAACAATTTTTGAAGAGCACAATTTATTCCCCCTTTTTTTGTTGTTATAGACTAACATAAACAATTTTTGTGCTCTTATGCGTTGTAATTAACATTGGGCAGACATATTACAAATTGTATGTGTACTTAATTAAGAAACTTAGCACATATATTCCGATAATATACATCCCCACTTTTGTCTTATATATAAGCCCCTTCTCATACACACACACACACACACATATATATAATCCTCCCCATTTTAATTTAGATATTTTTATTTCTTACATTAATTTTTTTTTCCTAAATTGCTTAAGGGTGCAACGGCAATAGAGAAGGGAGTTGGAGTTCAGAGTTCTTTTCATGTCCTTGGCTAAAGCACGCGAGGGTAGATTCGAGCTTAGTGTGAAACTAAGGAACGTGGGAGTGACAGCAGCTGCTATAGACTATCTCCGAACTGAATGTATTCTTCCTGGATCGGCTCCCGGTTTATATCGGGAATCATAAAGAGAAGATACCACAGCTGATTGTCCAACTAGCGGAAGCAAGCCGGGAACCGGAGCTGGAGCGAAAGAAGAAGGAGCTCGCAGACGGGACAGTGCGAAGAGATGAGATGATTAAGTCTGCTTTAATATAAATATTTTATTTTAATTAAATTAGAATAAATTTTTTATTTTTATTTATTCGAATCAATATAAATACATTTTAAGAGAAAATATTAAATGTAAGGAAGGAAATTTCTAAATTAAATTAGCAAGATTATATTTATAATTAAATAATTTTAATAATTAAATTCAAATGTTATAATATATATTTTTAATTATTTATAATAAATGTAATTATTTTTATAATATATTTAATAATGTATAAATTTTAAATATGATATACAATGATTATATATATATATGTATGTATATGTAACTGAAATCTTACAATAACCTGTATTTAAGTCGAGCAACATGCTAGCTCATGAATAATGATGGTTGAGAAGGTATGAGGGTCCTTTGTAGTGATAAGGTGAATGCATCCCGTGCATTTAAATGAAACACATCGTTTTGAGTAAGAATATTGGCCGTTAATTCGTTGCATCAGCCGTTTACGTCCCGCCACGTCGCCTTTTTAGATGAAACGCGCGGTTTGGCCCTTTCCATCTCTGTTCTTCTGTCCGTCGCTCCCAGAAGCCTCGTCAGAACGCAGAGGAACTGGAAGCCAACTATGGATGTTCAGGCACAGCCTTTTCCGAAGCTCAACTTCGACGATGATTTGGACTCAAAAAATCCATTCAAACCTAATTCGGTTACGACTGTGTATTTCAAATCGTTCCAAAGTATGTTTTTTTAACCCGTGGAAGTTAATTGAAAGACAAATTAAGTAATCTTGTTTGTTCATATAATTAGAATACCAAGGATATTCGTGGCTTGAGTTGTAATTTATTTTGGTTGTCTTGATGCTTGTTCCGGATGGAAGGGATGATTTGAGTAAATTTTGGCTTTGGGTCTTTCAATTGATCCTGATTAGTGAATCTACTATCTGGAAAAGATGATTGGAATAAATTTATGATGCGGTTGTAATTTATCTTGCATATCTGCCGGTTTGTCTCAAGAGGTATTCAGCTTGCATATCTGCTTGATCTTGATGATAAATGATGCCATCTTTTACTCAATAAAAGTTGAAGAAAATTGAAGAAGAATGGGTTCTAACGTTAACACAACTAAGATTAGATACTAATAAAATACCATTGCAAATTTTTTTGTCTTTAGCTATTGTTCTTTTCACGTAATGATGGAACTTTTCAAAGAAATCATGACATGTATGAATTGCACAAGTTTTATTTAGTATTGTAAGAATCAAAATTTCCCCACAGTAGCAACGTTATTTCATGTGTAAATATTTCGGCAGTATCTAGGCAATAACAATATCAAATTATTAGAAATTTAATTTGTACATAATTTCTGATTGATTATTTTGATTAATTATATCTTTATTATTATGATATATTTTCCTTTTTAGGCTTAGACTCCCCTTGTGTATATAAGCTTGTTTATGTAATTCAATTATATACAATCATTCATATCTTTTCTTAATTTTTTCCTTTCTCTCCGTATTCATAATATGGTATCATAGCTCTTATTAATAGGGTTTTCAAAAAATAGAGTTTTTTTCCTCTTCTAGAAAAGAGGTACCCTCCTATGTTTGCCTCTCCGTTGTC
This sequence comes from Erythrophleum ivorense, assembly GCA_026724425.1. Taxonomy (NCBI): domain Eukaryota; kingdom Viridiplantae; phylum Streptophyta; class Magnoliopsida; order Fabales; family Fabaceae; genus Erythrophleum; species Erythrophleum ivorense. Next base: position 309,317 of record JAIUCV010000615.1, on the reverse strand, counting down.
CTCACTTAGCAACATCATCCTCACCATCCTCTTTAGAAAAGCTCCAATCTACCAATCGGTTCAATTTCATTAGCATCCAACTCTTTACGTGCCTTCACATGCCACCCTCATTCTTTGTGCACGAAACTCATGTGCCACACCCACCATGACCTAAATTTCCTCCAAGACCTATTTGACCCATGTGCTGATGTGGACCTTATAGTTGACATGTCACTTGTTTATGTGGCATATCGCTAACATGGCTTGATGATGTGGCAACAAGCCTATTGATGTGACATGATGACATGGTATGCTGATGTGTCAACCTTGTTGTCCCTTCTTGTTAACATGGCATATAGAACCCTACCTGAAGTTTTTTGGTGAGATCTTTTAATTTTTAAGGTTTTTTTGACTAATTTTGTCTTCATGGCACTAGTTTATTGCATATCAAATGGATAAACCCAATCTTACAAAGCCTATTCCAGTTATTTTTAATAGACCTAATTATCGACATTGGCTTGAAGCAACGTGTGGCTACTTAAAAGGCCAAAAATTGAAGAGATACATAACAAGATATATTACATGCTTAGAAAAAAAAGGATAGAGAAACTAACTTAGTTTTGAAATACCAAATACCCCCACTTCAAATCTTTAACTTTAGTTTGAGCGTTATGAGACTACTAAAGAAGTGTGGGATTACCTTTAAAACTGATACCTCACCTTAGATATATCTCATTGGTATTAGTTGTTGAAGGAACTTGGTAGCTTGAAGCAAGAACCTAGTCAACCTATTTACGATTTCTTAGCTCAAATGCAGATTATTTGGAATCACCTAGCCCTCTATAAACCAACTTTAAAGAATGCTGTTGATGTTAAAACTTTTAATGAGTACCATAACCACACTAGGCTCATCTAATTCTTGATGTCTCTCACTAATGATTATGAACTTGTTTGAGCCTTTCTTTTATATTAAAGACCTTTATCTACACTTGAGGATGAACTTCCTCATCTTAAATATGAAGAACCCTAATTTAGTCTCCTACAACATGAAATTGAACTTGCTTTTGTAGTTACCAACAAAGGAGGAAATACTTGTCACTACTGTCATCAGGTTGGGCATTTATTTCCTAAGTGTCCTAATATAGAATGTAGAACTTGCAAAAAGAAAGGGTACATTGAAACCAATTTTTCTCCTTTGATGTGTCAATACTACAAGAAGCAGGGACATCTGATTAAGCATTGTCCTACTCATCTTCCAAGGTTTGATCAAAGTAAAGTTCAACCTCACTTTAGTTCCTCTTCCCAGCCTATGTTGGCTGCTACCAGTACCACTGCCAATGAGGCCTCTTCTTTTGCTTTCCAAATCTCACTTTCCACCAATGATCTTAAATCCCTTCTTAGGCAAGTTTTTTTCCCATTCTATTAATACTCATGTTGCCTTAGCCACTACACTAGGTAATGATCATTAGTATTTTGATTCTGCATGCTGTAATCATATGACTTCTTTATTCCATGCCTTTTCCTCCATATCTTCTAGAGATACTACCCACTTTATTCACACTACTGATGATTCTCTTATAAAAGTAAGTCATAAAGATCCTATCTCTTTATCTACTTTCACATTATCTTATGCGTATCTTGTTCATGAATTGAATTTTAATCTCATCTCTATTGGACAACTTTGTGACTTTGGCTATATTCTTTTTCTTCCATTGGTTGTTCAGTACAAGATCCTCGAATAGGGCATATCATTGGGAATGGGTGTAAAATTATTAGATTGTTCGAGCTCACTAATCTTCATGTTCCTTAGTCTTCTATACAAACCCTTTCTACGACTTCCACCATCTCTATTCTTTAGCTGCACCATCAACATCTAGGTCATAGTTCCTTCAACAAATTGCAACCACTTATTTCTCAAGGCATTTTAGGTACTATTAAAGAAGAATCTCTTCATTGTACTTCTTTCCAAATAGCTAAACAACCTACTTTATCTTTTAATAAAAGTACTTCTGTCTATGCTTCTCCCTTTGATCTTGCACATTCTGATATTTGGGGACCAACTCCCATACACACTGTGAAAAATTGTAGATATTTTGTAATGTTGATAACTATTCTCATTTTACTTGGATATACTTAATGAAAAATTGCTAAGAAATTCCTTAGATCTATACTAATTTTGCTATTATGGTTAAGACTTAGTTTTCCAAATCCATTAAAGTTTTTCATCATGATAATGCCATGGAACACTGTGACTTCAAACTTCTCACATTTCTTGATGAATAGGGTACTCTTTTTAAATTTTCTTATCCTAACACATCTCAACAAAATGGTTATGCTAAAAGAATATATCATCATATCCTTGACTTTGTCTGGGCTTTTCTTATCTCCTCTTTTTGTCCCAAACGTACTTGGGGTGAAGTTGCTCTTACTATTATTTATGTCATCAATTATCTTCCCTCTTTTGTCTTGGGCAATGTGTCTCCATTTCAATATCTCTAGACTATGCCTCTCTTGAAGTCTTTGATTATGCTTGCTTTGTATTTCTCCAACCTCATTAGTATACTAAACTTGAGCCATGTGCCTGCCTTTACTACTTTCTTGGTTATGGTACTAAACCTAAAAGCTTTTGTTACTGGGATCTCATTTCTCAACAAATCTATATCTCTCGTTATGTCGTCTTCTAGGAAGATATCATGTTTGCTTTTTTTTACTAATCCTTTTATCAATCTATTTTCTTCTGATATTAATATATCAGGTACATCATATGAAGGTCCTCCAACCTTTGGCTCCCCTAATGACTCTCAAAGTAAGCTTTCAACAACCTCTAATATCTCCACTCATTACAATAATTCTTCCCTGCCTATCAATTCTACATCAAACATTGCTCCTTCTTCCATATGTCCCTCTCGAGTAAGAAGTACTCCTACTTATCTTCATGATTATCATTTTTTTTACTATGTTTCATCTTTATGAACCATAGTCTTATCAAAAGACCTATATGAATCCTTGTTGGCAACAAGCTATACAAGAAGAACGTTAGGATTTAGAGGCTACTCATACCTAAGACATAGTTTACCTTCCTCCTGGTAACGCAATTGTGGGATGTAACTGGGTCTATAAAATCAAAACTTGATTAGATGGCTCTATTAATCATTACAAAGCTCACTTTATGGTAATTGTGGTTTGTTATCTTTGCAAGGCTTTATATGGTCTCAAACAAGCTCTTTAAGCCTAATTTGCAAAATTTAGTTCCATCATTAGTCAATTTAGGTTTTCATCTTGTCCTTATGACTCTACTTCTTTTAATCTGTAGGATTGAATAAGGTTCTATATTATGACTTCTTTATGTTGATTATATGATCATTACAGGTGATGACTGAGAGGTCTATCGTGCAACCCTCAAAATAAAATTAGGTTGAATAAAATTTTATAACTAGTGGTGCAACCTAGGTTATCTCCCTTGGAAATGGAATTCAATGTTCAATTGGGTTTTCTAAATATTAAAAGAGTCTAAAAATTTTCTAACTAAGGAGGGTTTGATTGACTTAAACTAATTAAAATGAAATCAAATTAAAGTTCCTAATTGCTACATAATTGTATAAATTATGGGTGAATGATAGACTTGTGATTAGTTTTGGATTCATCCCTTGGTATCTATTATTCTTATCTTAATTTAATTGTAATTAATTCTGATCTAAGAGTCCCTAATTGTATTCACGGCAAATGTATCTTGAGTTACTACGCAAAAATCAAGAGATTAACAATCTAATGTTGAATTGAAATCTCAATCCCGCATCAAATCACTAACTTTTGTCATTATAATCAATGAACACTTGAATTGAATGATTAATTGATCAATTAGCCTTTAAATTAACACCCTAGAATATTTAATTAACCAATCAAACTCTAAGGAATTCTCAAATCAAATAATTAAGTACATAATTTTACTCATGCATTTCATTGAACATCTTTATGGCATACATGGGAAATTAAAGAAAAATACAAAATTTAGTACTTAATTCATGCAATTAATCAATCAATATCTCTCCTAATTAGTGTCTAACTAGCCACTAATTATAATTATATAAATTTCCAATCAAATGCAACTTAACCAAGTATATACAAGAAAAAAAAATGTGGGAAATCAAAATAATCTTAACCAAAAATCTGATTATAATCCATGGATTCAAGCTTCTCCAATGGCCCTCCTCCTAGCTAACCACAAGATGGATTAATGCTTCATGGTGGTGGAAGATTGATGGAGAATGGAGGATGGAATGGCTCTGCCTGGAGTGGACACTGTTCTACGTATGGAATGTGTTTGACGATGGAATGTAACGTCCTTTTTTCAATGGATGAGATGGTGTGTTTTTAATCAACGGATGAGATGCTGCCCGCATGTATTATTTTTAATCTCTCACGTGCTTCTCCTCTTTTAAAAATCATATGGCTTCCAATTCAGACCTGTGCATCATTTATTCTAATGTTCACGTGAGATTCATATGAGGAGGTGAGCTGCCCGTGTGAGTATTTAATTGTAATTAGTGCCTCTTGCTGATACATGCTTCTCATTCCACGTGGTTCTTTACAAATTAGCCCACAGCTCCTTCTCCCGTCGTTTTTCGCGTTGCTGTCCAGCCCTCAGTTCGCGTTATTCTTTTTCCCCCAGCTCCAGCCTTCGGGTTATTTCATGTCTTCATTTAATCCAATATTTCACGTGATCTGCTGCCTTCTCATCCAAAAACCCATAGCTTCTCTTCTCTTATCTGTTCAGTGCATTCCACGTTCTTCCCATATGTTGTTTCCACGTACTTTCCATGTAATACTTTTCTCTCCATTTAATACGTCAGAACCTGCATGTGTGTGTCTTGCTTCATCACATAAATTTCCATTCCATCTTCTCTTCAAAAACCCGTAGCTCCTCGCTTGCTTCTTCTTTTCACGTGATTCCTTTCTAAACTCCAGCTCATGCTTCATGCTACTCTTGGAATCCAGAGCGTGGCTTCTTTTCTTCTTCTTTATTTCTGCTACATCTTCGTTCAACTTAGCTCTCTTGCTTCTCTTCCAACCAAGGTGCTGCCTCAACGTATTTTCCACGCTTCTGTTCATAACTTTTCGACGAAAGCTTCTACTCGAGCTGCATGCTTCGTGTTCCTTCTTCATCCATTTGCTCGAGTGTGCTGACTTCTCTACGTGGAGCTACTTCTTCCCGTAGGTTTTTCTCTCTTTCCTTCACGTTTTCTAGAACCTTACACTCTTTATGGTAGCTCTACATGGCTGCTCCCTTTTTCACGTCTATGGAACTCACAACCAGCTTCTCTTCGCAACACGTTGCTTCTTAAACATGTTCTGCTCGAGTATGCATTCTTTTTCATGCAGCTCCCTGTACGTGTTAGATTGTAGCTTCATTTATTTCTTCCTACGTGAGAGTTTGACGTGGTGTGTGAGTTAAGTGGTAGCAGCTCATGAGTGAAGCAATGTGAAAGTGTGTGAAGTGCATGTTATATGATCTATGTGTAATGGAGCTGTTGGAACTTGTGGCCTTCTTCAACCCTTCCTATGTCAGTCCCTCATGTCATCAATGATCCCTAAACCTTTGAGTGGAGTGTGTAAATGAGTGTGCTATACAAGTGTGTGTGATAGGATGAAGCTGAAACTATGAGTGAGTGATGTGGAGAATAGTGCTGCTTGTGTGAGTGATCACGTGCTACCCCTTGCATGAGTGTGATGAATGTCTACGTGAACTAGGGAGTATAAATGTTAGCTATGTTGGTCCATGTATGATTCTAGGTGCACATCATCCTTCAATCTTCCATTTTTTTCTTTGATTTTCCAAAAATTCACTGAAGATATGAACCATTTATTTTTTCCCTCAAATTCACACATGAAGTCTTTATCTCTTCTTCAATTCAATTTCCCACTCAAGCTATTTGCCCATCAGAAATTATGCACAAAAGAATGCAAAATATTAAATAGAATTATCCACAATTATTTAAAAGAAATTCATGCATTAAAACTCAATAATTTTACAAATTAATTCATAAAGTGCATAAATGGCTAATGAAATCAAATTCCATTTACTTAAACCCCTAAAGCCATATTTGGACACTAAAATGCCTAAGTTAGGGGGATTAAAATATATAAAATATCATGCTTATCAATGACATGGATGGAATTGTTGACTAAGCCATCCTTAAGTCGATATTTTGAAATGAAGGATCTTGCTTCTCTTAATCATTTTCTGGGCTTTGAAGTCTTTTCTTCTGCAAATGGGCTCTTCCTTTTACAAGCTAAGTATGCCTTCAATTTTATCTTTTGAGACGGTCTTACTAATAGTTGCACACCTGTAGATAATACTCTGCTTAATAATCCTACCCTTTATCAGAGTTAGTGGGTAGTGTACTCTATCTCACTATTACTTAGCTAGACATCTCTTATGTCATTTACTTAGTCAGCTAGTTCATGTCGGCTCCTCATTCCATTCATTATGCTGTGATTTTTCGTGTTATTTGCTATATGAAGGGAACCTTGTTTCATGAGCTCTATTTCTTTACGCACTCCTCTCTAATTCTACTGGCTTACTTAGATGTTGATTAGGTCGAAGATCCCATTGATCCACTTTCTATTACTGATTATTGTATTTTTCTTGATTATTTTCTCATCTCGTGGCATAATAAGAAATAGATCGTGACTGCTCACTTTAGCACTAAAATTCAGTACAGAGCCTTTGTTGGTACCACTTCTAAAATCCTTTAGATCCATAAGCTACTTGATGATCTTAGTATCTCCCAATCCTCTCCTACTAATCTCTATTGTGATAACCAAAGTGCCATTCAAATTGCTCATAATGATGTTTTCCACAAGTGCACTAAACATATTGAAATTGATTATCACTTTATGTAGCAAGACATCATGCGTGGTGCTATTCGCCTTATCTCTATTAGGATTCTTGATTAGCTTGTTAACTTGCTCATCAAACCACATCATATTTGTAATGTCTAGTTTTCATCAAACGACGAAAATAGATATATTTTCAAAGCAAATCCCCTGAAACGAATTAATTAAGGTCCTAAAAAATTTATGTACCATTCTAGACTCCTAAAAATGAGAATCCTAAGCTCAGATATAAAGAAAAATAGAGTTAGAATAAAGAAACGAATTTTAACAAAACATTAACGAAAAGTAATAACATTTTTATAATTTTGGACAAATTTTAGAATTCTCATAAGAAGGCTTTTTAAATGGCAAATTTGAGTTGGTTAAGGTTCTCAGAGGCCCTAAAAACTATGGGAAGCATCGAAATAACTAAAACCTCTCTAATGTACGTTTTCTAATGTTGACCTAAACTTTGACCCTTTTGTTTAGGAATGTTTTCGCTCCGATTTGAGTGATTTCAAAGGAATTTTGCAAAATTAGGAACCCAAATTTTATGATGGAAAATATGGTTCTAAAAAAGGATCTAAAACAAAGTTAAAACAAAAATGTCAAGACAAAGGGACAAAATTGAAACTTTTGGAAACTATTTCTTAACCTTACATATATATAACCTCACACCCCACACTCCATCATTTACCTCATTTTGTTTTTGCCCTAAACCAAAGAAGAGAGTAATAGAGTGAGGCACACAAGGAAGAGAAGAAAGGAAGGAGAAAAACAGGAAAAATGTATGGATTTTCTTAGTTTTTCATACTTTCTCTTTAGCAAACTCCTTCTCCTCCATCTTCCCTTCTTTCCTATAGTTTTGTTGAAGTTCTTGGATCTGTTTTGAGGGCAAAACAGAGGTGGAATTTTCAGATTTGAGGAGATGAGGCTAAGCAAGGGAAGAATCATCCAAGAAATTAAGGAAAAATAAGTTAAAACTTCATTTGCATGGTAGCTACTCTTTCTTCCCTTCTCTTATTGGCTTGACTAGCCTAGGGAACATGGATTTTGGGCAGAACCAAGGGAGAATCTTAGGAAATTAAGTGTGGAGAATAAGAATATGCAAAGAAAATTAACTAAGAATAATTAGATTTCAAGATAGGGAGGCTAGCGTTTTGATTGTACCTTAAACTCTACCATGAATTCTAGCCATATTTTATGATGTTTAAGAGTTCATATAGGCTCCTAAGACACCAAGAGAGCTTTCTCCATGCTTCTCCCATCAAAGGAAGCAAAGAAACTCCAAAGGTGCCAAGAAGAAGCGTAGCCTAGCCTAGCCTAAGACACTTAGGGCACCAAGGGGTAGTTTTAATTTGTTCCAAACTTATTTTTGAGTCATATATGATGGAAGAGGATGAGAGAAAGCCTTGGAAAAATTTTAAAAGCCATAGAAAGTGAGATGACATCTTAGGTTCCATATTATGACCTAAAGGAGTAACATATAGTTAGGCTCCTTGTTTTAATTATGTGATGGCTCCAAGAGTTTAAATGGGGTCAAGAATCATAAATGGAAGGAAAGAATGGAGCTTAGAACTCAAATAATGGATGTTGCTTCATTAAGTACATTTTGGAACCATAAAAGAGCCATATGAGTGACTTAGTCTTTCTAATGAATATATAGCCTTAGAATTTAGTTCAAGAGTATAATTGGCCTCTATATGATATGTTTAGGTTAAAGGAAACTAGTCCCCCATCATTGTGAGTGTGTGGCCGAGGAAAAGAGTGTATTTCCAAGAGAGAAAGTGTGTTTGTGTGGTAAAGGTAGCTTTCTCCTCTTTCTCTCATGCATGAATGTGTACTTATCTTGTCTTTGAATGTGTGTATGTGTGTTTTAAGCCATGAAAAGTGTTCTAGCATATGCCTATATCCCATGGTACCATGATGCCATATTATGTTTTCAAATGATGCTTAGTATGTTTGCTTTGGTTTGCTTGAGTATGGTGAAGCCAAGAACTCACTAGCCATAGTGAGGATGAGTTAAGAACCCTCAAGAATAGTTAAGACAAAGATTAAAGTCTCCCAAGAGTAAGGCTTAATTTAAGGCATTTAAGAAAAAGGGTGAGGCAAGTCCAATAACGTTGAAGAGAATGGGTGAGGCTAATCCACTTACTTGGCAAGCCTATGTATACTTTGTATGACTTGTTCAGATGCCAAGAATACTTCTTGAACGATCATACTTTCCATTATGCTCATGCATGTATTTTTAAGACTTGAATGAAATTCTTTATGTATGATTGAAAGGGAGATGATCTATTGGGGTTCTTTGAATCTCATTCCCTCCTCTCCAATGTCTTAACATGCTAGGTGGACCAAATGAGCAAGGTAATAGAAGCCACCAAGTGAGGAGATGAAAGATTGACAACAAAGTATTTAGTTTTGTTATTTTGTAGTCATATAAATGGCATATGATGTAATACTATGATGGGATTGTTGTATAATCATTTGAACATGTGTAATTACCCAAATATTTGATGTATGTATGAGATTTGGTGCCAAATGAATGGTAATGTAAATTTTAGGTAGTGAATAGTAACTTAAAGTGTATGTATTCTTGTGTATGGCTTGGGGTGAGAGAGTAAGTTTTTGATTTCTGGGTTTATATACCTTGGAGACATGTTTGGTAGACCATTTTGATGTTTTCTCATGTGCTCAAGTGGTCATGGATGTCTTAGAAACCAAAATGGACCATTTTGCAATCTAATGTCAAAATCTGACCACATGAGTGAATTTGTTCATGAAATTTGGTATGCATATCGATCTCATCTAGAAATTTTTGGAAAGTCAAAGACCAGATTATTTGGAACTCTATGGAATTAATTATGATTTTTTAAAATTGACATTTTTCTACTAACTGATGTAGACACTGTACATATAGTCAGTTACTTGGGCTATGCCATTAGAGGGACAAATGGTATCCAATGGCCATAAAATTTTACAAGAATAAATTAGACATAATAATCTTTCTATGTCCACTGAGATCACCCCAATTAGACATCTGAGCAAGGAGATATGAATTTTTGAAGTTGGAGGATAGTACTAGTAGCAATAGTTAACCTCTAGTACTATTCCATCAAATTCCTATGGCTATATGTCTCTGTTGTGGTCTATAATTATTTTTATATAAAGTAGACATCTGTAGCTTTCCATAATGGTAAAGTATGTTTAATTTTGATTTTTCTAGAATTAGTTATGATTTTTTAAAATTCATGTCAGAATTCTAAAAATTCTATCCGAGGTTGCATCATTGATTTTCATGTGTATACTTCAATTGCACGAGTTCTAGGCCACTTCTTAAGATGGATTTGAGTTGCATTTTTGTAATTAAATATGAGAATAAGATGAATGAATTCATATGGTCCACATGACACCGAATGAAAAATTTATACACGACATAACGCAAGTTAATTCATTATTTTGATGTATTTTCCTTAAGGATGCTATGTAATTCATGGATATGAGTCTACAAATGATATGAGATGAGCTATATAAATATGGTGTTACAATCTTGGTCACTTTTTTACTTAGTTTCCAAACTCAAGTTTGTTCCTTCCACACCCACTTGAGTTTGAAGGGGAATATGCCAATATCTTAGCAGTATCTCAAAAATAACAATATAATATTATTAAGGATTTGATATGTACGTAATCTGTGAGGCTGAGACTCTCTTTGTATATATAGGCTTATCTCTGGAACTTAATGATATACAATCCTTCAGATTTTTTCTTATTTTTTTCTTTCTTTCTTTCATTATTCGTAACATTTTAAAGACACAGATGAACTGAAAAATGGAGTGTATGACAAGGAAAGTAGTTAGTTGTTATGTGTTTTAATCAAGGATTTATTTGGTAATTAAATTTGAATAACAGTTAATTGGAAGTAGGCTAACTAACTTCTTCTATAGGTTGAAATAATGTTTGCCATATAATGTCTACCAAGTGTGAGCTATTATTGTCATACTTTTATTGAAAATGAGCAATAATGAAACTCTATTTAGAATGTACTTAGATATTCCTTTTATTTTTGAACAAAAAGTTTTGTTCAACTCAACTATTAGTTTTATCAACTTACTTTATATCTATAGTGTCTATTAGTTTTTTGGAACAACAATGGTAAATGAGTTTCAAAAAGACAACTAATACTTGCTTGATGAGCTATTTCATATAGTTTATCCACTTAATGAACACTTCTTGTTTTCTCTCTTGAAATGTAAAGTTCCAAAACAAGGCCAAGAGAACTACATTGTAGCATAGGCTAATTCCAACATAGGCCATATATGGGATGAAATTAGTGATGATTTAATACAAGCCATATGTAGCCAAATCAAGCCAGTGAAATGATTTGCAGGCATGATGTAAGCCTTGTATATATATTATGAGACCTGTATATCCATTGTAATGTACAAAGATTGTTATTGAACAATGTAATATATAGTTAGAAATAAAATTGCGTATTGATGGAAATGGATCCATGGCTTTTATATTTATATGTTGTCATAATGCTGTGCATTAACCAAAACAAGTTCATAAAGCTTTACAAACATTATACATGATACTAGAAGTTGTACAAAGTGTTTCCCAAACTAGTACAATTTGATAATGGATTTATAACTCATCCAACTTCTTCTTTAAGGGAGTGTCACTATCCTCCAAAGAAGTATCATGAATTTGCTTTTGTATCTCTCCAATTTTGGTGTTCAACCCTGTAGTTAAATAGATGATGACCATGTAGGGAATGGTTTTCTTCCATTGAAGTTTTCATATAGGACTATATTAAAGTTCATAATTGAAAATGAAAATTAAATGCTATAAACAAATTAAACATGGATAAACAATCTTTATGAAGCTTGGGGAAATTCACAAAATCTATTATTTTAAGCCATGCATTAGTAACTATCACATAGTAAGATTAAAAAAAATGAAAACATTGTTCTATGGTAAAAAGAAAAAAGAAAATTCTCTTTTTGGATGAATAAATTAATCGAATTAATTGAAAAGAAAAAATCAATGGCAACGATTGATGCAAAACTATAAGACTATGATTTTAGATTTATGAATCTAGTATAGTTCCACTATTTTACTCTAGTTCTAATTTGGCACTTTATGCTCCATCATGGATGAAAATTACCCATAATGTTTGAAGTTTTTATATGGAAAAAGTAAATAGAATGTTGTAAATAGATCAAGCATTGATTAAAAATCTCTATAAAGCACGTATTAATCATTATATATAGTAAAAAATTCACAAGAAAAAGAAGGAAACTAAAATCAATGATTTTAAGTAATGCATCAACAGTAATTACATGATAAGAAGAAGGGAAAACCTTAAAAGCCTAAAGAAGAGGGGAAAAAATAAAACAAAACCCAAAAAACTCTTTTATAAATCATAGAGCTTGAAGGGAAAAAAAGATAAAAAAAAGAAAAGAATTTCCCAATTTAGCAGACATCAACCTTAGCCAAACCAAAAACATAATAATAAGCACATTGATATTAAAAGATCACACATACTTGGACCACCCATGAAACATATGAGTGTGTGAAAAAAAAGGGAAAAAAGAAAAGGTAGACTTTAAGTTATCTAATTTACTTGAAAAGAATAAAACTTGTAGAACCAGAAGAAGCAGAGGAAGCTTTTTGAGCTCAATGTTATTTTTTTAAAGCAAAAATTGACCTAAATTTCATTCAACAAAAAGAACTATACTTAAATCCAATATATACATGGAAACTGTGGCCATTGAAACTGACTTTGAGGTTTTTTTTAATTTTTAAGCAAAATAGGACAATGATTGATGCAATAATTAGGTAATTACTAGTTAGTTGTAATGTCCAGTTCTCGTTAAAACGATAAAAACTGATACATTTTCAAAGCAGGTCCTTTGAAATGAATTGGTTAAGATCCAAAAAATTTAGAATAATAATCTAGACATTTAATAATAAATTTAGGAGCTTAGAGGTACCCTGAAACAGAGGCTAAAATGGCCAAAAAAAAATTAATGAAATAGCTACGAAACGTAATGACATTTTCGTAGTTTTGAGTAAATTATAGAATTCTCATAAGAAAGCTTTTTAAATGGCAAATTTGAGTTCTCCTGGGTTCTCAAAGGCTCTGAAAACCATGGGAAGTCTTGAGACAGTTAAAATTCCTTCGGTGTATATTTTCTAACATCAATTGACTCAAACTTTGACCCTTTTGTTTAGGAAGGTTTTAGTTTTGAGTGATTTCAAAGGCAATTTATAAAATTAGGAACCTAAATTTTATGATGGAAAAGACAGTTCTAAAAAAGGAGCTAAAACGTATCAAAAACTAAAATGCCAAGATGAAAGGGTAAAATTGAAATTTTTAGAAAGTAGAAGCTTCTTGAATACTCTTTAAGAATCACGCCCCACTCTTCCTCATTTTTAGACTAACTTGTTTCTACCCCTAAACCAAAGCAAGAAGGTAGCTTTTAGGTGCACAAAGAGAGGAGATTTTGAAGGGAGAAAAAACCAAGAAAAGGTAGGAAATTCTATGGAAATTTAAGCTCTCTCTTTAGCAAGTTATTGCTCCTTCTTCTCCTCTTTATTTTCATGGATTTAATGATGTTTTTGGGTCTGTATTGAGGGCATAACAGAGGTGGAAAATTTGAAATTCAAGGGAGGAGGCCAACCAAATGAAGAACAAGCCAAAGAAAATAAGAATCTAAGGAATTCATGATGTTTTAAGCTTCTTCTTCCATTCCCTTCTCTTGCGTGTGTTTCGCCCTACCTAAGACCAGCCAAGAGGGGTTGGACTTCTACCTAAAACAAGGATGAATCTTAGGAAAATGAGGGAGGAGAACAAGAATATGCAAATGAAATAATCAAATAGCCATTAGATTTCAAGATGGAAAAGTTAGAGTTTCAAGTGTTCCACTAAAAATATGATTTAATACAATAATCCTTAGGCCTAAATGAGTATTTGGATAAGCTCCTAAGATCCCTAAAAGACTCCTCATATGCATCTTCCATCAAGAAAACAAAGCAAATTCATTTGGTGACTCCTTGAAGCCTAGCCTAGGCCTAAGCTAGATAGAGCACTAAGAGGTAGTTTTAATTTGTTTCAAGTTTATTTTTTGAGTCATATATGATGGAAGAAAATGAGAGGAAGCCTTGAAAAAATTTTATAAGCCATGGATAGTGAAATGTAGTTATAGATTTTATATTATGGGTTAAAAAAGCAACATCTAGCTAGACTCCTTAAATTAATTGTGTGATGACTCCAAGAGGCTTAAAAGGAGTCAAGAATCATAAAAAAATGAAGAGAGTGGAGCCAAGATGATGTTTTTTTAGGGTTGCTTCATTAAGTGCATTATGGAACCATAAAGGAGCCATATGAACTACCTAGCTTTTCTAATGAATATATAGCTTTAGAATTTGGTTCAAGAGTATAATTGGCTTCTATATGATATGTCTAGGCTAAGAGAAACGAATCCCACCTTCTTATGAGAGTGTGGTTGTGGGAAAGGAATCAAATCCAAGAGGAAAAGTATGCTTGTGTAACAAAGATAGCTATCTTTTCTTTCTCTCATGCATGAGTGGATATTTATCTTGTCTTTGAATGTGTGTATGTATATTTTGAGCCATGAAATATGTCATAGCAAGTATCTAATTGCCATGGTACCATGATGTTACATTATATCTTCAAATGATATCTTGTGACTTTGCTTTAGTTAGCTTGAGTGTGGTGAAGCCAATAACCCTCTAGCTATAGTAAGAATGAGCCAAGAACCCTTAAAAATGGTTGAGACAAAGCTAAGAGTCTCCCAAGAGTAAGGCTTAGTTCAAAGCCTTTAAGAAAAAGGATGAGGCAAGTTCAAAACCCTTGAAAAGAATGGGTGAGGCTAAATCACTTACTTGGCAATCCTATGTATATTTTATATGACTTTTTGAATGCCAAGAATGGTTATTGAATGATTACATACTCCATGATAGTCATGCATGCATTTTTAGACATGGATTGGCATTCTTTATGTATGGTTGAAAGGGAGAAGAGCTATTGGGATTATTAGAATCTCATTCCTTCCTCCCCATATGTATAGGTAGATCAAGTGAGCCCAAAAATGGGAGCCACCAAGTTTGAAGAGGAAAGTTTGACAGCCAAGTGTGTGAAAATGCCAATTTATAGTCATATGAGTGGCATATGATGTAATCCCTTATTGTATATGTTTTCTGACCTCATGAACATATGTAAATATGTAAATGTATTATGGACAAATGAAATTTGATGCCATATGTATGATATAGCAACTTTTGGGCATTGAATGGCAAGACTTGGCATGTGTGCTCTTGTGTAGATCTTAGGGTGGATGAGTGAGTTCATGAAATTTGAGTTTGTCCACCTTTGAGACATGTTTGGTAGACCATTTTGGGGCTTTCCCATGTGCTTAGGTGGCCATGGTTGTCTTAGAAGTAATTTTGGACCATTTGAGACCCTTATATGATACAAAATAAGCCATTTTGCAACCCAATGTCAAGATCTAGCCAAATGAACGAATTTGCCCATAAAATTTAGCATGGATATAGATTTTATTTAGAAATTTTTGAGAAGATAAAGATCAGATTATTTGGATCTCTGTGAAATTAATTATGATTTTTCAAAGTTAACATATTTTTGTTAAATTGATACAAACACTATTCATATAGTTAGTTTCTTTTGCTGTGTCATTTGAGAGCCAAATGGTGTCCAATACTTATAAAATTTTAATATAAAATAAACATGATAAGCTTTTTATGCCCACTGAGATCACCCCAATTGGACATTTGAACATGGAGATATGAATCTTTAAAGTTGAAGGATAATACTAGTAGTGATAGGCGACCTTTGTTGCTTTTCCATTGATTTTCGCCCACTAGACGTCCCTATTGTGGTTTGCATTTATTTGTATCATAAAGTAGACATCTGTATCTTTCTAGAATGGTATAGTATACTTGATTTCAATTTTTTTAAAATTAGTTATGATTTTTCAAAATTCATGACAGAAATTTAGAATTTTAGTCCGAGGTTGCCCACTTTATTTTCATGTGTATGCTTTATTTGCTCGAGTCTTAGGACACTTCTTAAGATGGTTTTGAGTTGTATTTATATATTTAAATATGAGAATGAGATAGATTAGTTCATATGGTCCACGGGACACGAAATGAAAAAATTATACACGATGTAACGTAATTTTAATGAATATTTTAATAGTTTTTCTTGGAACTCTTTTTTTATCTATGAAAGAAAGTTTAAAAATAATATGAGATGAGTTAGAGAATTATGGTATTACATTAGTTATTAGTTAGTTAGATGTAATGATTAGTTATATTTAATAAATGTTAGTCAAGTAATGGTTATTTAATAATATTGGGAAGGTAATATGTAATAATAATTATTAATAATTTAGTAATAATTAAAGTAATTATAGACGTATCAAATAAATAAATATAAAATAATTAAAAAATTATGTGAAGATGTAGTTAAAAAAATAGTTTGTGAAAAATTAGAAATAATATTTAATGCTCTTTTACTATTTAGTGATATAATACTATATCTGTAATTTACTGAATTAATATCACTGAGTTTATTTTCTACAATATTTAAAAATTAATTTATCTAATTATATACATAAGAAATAGTAGCTTCAAAGAGGTTTTTCATGTAATTGGAGGAATAAGCTATTGTGGGGTAACAAAACCCTAATGCAATGATCCCCCAATGTTAAAAAAAGCGACTACATACTTAGCATTAAAGATAGTCAAATCATTAAATAATGACATGAGTGATCTAAAGTGGAGCAAGTTAGGAAACTATTGTAAAGCATTGTTCAATGAGAGTAAGTAAGATGTTCATTTGTTCTTGGCTTGTCTTCTCTCGAAACTCACGATACTATAGAGGTCACAAATGCTTAAACTATAAATGTCATAAGTGATATTGGCTTAGGAAAAGAGATTCACCATTAAATTATGAGATATTATGTACTAAGTAAAAGAAAATAATAATAGCTAGATGTATTTAAAGTTCACCACAAAAATAACAACACTACTCAAAGGGTGGATCCATTGTCAAGTAAATGTCTAATACTATTGCATGTGATTATAAGTGCGATCTAAGGGTGCTATAGCAAAAGGTGCTTGAGATAGATGATTTTGCCATGAATTCCAACACTTAACAAATGTCCAATGCTTTTTAGCCAATCCATGCTTGTTTTTCCTTCTAACTACAATGATGTAAAGCCTTGAAATTGACAAGAAGCCTCGATGTTGGCTGTTGTTGGCCAAACTAGTGTAGAATATAATTTGAGTGGTGACATTTTATGATATGAAAGCAAAGGAGTGGCACTGATGTTAGCCAAATGTCTCGATCCTCCAAGCAAAATTATGGGATGAGTTTATAAATACCATTTGATTCATATAGTTGCCAAATAATTTATACACAGCACATTAAAGTGTTATAATGACTACCATATATTCAAGAGGCAATTTGCCAAAAATTAATCCATGCAAAGTGATCAAACCTTGTTCTCTCGCATTGCATCTAACAATATCTGATATTGCTACAAGGTTATATCTTGCAGATAGGGAGGTTTGCTTATTTTCTTCCATCTGTGATTATAAGTAAACACATTACAACACGTTAGTAAGGATATAAGTTATATTAGATTAAAACCAAATGAGTGGACCTACGGTGCACAAATTGTTAATGATTTTACTTGAAACTCTAAGGCAGTAATACTAGATAGATTTTTTATTAGGGATCTCATGGTGGTGGTCTCTCTGGTATTAATATTAGGAATCTATCCCATGCCCAAAGGTGGAAGAGGGTTAGACATCCACCTGTGCCTTGTTTTATAAGGTTAGTTGCACTATAAAGTTCTATTTATAAGTGAGCCAATAGTGTAGATCTATAATTGTATTGGCCAGCTTGTTCAAAATTTCACAAAAATAGTAAATACATTAAGTATACTTTATGACTAGACTTATCTTAAAAAGTCACCAATTAATCTTAGTATGTATACACATATAAACTGTTGCACTTCTTCATTATCTGCATTATCTAGTAAGTGATTGAAGTGCTCAACCAACCAACTAATGGCCACCTTTTACTTATAGATTTTATCTTCTAGCTATCTAATTCTAAGCAACCTCCCACATGTGTCTTTTTAGGGAATTGAGACTACTTGCCGCTTCTATAATGACCCTTAAAAAGAAGGCAGAGGCTAGCTCGTCATATCCGCTTATAGTACTATGCAAATTAGGATCTGTCAAATCATCCCCACCAATATTACTCTCCTTATTAGATTCATTGTCATCATTATAATTGGCATTCATAATATAATCATATACATTCTTACCATCAAATTTATCCAATATATCTTCTATTGTACTGAGCAGAGATTAAGGTAGAGTATTGTCAACCACTTGATAGGATAAACTCGATTGGGACATTTGGTAAATAGGAGAGATGTTATATTATTGAGCATAGCTTGGCTATAGATCAAATAGGTAAAAGTCTCTAATATAGGAACTGAACAAGGGTGCTTGTTAAACTGGCTCATGGATATTGCTAGTAGATGGGAGTGTTTATGCAATATGTTCTACTACTAGTTGCAATTCGAGGTTCAAATCTATTTGATTGGTTGAGATATAAGTATATAACTTAGCACCTGTTAATTGAGATGGGTACCGTGAGTTCACTTGCCACATCTTTTAGACATTAAAATCATCTTCTAGGCTAAATGCCTAATACTATGGTGGATTTAAAGAGGTTGGGTACCTACATACTAGATCAGACACATACTTGTTCAAGAAAAAGCCATAACTTTTGTCTAACTACCTACTTCAACCTCTTGAATGTAATGTCTGAATAAACCCCTATTACTTTCATTTTAGGACATTCAAATGTCATGCCACTTGGACTATCATACATTCGTCCATTTACATATATGTACACAATCTTATTCATATTGTTCATTATTTTTTCCTATAGTTTGATTTTGTAAATAAGAACTTATAAGAATATGTATATATTTTTTTAAAAATTCTATTTACCAACATTTATGTAAAACATGCAAAATATAATACTATTTATTTTAATTTAATAATTATTTTAATAATACACTTTTTTCCCAACAAATCTAAATGGCCTAATTTTTTTCCTCTAAAATTATTATTTTTGGAACTTTAAATATTATTACATACCAAAATAAAAATATTCAACAAACATAAGAATAATTAGTAAAATGAAAAAATAAATATAACAAAAAAAGATATGTAAACAATATAAATACAAGCATATTTATATATTTGCTTCAATAAAGTAAACATAATAGCAAATTACAAAATGATAACATATTTTAAAAAATAAATGCAAATAAAATAAAGTTAACAAAAAATTAATCCCTGCATATGATTTACCTAACAAACATATATATATATATATTCCCTACAAATCTAAATGGCCTAATTTTTTCCTCTAATATTATTTATTTTATAATTTTTAATATTATTACATACCAAAATAAAATCATTTAGCAAACATAAGAATAATTAGTAAAATAAAAAAAAAATATAACAAAAAAATAAATTCAAAAAATATAAATATAAGAATATTTATATATTTGCTTCAATAAAATAAACATAATAGCAAATTGTAAAATGATAACATATTTAGAAAAATAAATGCAAATCAAATAAATTTAACTAAAAATTAACTCACAAATAATTTACCTAAAAAAATATATAAAATAAATAAAAATAATAAATGCAACAATTTTCTTGTAAGATGATGACCTATGATAATTTTTATAGATAAGTTTAGTCTTAAAGATTTATATAGTTTCAAACAGTTTTAGTTTCAAATATTAGAGATCTCTTAGGTCTAGCAGACTATTTACACAAGAGTTTTCAAAGCTTTTCTCAAATAGTCAAGTCACTTACTAGACTTTCCTGATAGATGAGAATAGTATGTGAGATAAGGAAGGCAAGAGAGTAGTTATATTTAAATGAACCATTACCCCAATATTAATTAGACTCAGCTGAGAAAAAGAAAGATTCTTATACATTATAGTAGTGTATTAAGAAAGGGCCAGTGTATTTACATGTAATAGGGTAAGTGGTAGCTAATGCCTTTAGCATATGAGGCTATGAGAAAATAGCGCCTCACATATAGTTTGGTGCTAGTCTAATGGTTACTGCTCTTCAATATTTGATGCATGGAGTAGTCCATGCTAGTATAAAAAGTTTAAGAATCAATGATTAGTTTAGAATTAAAATAGTAAATACTCTCAAGTAGATGAAGAGAGTAAAAGGAAACTCCAGACCTAGAAGACATAGTGAGGGTAAGTACATTAGCAGATAATGGAACTAGGATATCTAGTATTCTTGATAGAGTATAAGGTCATCAGAAGAACTATGATCCTAGTAGTTAGTCAGTATGCGAGGCCTAAGATGGGAGGAGGTACAGACCTTTATTAAGGGATGAGCTAAGAAGAAAGTGTATAAGCTTAGATAGTGGACTAAACATTTAAACAAGCTAAGTTAGGCAAAAAGAACTCTTTAACTGCTTAGAATAAATATAGAAAGATGAAGAGATAGAGTAAGGTATTGGACATTCCATAGCTAGTAAAATGTCTCCAATCACAGATGCTTGCAAGTCCACTAATTAGAAGAGTTCAATCCTGAATGGCTTAGTCTTAGACCAGCTATATCTAAAATAGTATAATATCCTAAGTTTGGACCAATGTGTGGGCATATTATGTTTTAGTAGTAGAAATAGCCCCTCACATTCAAGATCTTAGAGAATGAATAGTAAGAAGAGAGTGTATACTGCAAAAATAACAGTAGAGAAGAATAACTCGTAGTAAGCCCAGTAATAGTCAATAAGGGTAATTCTTTGGTGTAGAGAGGTTTGGAAGGTTGGTCTTTGAGAAGAGTAAACTAGAGGAGATAAATTAAAATGAGCAAAATGGCTAGAGAAAATACAGGAAAAGTAAGACTATAAGTACATCCCTAAATTTCGAGGATGAAATTTTTATTTAGGGGGAGAAATGCCATATCTTGTAACACCATATATTTCTAGCATGCTTCCGATCATTTCTAAGTCTCACATGATCAATTGAACAAAAGGGAACGGAAAATGACATTAAAATAATGCTTTATTTCGCGTTACGTCGCGTATAAAAATTTCATTCGGTGTCACATGGACCATATGAGCTCATACAACACGTTCTCATATTTAATTACATACATACAACTCATTTGCATAACCAAAGTTGGCCTACAACTTGTGGAATTCAAAGGGGACCATCAAATTCACACTATTATTTTCGGCCAGAATTTCAGTTTTTCTGTCACAACTTTGGAAATTCATAACTAAATCCACAAAATTTGAAACCCAACAAACTTTACCATTCCAGAAATCTCTGGATGTATACCCCATTTAAAAATAATTTTAGCTCATGAATCATTAAGGGGAAAACATTTGACATCCGAAAATCCACTGGGGTTGTTGCTGTCTGGGCCATTGGTTCAGTTTACTGATAGGAAGTTTCAAAATTCATAACTAATTTTGGAAAAATTGAAATCATTCATTATTGGCCATTATGGAAATATACTCATGTCTAATTTATGACAAAAATATTTCCAGGCCATGAAACATAACACAGAAAGCGTTTGACACGCGAAAAGGGGTAAAGGTTCGGACAGCTACTGGTACTGATGCAAGTGTCTGCTATGAACTTCGAAAATGTCCAATTAATTCCACAAAACTCCAATCCATGAAAATAATACCAATTTGGAAAGATATGAATGTTAAATATATGGTAAAAATAGACTCAGAGCAGAGAAAGCACGTTTAGCTATCCAAATTCAATGGAACAGTGACTCAGGTCGTGCTAAGCTACTGCTACTGTCCCAGAAATTCAAAAATTCATATCTCTCAGCTCAGACCTCCAAATGAGGTGATTCCAGTTGCTACAAGTCACTGTGAATGCCTAGTTTCTAACTATAAAATTTCGTAGCCATTGGACCACATTTGCCCCTCGGATGACACAATTTTACAACTGACCAAATGAACAGTACCAGTGCAAATCCGAAATTCTCATACCAACTTTGAAAAATCATAGAAAATTCAACAGATCTCCAAATGACCTGACTTTGGCTTCCCAAAAAGCTCTAGGCAAGATCTACTTGCATGAAAAATTTCAAGTCGAAAAGAGGTCATTTGGTCAGACTTTGCCATAGCTCAAGAATATGGCAATTTTGGTCCCAACAAGAGGCAACTTTAGTTCAAATGAGCCATCCATGGTTCCACACACATTTGAGCAACTTAGAAAGCATAAATATAGCATAAATAAGTCCCTCATAAGGTCTGAACCCTCATGCAACTCAAATTCACCATGCCACTTCCATAAACATACATACACAAGTGGACTCCCAAGTGGTCAAAATACATAATTCTATTCATTAAACTCTATTCTTGATACATACACTAACTTTACATAGTTTTACACTTGTTCAAAGTGTTATGGTTCAAAAATAATATTTACATATCTACTTTTACATTCTAGTCATCATAGTATATCAAAATAGAAAGATTTGCTAAGAGATGGAGATTTAAGCACCTTGGCTTCTAGCCTTTGGATCTTGAACTCCACCTAGATCATATAAGATGAGAGAAAGGATGGGGTGAGATTTATTGGATCTCAATAGCTCATACACCTATTCAAGTACATTTTCAAGGCATATAACATGTCAAAGGTACAAGTATGCAATCAATCAATCTATGAAGCATTCATCTTTCACATTTTTGTGTCACAAATTAATGTCAAGCACAAGAATGATCTCTAGGGACTTTTGGTTTGGCCTCACCCAATTTCTAGGACTTTTGGATTACCTCACTTTTGGTTCTTGGGACTTTTGACTTAGCCTCACCCATCTGAGGGACTTTTGGCCTTGTCTCACCCATGCCATGAGACTTTTGGCATCTCCTCACCCACATTAAAGGACTTTTGGCCCTACCTCACCCTTATGAGCTATTTCCATCATTCAAAGACATTCAAGAAAGCATATTGGTACCCAAATAGCAACATAACATCAAGTGGCATGTCTCAAACATATAAACATACACACAAGCACACAATGACACCATATGCAACAAGAAAATGCAACAAGAAAAGGTGGAGAGCTACCTTGGTGCAAATTCAAGCTTTACTTTGCTTGTTTCTTCTCCTTTTCGGTTCCACAAACACAAGGAGTTAAGGTTGGATTTCTTTGGCCTATTCACAATAAACAACACTTAATTATACTCTTGGAACAAGTTATGACATTCAACTCACTCTTAAGACTACACTTTGTTCTATTTGTCACAATATGGTTCCATTAAGGACCTAATGAAGCAACTACCATAATTAAAATTCTTGGTTCCATTCTCTTG
Source organism: Erythrophleum ivorense (assembly GCA_026724425.1). Lineage (NCBI taxonomy): Eukaryota > Viridiplantae > Streptophyta > Magnoliopsida > Fabales > Fabaceae > Erythrophleum > Erythrophleum ivorense. The sequence goes on along the minus strand of JAIUCV010000615.1, from coordinate 285,992 downwards.
CCATATTTAGACCTCTTGACCTCATTTAAGGTCCTTGAAGCCATCACACACTCACTTTCACAAACCTAGGTCCATGTTACTTCATAAGGTTACATTATGGAAGCCATTGCCTCATCTCCCAACCTAAGGCTTTTAAATTTTTTCCAAGGGTTTCTCCTATCTTCTTTTATCATATAAAGTCCCAAATCAAGCTTGGAATCATTTAAAACATTCCCTAGCTATCTCTAAGGGTCTTGACCTAGTTATGCTTCCATTAAAGACCCATGGAGTTTGGGATTTTTCCTTAATGGATGGAGCACTTGGGAGGCTCCCTAGGAGTCTTAGAAACTCAAACAAACACTCACATGTGATGGGGAAGTCTTGAATCAACCCAAATTTTAACTTATGTTCAAGCACCCTACACTTTTCCAACTTGAGTTTTACTAGTTTTTCATGCATTTCTTTGGTATAATCCATCTTCCCATGGCTTAGTTTGATGGATTCTTTTGGATTATAAAACAGAAACTCTTCCCTCTTCATGGTTCTATTTGAGACATCCTACCATGGAAGAGGAGAAGGAGAAAAAGAAGCAACAAAGGGAGAGAAACTACCTTGCAATCAAGCTTCCTTCAAGAGCCCTTCCTCTTCCCTCTTTCTCCTCCTTAACTTTCGAATTTCCCTCCTTTGATTTAGACCTAAATCAGCACCAAAAATTACATTAAAACCATGGAAAGATGAAGCAAGAAGGGGAGGATGAAGTTTCAAGAGGAAAGAGCATGAAAACCTTACACTTTCTCACCCTTTCTTTGGCTTTTCTTCCTCCAAAATTTCCTCCTTTTGTGCGCCTAAGACAGCAGCTCCATTTCTGAGATTTGGACAGAAGAAAGTCAGTTTAGAGAGGGGGGGAGCTGAACGTGACTTAAAAAGGGAGTTTGGAAGCTTCTTTTGTGCACTTTGTTTCCATTTTTGCCCTTCCATAATGGCATTTTCGGTTTGGCTTCGTTTTAGCTCCTTTTTGAGAACCATCTTTTCCATCATAAAATTTAGATTCCCAATTTAATAAAATTCCTTTGGAATCACTCAAATCGGAGCTAAAACCTTCCCGAACGAACCGGTTAAAGTTTAAGTCAACCGACGTCGAAAAGAGTACACCGGAAGGGCTTTATCGGTCCCGGGGCTTTCCATGATTTTTGGGGCCTCTGAGAACCCTGGGCAACTCAAAATTTCCATTTAAAAAGCCCTCTTAGGTGTTTTTCTAAAATTGCACTTATTTACAAAAATGTCACTGGCCTTTCGACAAATTTTTCGAATCACTTCGACCCCGATTTCTGGGCACTCAAGGCTCAAATCCTCATTTTCTATTATTTAAAATTTTATTCAAATTTTAAATGGCCTTGAATCACTCATCTCAGGGGACTTGCTTTTCAAACCTGCCCGTTCCGGTGATTGTACAACGTACCGGACGTTACACATTTAGTATTCTATACTAGGCCAAACTCCTAAAAAGGAGCAATAGGAAGGATAAAAAGGGTTTAGAAGCCCAATCAAGATAAAGAATTAAGACTAAGAATGAGAAAAAGGTCCAAAAGAGATAACCACAAGAGGTTGTAGTCTAGTAAGAGAAATACCAAAAAATAAAAGAAGGCATATGCTATATTTTAATTTGAGTGTAGACCTCTCAGTAATTTAGAAGGACATGAGAAAAAAAGTAGAAGGCCAACTAAAGAAAGAAAATAGAGAGAAAATAAGAATAAGAATAAGAATCAAGGGCACCTAAATAGGAATCGCTCGAAAAAGTGGGAATATGAGAATTTTAATAAAAGGTTAATTAAAACAAGTTAATAGTATTTCTTACTATATATGAGTTAGATGAGTTATCCAGAATACCCAAAAAGTATAAAATAGATCAAAATATTGACAGTATCAAAAACAAGAAAGCCTATAGCACGATACTATTTTAAGTTGTTTTACATTGTTTTGAGCCCCTGTAGCCTAGGAAAGTTGGCCTAAGGTTTTAAGACTTTCAAAAATACATTATGGGTCTAAAATCTATTTAAAAAATGAGGTAGAACATGGAAAATTAAAGTGTAGAAGAAATAAAACGTAATAGGAATTATGTAAATTGTTAACTTTTGACTTTTTAATTACTTTATCATGTGCTTCGCCCCACTTAGGCCTTCCATAGCCTTAAGTATAAAATTTCCAATAACTTCAAGGTCTCTAATGGCGTCCATGGAGAAAAGAAAAGACAGAAAGAAGAGGAGGTAATATTAAGGTATGTTTTAGCCCTTTTTAGCCTTAATGCTAGTTATAAAGATTACTTCACTCCTCATAGGCTTTCCATTCATGGTTTTAGAATTCCAAAAGGATGATGTTGCATATATCTAAGAGGGAAAGAAGGGCTCTATTCAAAAAATCAACTAAGGGAAAACATAGAGCACAGAGTAACTTTCAAGACAAGGTATATCTTGCTATGGTTGAAGCTTGATTTTATTGAATTCTCCCCTTCATTTATTTCGTGTAGAGAGAAAATCTCTCTCTCTCTCTATAGTCCTTTGCATCCATTTGATCATATGAAGCATGTAGAAGTCATCCAAAGTGAGAGCTAGAGAGAATTGTTGTGGAAATCAAAGAAAACTCAAGGTAGTCATCCTTAGTGATGCTCTCAAGTACCTGTCCAAAAGTAGCCTAGTTGAGCTCATTTTTACAATCTAGTATAATTAGAGATCCTCTAGAGAATTATAAAAGCTAGGGGAAACATTAGTTTGAATTACAGAAGCTAAATGTGAATGGTCAAATTTCCATGCACACTTGAAACCCTAAGTGCTCTATATAGCCATACATGATTCTAGCCTAGTAATTAAGGCCTCAAATGAGTTTTATGAAACCTAATGAGCTATCGAAGAAGTTAGAATAAGGCTTAGATGCATGGTAGTGAGATTTTCAAAAATAGCCTTAAGGAACCTAACATGCCAAGTATGGAAAATGACCAAATGATTAGTCATTGACCATATGAATAGTAAAAGTCTAGTTTTTGACTCAAATTGAGAATTTAGGGAGCTTCAATCACCCAATAAAACTTTCCCATGAAAAACCCTAAGTTATGGCCTAAGAGACGGGCAAGTGAGAAGACCAAGTAAAGCTAGTAAGAATAAGAAATAACAAGTTCCATTTTAAGCTAGTTGAAGAGTAATTTAAGCTTTAGAAATATGGTCAATAAGTTAAGAAGGGAAAGCTTGAAAAAAAGAGTCCTAAAGTGCCTCAAAAAGGCTAGAAATGCATAATTCATGGCATAACATTCACATATAGTTGTATGAAATGACTTTAGCACCAATTGGAGTATTAGTATGATATTAGAGGCCACTAGTGTAGTAAAAGGCCATAATGTCAGTGCTTGGCCAAGAAAAAGAAAGACTAGAAGAAAGAGAATAATAGTACCTATGGCATTAGATGTAAGCTTTTATCAAATAGCATTTTCCTCCTTTTTATCATGCTTTTAATTGCTTAAGTGACTGGATGTTTACATGTTGTGTTTACTTGATGTTTGAATGAGTTGTATGAGTTTCATGCCATTCCTATGAGTTACTGGCCTAGTAAGTGAAGCTTTATTTGATATTAGCTAGGAGAAGAGGGCCAAGGAATTGAGCACAATAGTTTTTTTGTGTGCTAAGAATCAAAGCCACTTAGGAAAGAGTTTAATAAGTTTGGCCAAATTCTAGCTTCATGCATGCATATTTTCACATATTAGAAAGCTCAAATGTTAAAGAAAGCTACATATATGCATACTTGCATACCTGTGTGCTTGAGTAGTTGATGCATGTTAGAGTAGGATGATACTATTGAAATTCTTCCCAAAATCTCCCTAGTTATCCATTAACTTCATGCCATGTAATAACAGCAAAATCTACGGAGGAAAGTTCATAACCCTTAAAGAATGTGGTGCCTGATTTAGTGTTGTTTTAAATGCCATGTAAATGTATTTTGAAAGAATATATATTTAACCCTAATTATGACAATTATTTGATGGACTAGTGAATGTGAATATATTCAATAGTGAAAATGCCCATTCGATGTATTTATGAGTATTCTATTTCTTGAGTTGATTGACTAGTTTAGGTCAACAAATTATTAATATTTGAGCCCTATGACCATTAGAATTTAATATATTGGACTTATGTTATATGCAAGCTGTAATATCCGGTTCTTTGAAAACTAAAGAAAACGTGAGAAACGTAACGTACGGTTTCTCTATAAATGAACGAAATTCATCGGATACAAAAGGAAGTTCCCCAAGATGATGTAGTTAAGGTCCTGAAAAATTTAAGAAGCATTCTAGACTCTTAAATATAAGAATCCCAGGCTTAGACGGAAAGAAAAATGGAGCTAGAATGAAGAAACAATTTCTTACGAAAAGCTTACAAAACATAATGGCATTTTCATAATTTTGAGCAAATTTTGGCATTCACACAGAGGGGATTTTTAAATGAAATTTTTGAGTTCTTCGGGGTTCTTAGAGGCCCTGAAAACTATGGAAAGCCCTGAGACAGTTAAAACCCCTCCGGTGGACGTTTTCTAACGTCAATTGACCTGAACTTTGACTGATTCGTTCGAGAAGGTTTTAACTCCAATTTGAGTGATTCCAAAGGCATTTTACTAAATTGAGAACATAAATTTCATAATAAAAAAGATGGTTCTAAAAAGGAGCTAAAATGAAGGAGAAATAAAAATACCAAGAATAAAGGGCAAAATGAAAATTTTTGAAAAGTGTAACTTATTCCCACTTATATATATGATGCACCCTTCTTCTTCCTTCATTATGCACGACCATGTTCTGCCCAAAACTAGAAGAAAACCCTAGGGGATGAGGAACACAAGAGGAGGAAGAAAAGGAGGAGAAATTCAAGGTATAGATTTTCATGGTTTTTTATGCTCTTTCTTTTCCAAACCTCTTCTCCTTCATTCTCCTTTGTTTCCTATGATTAAAATGAAGTTTATAAATCTGTTTTAAGAGAGAAATTGAGGAGAAAATTCGGATTTGAAGAGAGGAGCTCAAAGAACACAAGGTTCTAGTGAGAAAAAGCAACAAAACAAGGTAATTTCTCTTTCGATGGTTGTCATCTTTGGTTCTCTCCTCTTCCATTTGGCCCCACTTGAGAAAACCCTAGGAGGAGATGATTTTTAGGTAGAACCAAGCATGAATCTAAGGAAAAAGGGTGTAGAGATTAAGAATATGCAAAGAGAATTATCAAAAAACTATTAGATTTCAAGATGCAAATTCTAGGGTTTTGTGTGCACCTTCCAAAATCTGATTTCATATGATAATTCCTAAGCCTAATTAAGAGTTTAAATAATCTCCTAAGATCCCTAAGATGCTCCCCACATGCTTCCTCCTTCAATAAAACAAAGAGAATTTCAAAGAGGCCAAAAAGGGGCATAGTCTCGACCAAGCATGGATGGAGTAGCTAGGGAGAGTTTTAAATTTTTTCAAATCCATTTTTGTGTCATATATGATGAATGAATATGAGGGAGGCCTTGGAAAAAATTTAGAACTCATAGAAAGTGATTTGATGCCTTAGGTTCCATATTATGATCTAAAGAAGCAACATGATGATAGGCTCTTTGTTTTAATTGTGTGATGACTCCAAGAAGCTTAAAAGGAGTCAAGAATCATATTTGAAAGGAAAGAATGGAGCCTAGAAATTTTTTGAGGGGTGTTGCTTCATTAGGGGCATTTATGGACCATAATGGAGCCTATAGAGCAATCTAGTATCTAAACAAGTTGTTTGACCTTAGAGTTTGTTTCATAAACCTAATTGGCTCCCATAAATTGTATCTAGGCCAAGAGAGACCATCTCCACCAATTTGTGGGTGTGTGGCTGAAAGAGAAGGCTTGAATCCAAAGGGAAAAGTGTGTGATTGTGTGCAAGGTAGCTCTCTTCACATTCTCTCATGCATAGATGTATGTTTAGCTTGTCTTAGAATGTGTGTATGTGTATTTTCAAGCCATGAAAAGTATATTAGCATGATTTTATATGCCATGATTCATGATGCCATAATATATTTTAAAATGAGTACATTATGTTTGTTTGATTTTGTTTGAGTGTGGAGAGGCCAAGAACTCTTGACCATGGTGAGGATGAGCCAAGAACCCTTGAGCTTGGTTGAGACAAAGTAAAGAGTCTCCCAAAAGCAAAGTGGGCTCTCAAGAGTATGGTTGAGTCCAAAGCTCTTAAAAAATGGGTGAGGCAAGTCCAAAATCCATGAGAAAAAGTGTGAGGCCAATCCAAACACTTGGCGAGCTCTTAAATGTCTTGTATGACTTATTTACATGCTAAGCTTGCTTCTTGAATGTTCATGATATGTATTATGTCCATGCATACATTTTTAAGACTTACTTTACATATATTATGTATGATTGAATGGGAGATGAGCTATTGGGATTCTTTGAATCTTATTCCTTCCTCTCCAATGATCTCACATGCTAGGTGGACCAAGTGGATATGTTAATGGGAGCCAACAACATTGAAGGAAAAAAGATTGACATCCATATGTCTAGCATTTTCCTTTTAAAGCCATAATGAACCATAATGATGTATATGAATGTTGTAAATAGTTTATGACCCTTGAGACATGTAATTATGCTATTATATGAAGTAGAAATGAAAGTATGTGTTATATGAATGATGGAATGTGAATTGAATATGTATGGCAAAGATGGCTTCATGAATGAGTTTATGGAAATGTGCATATGTGTGCATGGAAAGGCCAAAATGAGATGCATGGGGTTTGGGACCATTTGGGCAGCTCACACAAGTCTTAAATGTGCTTTTACACTTGCCCAAAAGGTGCCACAACTAAGGGAAAGCCATTTGGCAATTTTGGTACCTTATATGGAGCTAAAATTGACTATTATGGAACCCTATATCACTTTTTAATCAAATGAGTTAGTATTAATCTGAGATTTGGCATGAGATTAGGTCTCATTGAAATATTTTTGGGAAGCTAAAGATCATAATTTTTGGAGGTCTATAGAATATTTAGTGATTTTTTAAAGTTGGCAATTTTCATAGTTTTTGGTTTGCTGCACTATTTATTTGGTTCAAAATTTAATTCTATCCCATGAGGCCCAAATGATGTCCAATTGCCATGAAATTTTATACAAAGAAACTAGATATTCACAGTGACTTGTGTCAACTAGAAGCACCTCATTTGGAGATCTAGAGAGGGAGATATGAATTTTTGAAATTTCTGTCCAGTATCAATAATTTTGTCCGACCAGTAGTATTGTTTTATTGAATTTCGAGGTCTAGGTTTGATGAACTGATATAGAGATATTTTTTCTCTCTAGTTAACATCCATAGATTTCCATATTTGTATCATTTGCATAAATTGAATTTTTTTGGAATTAATTGGACATTTTCAAAGTTTTTTACAGAATTCTGTGATAGTTCCAAAACTCAGTCGGACCTTTGGATTATTTTGGATGTCAAACATCCTTTGTGATGAGTGTTATGATCAAGAATTATTTTTAATGTAAATTAGACATCCTAAGATTTCCAGAATGACCAAGATTGCATAATTTATATTTTTTTTATATTTAGTTATAATTTTCTAAAATTTGCATAGAAAAGAGGCCAATTCTGGCCGAGAATGAACTTCCATTTTCCATGCCCCATTTTGGTTTCTATGAGTTGTGGGCATGATTTTGTGATGCAAATGTGTTGTTTTGATGTAATTAAATATGAGGATATATAGTATGAGTTCACATGGTCCACGTGATATCGATTACAAATTTTTAAGTATAGCGCAATGCGAAGAAATCCATTATTTTTATCCCCTTTTTCATATGCTCTTGTGGAATTGATGATCTAAAGCTTATGAATGGCATGAAATAAGCTAGAAGTTATGGTGTTACACAGGCAATTGGTTTATTAGAAGAGAGTGCTATAGTGCCCAAGCAGCATTCTTGGATTTTTTAGTAAATTAGAATACCTAACCATATGATTCAAGTACTAGTATAAACTTGCATTGTGCCATGTTTTATGTAATGATCAGGAAAGGATTTAGGAACCTAGAAGTAGATTTGGACTGTTGAGATCCACCTTTGACATTGACTCTAGTCTAGAATACCATATGGGCTTATATTGAGAGAGTGAGACAAAATTAAAGTTTAAATAGCACTCAAAGAGTTTTTAAAAGAAATTTTTTAGTATTTTCACAAGTAACTTTTATATTTTAATGCTTGAACTAGCAACCATGATAATATTACTCACTTAAACTTGATATGTGCATTGATATTAAGGTCTAAGGATATTAATTAGAATACTAATCTATATTAAGAGAGGTTTGACACATATGTCCTAACCTTTCTAAAACTTAAATGGTATTCTCTCAACAATGTTGGTTGGAACTAGGTTTAGAATATACATAACTATCTTAAGTGCTTCAGTCCATAAGCATTTAATATGCTTGGAGTTGCTAAGCATGCTTTGCACCATGTCTAACAAAGTTCAATTTCTTCTTTTAGTTGTACCATTTTGATATGGAAACCCAAGCATGATGTATTGGATAACTATCATTTACTTTTAAAGAAAACCTTGTAAATAGATTTGATGTCTCTCTATCTTTAGTAAACTACCATAGCACTCTCTACCTTTATCTAATCTTAGGTCTTGATTTATTTTCCACATTGTCTTTCTACTGCTCCTTAAATAGCTTTAAAGAATCTAGTGCTTTATTCTTATTATTAAGCAGGTAAAGATACATGTACCATGATAATCATCTATGAAGGTTACTTCTAACCACATGCTTTTATATTTAGACTACAAATATTCATTTGTATAATCTTTAATATGGCTGAATATCTCTTGGCACCTTTCTTTATTTTGTTAATATGCTTTCATTTAATGTAATCTATACAATTTTTGATGGCTTCCTAATTTTGATATTACATAGCGTATTTTATGATGGAATATGGAGTAATTTAGTTGTTTTCTTACAAATTTTCCATTTTAGTATAGATTTTTCTCTAATTAATGTAATTAAATAAAATATAGCTTTTGTAGTCATTTTAGCAACTTTGTGTTTCATTTCATTTTGATTTTAATCTTAAGAGAGGGAACGAGACCTGCTAGGAGGAAGTAAAGAAAAGGAGAAGACTGGAAAATCAAGAGCAAGTTGTCCAAGTCTCCTCCCTATAGCGAGGATGCCAATTCACTATAGTGAGCTCATGGCTCATACAAAATCCAGGGAACTTCAAGTAATAACATGGATTGTAGCAAGAAAAATTGGAGTCTGGAATTGATAAGCTCTCACAATAGCAATAGGTATTTCTTGCCATAGCGAAACTCATTTACTGAAATGCACAACTTTGATTTTTGGATTTAAAACTCAAGAGGTAGTTAGGGTTTTAAGAAGCTGAGACTTTTAGGAGACCTTTTGAAGGAAAAAATGCATAAGGGAGCTGAGATTTAGAGGCAAGAAGCTTGTATTGAAGATTGGAGGCCAAATCAACACATTATCAATGATTTTTTTGATCTTCCCCATTTCTTTTTCCATGAATTCTTGTTTCTTCGAATCGTTTGTTTAGCTTACAATGTTTAGAGCCATGTGTTGCTAGATGTAGTGGATCTTAGGTTTAGTTGAACCTATTGCCATGTAATGGAGATTTTATGTAGTTAATTTGGTTTGATTTTTGATTTGAGTGCTTAATTTGGTTATTTTTGTTCATTTAAGAATTTGGCCACTTCTTTTATGGATTTTAGGTTTAAGATTATCTTTTGAGAAAGAGAAATCTTAAGGGACCATTAGATTGAGCAATAGGATTAGGTTATTAGATTGAGCAATTTAGGATTAGATTGACCTAATTTTGTTCCCAGATATAGAAATATATCTAAGAACCCTAAGTGGTTTAAAATGATTGAGCATAATTAACCTAATTAATTGTGAGAGAGATCTGCAATTCAATAGGATAGAAGTTCTAGTAGTTCAAGAGACACTTAGACTCACCTTAATTTCTTAACTCTCATATCACTAATTAAACTAATTAACTGAATAACTCAATTTTTGGCAATAAGGGGATAGGAACTTAGGATGCTTCTCAGTGCTAATTCTTGTTAGAACAATTCTGAATACTCAGTTATTCTTTTAACTCCATTTTATTTTATTACGCTAGCATTTTGGTGTTTTTCTTTACTTAAACGAAAGTGAAACTTCTTTGGCCTAATTATGACTAAATCAATTCCTTGTTGGACAACCTTGATCCACTATACTACATGCTTGATCTATACACTTGCAAATTTCATTGTAAAATTAGTGGTTATTAAGTTTTTTGGCACAGTTGCTAGGGAATTAAATTAGATTGCTTTGGACTAAGTAAGTTCTTAGTAGTTTTAGTTTAAGATTTTTGTTAGTTTAATTAACCTCTTTTGTTATTTGGACTTAAATTCTAGATATATTGCTCGATAGGTACCATAGTTTATGCCAACCAAGGCAAAATCTAAATTGAGAACCAAGTCAAAGACAATAAGCGTCGAGGAAATTATAGCTGAGAGTTCATCTATAGAACTCATATTTACTAAAGAAGAAGAGTTGAAACAAATTGAGCATCAAGAGAAAGCTCTAATTGAACCACAAGAGTTAGCTTATACTAAAAAACAAAGGACAGTTCAAGAAGAAGGATAGAGAAGAGTTCTAGCCATGGCAGAAGAAAAATATGAAAGGCTAGGAGTTAATGACTTCCTTAGTCACAACAACTGTGGTTATCAATCGGGTATCAAAGTCCCAGAATAAGCAAACAATTTTGAGATCAAATAGACAATACTACAAATGTTACAAATGAATGGACAGTTCACTGGTGCTTACCATAAAGACCTGAATAAACATCTCCTATCCTTCTTGGAGGCATGTGATTCATTTAAGTAAAATGGTTTGCCAAAGGACACAAATGGATTATAGCTTTTCCTTCTTTCTTTATAAAGGAAAGCCAAAGAGTGGTTGAATAATTTGCCAAAAGGTTTAGTGGAGACATGGGTGGATCTTGAAGAAAGATTCTGAGTGTGCATTTTCCCTTATGATGAGATGGTTGATGCTAAAGCAATTATTACTAATTTTAGACAATAGCCAGGTGAAAATTTATATGAAGCATGAAAAAGGTTTAAACAGCTTGTCAGACAATGTCCTAGTCATAATTAGGACAAATAAGTCTTAGTTCAAATGTTCTATTCATGGTTAACTTTGGAGTCCAAAACACTGATGGATTCTGTGACAAACGAAGGATTTAAGAGGCAACCAGTGAATAATGTAATAAAATATTTGGATGATCTAGTAGCAGAGCATGTACAATGTTCTAATAAGTGGCAACTAGTAAAAATGGTTGAGAGGAATTCAAATAATGCCACTTCTCAAATTGTGGTAATGCTTGCATCCATGAATAAGTATTTTGATCAGTTGGAAATCCAAGTTCAAAAAAATAGTAGTTATACAGGTGTTAATGCAGTCCACATGCCAACTAATTCTTGTGACTATTATGAGGAAGCACATCCTTCTGAATTTTGCCCAATAGGGACTACCCTTGAGTTTTGCAATTATATTGGAAATCCATAGAGGGGACAAAATAATCCACACTTCAACACATATAATCCTGATTGGAGGAACCACCCAAACTTCTTATGAAGCCAAGGTGCATCTCTTAATCAAGCATCATCTTTTGGACCCAAACCAATGGCTCCTATGTGACCACCAAGGTTTACACAATAGCCAAGGCAACAAGTATCCATTCAAGAAAAGAAATCAAGAATGGAAGAGATAATGATGTAGTTTATGGCTGAGCAAAAAATAGTAATGAACAATATGAAAATGTAAATTGGGCAATTGGCATTGGAGTTGAATATGATGAAGTAAGGTGGATTACCTAGTGATACAGTTCCTAATCCTAGAAGAGAAGGAAAAGAAGAGTGTAAAGTAATCACTGTGCTTAGTGGTCAGCAATTGCTTGAAGTTCATAAGTCCAAGAGGGAATCAATAAGTGAAAGGGATCAAGTTGTTCTGAAGGAAAGTGTAAAGTTGACTACGTCAAAAGAGAAGAAGGAAGAGTTGAGTACAGAAAAGAAAGATAGAGATGGAGAAAAGGAAGATAAAAATAAATTTAAGATAGTAGAACCTTAAAGAAGAATGCTTCCCTTTCCTTTTCTGCAAAGGTTTCAAAAGAAAGCCTTAGAAGAGAAATACAAAAAGTTTCTCTAGATATTTAAACAACTCCATATTAACATTCCATTTGTTGAAGCCTTGAAGCAGATGCCTCTATACATAAAGTTTTTAAAGGGGATGTTAAGTAACAAGAAGTTGAATGAGTTGGGCATAGTTATGCTTATAGAAAAATGTACTACAATAATTCTCAATAAACTACTTTTTAAGCTAAAGGATCTGGGTACCTTCTCAATCCCATGTGTTATTGGAGACAAATTTGAAGATGGAGCTTTATGTGATCTAAGATCAAGTGTGAATTTAATGCCACTTGTAGTTTTTGAACAACTTCAACTTGGGGAAGTACAATCTACTTCAATTACTCTACAATTGGCTGATTAGAGTTTGTCTAAGCCAAAAGGTATTATTAAAGATGTTCTAGTCAAGGTGGATAAGTTTATTTTTTCAATTGACTTAATCATCTTAGACATACTAGTAGATAGGAAGCTACCTCTTTTGTTAGGTAGATCTTTTTTAGCAATAGCTTGAGCTCTCATTGATGTAAAGATAGGTGAAATCAAGCTGAGAGTGGGGGATGAAGAGATTCTTTTTAATATGAATAAGGCCATGAAATTCTTCATCATATAGATGACTATTTTTGAGTTGAAATTTGTAAGGAATGCATTCAAGAAGTACTGGAAACATATAGAGGAAAAGAAACACTGGAAGTATTATTACATGAGATTGACATAGTTAAACAACAAGAGATTGATGAATGTAAGATGATGATACATGAAAATCCCTGATGCTCAAGTTCTTCGAGGAAATTTGAACCATTGTAATTGAAGTTTAGAGCGGCTCCATTAATGAAACTGTCTATTGAAGAACCTCTAAAGTTAGAATTGAAACAGTTGCTATCTCATTTGAAGTATGTTTATTTGGGTATGGATAACTCTTTATTGGTTATCATTTTTGCTTCTTTGAATGATGAATAAGATCAAAGGTTGATTGATGTGCCTAGAGCTCACAAGACCACTATAGGTTAGACAATTACGAATATAAAAGGTATTAGTCCAGCAATAGTGATACATAAAATCTTATTGGAAGATGATAAAAAAAAAATCCATAGAGGGGCAAAGGAGACTAAACCCAATCATGAAGAAAGAAGTGAAGAAAAAGATACTTAAGTGGTTGGATTCAAGGATCATATACCCTATCTCTAATAGTAGTTAGTGTAACGTCACAACTTCTAGCTCATTTCATAACATTCATAAGCTTCACATCATCATTTCCATGAGAGCACATGAAAAAGGGATCGAAAATAATAGGTTTATTTGCGTTGCGTCATACTTAAAAATTGCAATTGGTGTCACGTGGACTGTGTGAACCCATACTATACATTCTCATATTTAATTATATCAAAAAAATTTACTTGCATCACAAAATTATGCCTACAACTCATAGAAACCGAAATGAAGCATGAAATGGGCTTGTTTCATTTCGGCTAGATTTGCTCCATTTTCTGACTAAAATTTGAAAAATCATAACTAAATCTAGAACAATTGAAATCACACATTCTTTGCCATTATGGAAAGCTAAAGATGTCTACTTCACATAAAATATGCCCAGACCATAACATCTATCACAAAGAGAGTTTGACATCCGAAAATATCTAGAGGTCAAACTGCCTCCTGATGCTATCACAGATTCTGTAGCAACTTTTGAAAATGCCCAATTAATTCCACAAAAATCCAATTTATACAAATTATATCAATCTCAAAATCTGTGGATGTTAGCTAGAGGAAAAAAATATTTCCAGACCAGCTCAGGTAGCCCAAATCTCGGAATTCGATAGAATAGTAACTCAGGTCGGGTAAGGGTCCTGATACTGGATAGAATGTTTAAAAATTATATCTCCCTCTCTAGACCTTCAAATAAGGTGCTTCTAGTTGGCACAAATAACTAGGAATGTCTAGTTTCTCTATATAAAATTTTGTGGAAATTGGACATCATTTGTCCCATGAGTGATAGAATTTAATTTCGAACTAGTGCTACAGTACCAAGGACCAAAACTAGAAAAATTCTCAACTTCAACAATTTGCCAAATATTCCATAAACCTCCAAAAATTATCAAATTTATCTTCCCAAAAATCTCTCAATAAGCTCTAGATGCATGCAAAATTTTAGACCAAGAAGAGCTCATTTGGACAAAAAGTGGTATAGCCTCCTAAAATGGTAAATTTTTGCTCCATATGGGTAACCAATTTGTCCAAACGGCTTTCTTAATTGTTTGGCACCTCTTGGGCAAGTTTCAAAGCACAAATATGACTTGTAAAGACTGGCCAAATGGTTCCAAATCCAATGCATCTTATTTTGGTCTCTCAACATCTATTTATGCAACAAACACACATGTCATTCAAGGGTCCAATTACATATCTTCATTGATTTAATATTACATACATTATACATATAGTCTATACATCATATTACATATGCTCAAGGTGTTACACAACTAAAAATAACATGTACAATGCTTCTTAACACTCCATTACAATTTACACTACAAATTAAACAAAGTGTAGCCATTTAGTGTTCTTGACTTACATTTCCTTGGCCTTGGGCACCACCTAGACATTTTAAGCATGAGAGGGAAAGGGGAGTGAGATTCTAAGAATTTCAATAGCTCACATATCCATTCACACCACATTCAAGGTGTACACACATCAAATATATGAATAAGCAAGCATAAAGTATGCAATAAATCTTATTTCATGCCACATTAACATGTCAAGACCACTTTTATGCTCTAGGGACTTTTGGTTTAGCCTCACCCCATTTCTAAGACTTTTGAATTTGCCTCACTCTTGGTCTAGGGACTTTTGACTTAGCCTCACCATTCAAGGGACTTTTAGCCTTGTCTCACCCATGCCATGAGACTTTTGGCATCTCCTTACCTTCATCAAGGGACTTTTGGCATCACCTCACCCTTATGAGCTCTTTCCACAACCATAGTCATTCAAGAAGACACATTGCTACCAATGCAATTTCAAGACATCAAGTGGCATGTTCTCAAATCATAAGAGTATATACAAGCATACAACATATACATATGCACACAAGAATACAAGAGAATGAGGTGGAGAGCTACCTTTTAATTTATGCGATCTTACTTTGCCACTTCCTTTCCCTTCTTGGTCTCACAAGAGCACTTAGGTGGAGTAGGATTCTCTTGACTTAGATATCACAAACATCACATAATTACACACTTGAAGTAAGCCAAGACACTAGGTTCACTCTTAAATACACACTTGGTTCCATAATGGGCATATTGGTTCCATAAATGGTCCATTGAAGCAACTCATATCATCCAAGTTCTAGGCTCCATTCTCTTGTTATTTCTAAACTTCTTGGACTAATTTAAGGTCCTTGGAGCCATCACATATTCAATTGCATCATTGAAAGACCAAGTTGCTTCATAAGGCACCATTATGGACACCATTGTCCCATCTCTTAACCTATGGCTCCTAATTTTTTTCTAATGGTTTCTCCCATTGTCTAACATCATATAAAATCCCAAACCAAGGATAGAACAAATTAAAATATCCCTTAGCCTAATGAACCTAGCTTGGTCGAAATATGCACTATAAAAAAGGTTCATGGACTTTGTAATTTTTCCTTGATGGGAGAGCCACTTGGGAGGCTTTCTAGAGGTCTTAGGAGCCCAAGGGAATATTTAAATAGCCAAAGAAACTCTTACATAAAATCAAATTTTACAAAACCCTTGAAAGCACTACACTTTTCTAACTTGGTTTCTATTGATTTTTCTTGGGATTTCTTGTCATATTCTTAATCCTTGCACTCTTTTCCCTAGGTTTCTCCCTTCGTTCTACCCAAAATTCATCTCCTTCTATCCTCCATAGGCTGGTTGAAACTACCACAAAGGGGAGCAATCAAGATGAAGCATCAAGAATAGAAAAATACCTTAGTTTCAAGCATATTTTCAAAGCTTTTCTTCCTTAATTCCCTTATCCTTGGCAAATTCAAATTTTCCCTCTTAGGTCTAGGTTGAAAACAGAACCAAATTATTCAAAAAATCCATAGAAAGAAAGGAGGAAGAGAGGACAACAAGATTGGAGGAAGAAGAAGCAAGAAAATCCATGAAATTACCTAGTTTCTCCTTGGTTTTCTTCCTCTTTTTCTTCCCCTTTTGATGCACCTAAGGAGCTGCTATTTTTTCTGTAAATTGGGTAGAAGAAATCGTGCTCAATAAAAGGGAGAAGATGGAAGAAAAGTGTGAAAGTGTTTAGGACATTCTAGAAGTTTTTATTTCTAATTTTACCCTTCTGTAATGACAATTTTGTTTCGGCTTCGTTTTAGCTCCTTTTTGAGAACCATATTTTTTATCATAAAATTAAGAGTCCCAATTGAATAAAATGTTTTTGGAATCACTCAATTTGGAGCTAAAACCTTACTGAACGAACTGGTCAAAGTTTGAGTCAACTGACGTTGAAAAACATACACCGGAGGGGCTTTACCAGTCCCGGGGATTCTCATAGTTTTTGGGGCCTTTGAGAACCTTAGGCAACTTGTAACAACCAGAAAAAAAAAGAAGAAGAAGAAAAGAAAAAAAAAGAAAAGAAGAAAGCTGAAAATTTTCGAAGGGCTAAAAATTTTCTAAGTCTGCTAGCTATAGCGAATGTAGCGAGAAATGATCTAGCTATAACGAGAGTGCCTTCTTACTATAGCGAGTGTGGTCACCCCATACAAAAACCAGGGCGTTGCTCACTGTAGAACACGCTGTAGCGAAGGCAGGGGTCTGGGACTAATACGAGCTCGCTGTAGCAAGGGTTAGTATGGAAAAACGTGAAAAAAGAGAATTTAACTTTTTAAAGCCTCTAAACTCCTCCTTTCTATTTGTAACTGACTTAAGCTCCCTCTAAGGCAGAGAAAAGGGCGAAGGAAAGAGAGAGAAACCTAGAGGAGGAAGGAAGAACAAGAAAAAGGTAAGATTTGCTTGGTTTTTCTCTTATAATATTGTTCTTCTCCCCTTGCCCTCTCTTCCTATGGTTTTGGTGGTTAAAGTAGCTATGTTTTGGGCTTGGTTCAGAAGAGGAAAAGTGGAAAACCACTCTTGAGGGAGGTTAGAATTCATATAGCTTCACCTCCTTGTTTTCCTTTCTTAAGAGCTTGAGAGAGGAAGAATAGTTAGTGAACTTCTAGAGAGAGAAAGAATCCTTAGTTTCTTATATGCTTGGTAGGGTTTGCAATAGAGAAACCCTTAACTTTATGAATAAGTGTTGAGTTATGAGAAAGTAATTCCATGCTCTTGTGTGTCTAGGCTCAAGAGAAGTATTCCCATCTAGTGGTGGTTGTGAAATCAACAAGGGAGGAGACAAAGTAAAAGGGAAAGCTTGTGATTAGCCAATAAGGTAGCTCTCTCCACCTTCTCTCATGCATAGATGTGTGTTTACATTGTCTTGTTTGTGTGTGTGTATGTTTTGAACCATGCAAAATATGCTAGCATGATGATGCCTTATGTATTTCAATGATGTTTTATATGATGCTTTGGTTTGCTTGAGTATGGGAGAAGCCAACAACCCTCTAGCCATGGTGAGGATGATCCAAGAACCCTAAAGTTAGTTGAGACAAAGTAAAGAGTCTCCCAAAAGTGAGGTTGACTCCCAAGAGTAAGGTTGAGTCTAAGGACCTCTTCAAAGAATGGGTGAGGCAAGTCTAAAATCCATAAGTGAATGGGTGAGGCTAATCCACTTGCTTGGCAGGCTTTTGTATGTTATGTATGGCTTACTCAAATGTTGAAAATTCTTTTCTTATGATTTCACATGCTAATATGCCCATGCATACATTTGTGAGACTTGTTTGCATGTTTTATGTATGATTGAATGAGAGATGAGCTATTGAGATTCTTTGAATCTCACTCTCCCTCTCCACCATCCTAACATTCTAGGTGGACCAAGTGAGACAAGAGATGGGAGCCACCAAGCTTGAAGCTAGGGACTTCGGTGAAGAAATTGTAAAAGAGCCATTTTGTCACTATTTTGTAGTTAATTCAAGGGATGTAATCTAATGATGTACATGTTGTAGGCACTTAGGAATACTTGTAAATGGATGTACTTAATGTATATATATGAGAATTGAACTTATAGTGCATGATGTAGCAAGTTTCAATATGAATAGTAAGATCTTGTCATTATGTACATGTTGTATGTGTTGGTGTGGGAGAGTGAGTTTTGCAAATTTGGGTTGTTAAAAATTTGAGCCATGTTTAATAGCCTATGTTGATGCTTTCCCACGTGCTCATAGAGCCTTAAAGGTAGGAGAAGCAAAGTTGGACCCCAATAGCCCTCTTTTAACACAAGAAATTGGTCACTTTGCCCATGATGTCCAAGTCTGACCAAATGACCTCTTCTTGCCTTAAAATTTGGCATGTGACTAGATCTTGTATAGAGCTTTTTGGGAAACTAAAGATCAGGTCATTTTGAGGTCTATGGAATTTTCTATGATTTTTCAAAGTTAGTGTCAGAAATTCGGATTTGCATAGGCACTGTTCATGTGGTCAGTTGTGGAATTGTGTCATCCAAGGGGCAAACATAGTCCAATGGCTACGAAATTTTATAGACAGAAACTAGACAGTCACAGTGACTTGTAGCAACTGGAAGCACCCCATTTGGAGGTCTAGAGAGGAAGATATGCATTTTCGAAATGTCTGCCCAGTATCAGTCATCCTGCCTGACCCGAGGTACTCTTCCATCGATTTCTGAGAGTTTGGTTTGATGAAATGATCTGGATATATTTTTCCTCTATATTTAACATCCACATATTTCTATATTGTATCATTTGTACACATTGGATTTTTTTGGAATTAGTTGGACATTTTTGAAGTTCATATCAGTAAACTGTGACAGCATCAGGACCACTCCGAGCTCCAGATGATTTTGCATGTCAAACGCTTTGTGTGTGGGATTTTAAGGCTTCTACATATTTTTAGTATGAATTAGACATCCTAAGCTTTCCAGAATGACCAAGAGTGTTTTATTTTTCTATATTTAGTTATGAATTTCCAAACTTTGCCCAGAAATGAGGCCAAGTCTGCCGAAAATGAATCTACATGTCTCATATCCCTTTTTGGTTTCCATGGGTTTAAAGCATGTTTTTGGAATTGAAATGAGTTGTAATGGTGCAATTAAATATGAGGATGCATAGAATGAGCTCACATGGTCCATGTGACACTGAAATGCATTTTTAACCCTATCGCAATGTTGAGAAAGTATAAGAATCCAATGAGAAAGATCTCACTTTATTCTTCCTATAGATGTATATGAGCATGTAAGGCATGATGGGTATGAGCTAGAAATGATGGTATTACACAACTCAAAAATTTCATTTAAAAAGCCCTCTTATGTGGTTTTCCAAAAGTTATACTTATTTACGAAAATGCCATTACATTTTGTTAGTTTCCGTCGTAAATTATTTCTCCATCCTAACTCCATTTTTATTTCCGTCTGAGCTTGAAATTCTCATTTTTAGGAGTCTAGAATGCTTTCCAAATTTTTTGGGACCTTAACTACATCATCTTGGAGGACTTCCTTTTGTATCTGGTGAGTTTCATTTGTTAACAGAGAAACTGTACGTTTTGTTTTTCACATTTTCTCTGGTTTTCGGAGAATCAAATATTACAATTGGGTTAACTCAATATAGCGTGTACCTAAAAAGGGAGAAATGACAGTGGTGAAGAATGATCAGAATGAAGTTATCTAAATTAGAACTATTACTAGGTGGCTTATTTGCATGGATTGTAGGAAGTTAAATGCAGCAACACGCAAAGATCACTTTCCCCTCCTATTCATTGACCAAATGCTTGATTATTTGGCTGGAAAGCAATATTTTTGTTTCTTAGATGGATATTCAAGACACAATCAAATAGCAATTGCCCTAGAAAATCAAGAAAAGACAACATTTACTTGCCCTTACTATACCTTTGCATTTTGAAGGATGCCTTTTAGGCTATGTAATGCTCTTGCCACTTTTCAATGTTGTATGATGTCAATTTTTGCAGATTTCATTGAATATACATTGGAAGTTTTTGTAGATTATTTCTTTATTTTTGGAGAATCATTTGAAATATGTTTGGCAAATTTGGAACAAATTTTGAGGCGATGTGAAGAAATGAATTTGGTGTTGAATTGAAAAAAATGTCATTTCATAGTCATTGAAGGAATTGTTTTGGGTCACAAAGTCTCTAAAATTGGTCTAGAAGTGGAATGTAGTAAAACTACAGTGATTAAGCACCTTTCACCACCCATTAATGTGAAGGGAATATGGATTTTTCTTGGTCATATTAGTTTTTATCATCGGTTTATCAAAGATTTTTCAAAAATTGCGAAGCTTCTTTCTAAAGTTTTAGAGAAGGATATACCATTTGAGTTTACTGATAAATGTCTGAGAGCATTTGAAGAGCTAAAGTAGAGGTTGATCACTATGCCCATTATTGTAGCTCCTAATTGGAGTCAACCATTTGAACTTATGTGTGACGCAAGTGATTATGCAGTAAGAGTTATTCTTGGACAGAAGAAGGGTAAGGTATTTCATCCAATCTACTATGCTAGCCAAACTTTAAATGGTGCTTAGGTAAACTATTCTACAATTGAGAAGGAAATGTTAGTTATAGTGTTTGCATTCAGTAAATTTCGTATTTATTTGATGGATGCTAAAGTGATTGTGCATACTAATCATGCAGCCATTCAATACTTATTAAGTAAAGAAGAGTTAAAACCTAGGCTAATTAGGTTAGTCCTTCTTTTGTAAGAATTTAATGTGCATATAGTGGATAGGAAAAGGAGTGAGAATCAAGTTGCTGATCATTTGTCTAGGTTAGTTCAAGACTCTGAATGTGTGAATAATGCTATGATTGATGAATGTTTTCCTAATGAACAATTATTTCTTGTTGCAAGGTTAACTAAAATTCCATGGTATGTTGATATCGTGCATCGTCTTGTGTGCAATGTCCTATCACCTAATTTAAGTCATTATCAAAAGAGAAAGCTTTTACATGATGTGACTTATTACTTATGGGATGAATGTTTTCTTTTTAAAAGATGTGCTGATTCTTTGATTAGAAAGTGTGTGCCTGAAGTTGAGCAAGAGGTCTTTTTGCATGCTTATCACTCATCTGCCTATGGGGGTCATTTTAGGGGTCAAAAAACTACACATCGAGTGTTAGAATTTGGTTTTTATTGGCCTATATTGTTTAAAGATGCTCAAAATTTTGTTGTTAAGTGCGATAGATGCCAAAGAATAGGGAACATTTCAAAGTGACATGAAATGCCACAATTTGAGATTTTAGAAGTGGAAGTCTTTGATGTATGGGGTATGGATTTCATGAGCCCATTCCCTTCATCTAGGGGTAACCATTACATACTGGGGGCTATAGAATATGTGAGTAGGTAGGCTAAAGCAATGGCTTGTATAGCCAATGATATAAACATAGTGATCAGATTTCTCAAGAAGAATATCTTCACTAGGTTTAGGGTGCCTCAAGCTATTATTATTGATGAAAGTACTCATTTCTACAATAAGCAGTTAAAGAATTTGTTAACAATGTATGGGGTGCATCATCAAATGTCTTTCACCCATCATCCTTAGACCAATGGGTTATATGAACTCACTAATAGGGAGATCAAAACAATATTAGAAAACAATTGTTAATCACTCTAAAAAAGATTGTTAACAATGTATGGGGTGCATCATCAAATGTCTTTCACCTATCATCCTTAGACCAATGGGTTATGTGAACTCACTAATAGGGAGATCAAAACAATATTAGAAAAAAAAATTGTTAATCACTTTAAAAAAGATTGATCTGACAAATTAAATGATGCTTTGTGGGCGTATTGAACTACTTATAAAACACTTATAGGGATGTCACCCTATAGGCTTGTTTATAGGAAGGCATGCCATTTACCTTTGGAACTTGAGTATAAAGCTTGGTAGGCTATTAAAAAGCTCAATCTTGATGCCAAACTTCCTAATACTCAAAGAATGCATCAACTTGACAAGAATTTTGATTAAAAGCATATGAAAGTTTAAGAATTTATAAAGAAAGAAATAAGAAATGGCATGATCAACACATTCTTCATCAAACTTTTGTACCAGGACAACAAGTACTGCTATTCAATTCAAGGCTCAAGTTGTTTCTTGGAAAGCTAAAATCAAGATGGTCAGGCCCTTACACTATAATTTCTATTGCATCCCATGGAGCTCTCGAGATTAAAGATGAAAAATTGGTGATCAGTTCAAAATTAATGGGCAAAGACTTAAATATTACTTTTGGGGAGAATGGGATAGGCAGAAGAGAGTTTATAGCTTCACATCACCTTCTTGAGTATTTAGAATAGTCTAGTTGAAGACTATAAACTTGGTATTCTAGGGAGGCAACTCAAATCTTTTTCCTTTAGATTTTTACTTTTAATTTTGTTTGTTGGGCTTTGATTTTTAATACTTTAATTGACTTTGCAGGGTTTGGAGTTTACAAGAAAGGTTGAAGACTCAAGACAATTTCTTTTTGGAGGACACATTGTAATAAAGCATTTAATTCAAGCAAGGAGTTCTTATTAATTAGGTTAATGTGTTTATTTTGTTTCAATTAATTAGGTTCTTTCTAAATTGAAATGAATTATGTCAAAGGATTAAATAGAATGAAATAGAATCTCTTCTTAAAATTTTAAGTTTTTGCAATTTCATTGTTTACTATTGTGAGTTCCCATTTTTACTATTGCGAGTGTCACTTGTTTTGGGTCTTGGTACAAAATCCAGAAGGTTCCTCACCATGGCATGAGCTATTGTAAGAAATCTCATCTTTAAAATTCATTTCAAGTAGTGTCGCTATTGCGTACTTGCCTTTTCGTAATGGCAAATTCCTTATTCCTCTGGACCAATACAAATTTTAGGGAGTTGCTCGCTATAGACTAAGCTATAAAGAGCCTCCTTATGCAGATCAAAACTTGCCAAGTGTTATCGCCATTGTGAAAGGATCATTTCACAATTGCGAGATATGGCAGTTTCGTTGCATGGTACATTCTCTAAAGAATTCCTCACTATTGCTTACATAATGGCGAAGGTCTTTAGTTATCTCAGGTTTTGGGTTATTTTTGTTCATTAAAAAAAAACCAAAATAAAACTAATTCTTCCCCCTTTCTCTTCATCCCATTCTTACTCGCTATCGTGTAGCCACTCCCTACCCCCTTGTGCTCTCTATGCATCTTGCTTTCTGTCCAACCATTCCATCTTTTCACATCATTATCTTTATCTCTTCATCTTCACACAACACCAGGTATGCTGTCTCTTTATTCTTTTCTTCATTTTTATGCACGAAATTGCATGGCTTTGAAAACTTAATGTTAGAAGTTGCATAGTCTTGATTTGATAAACATAGGTTGCTATGATTGTAATAATGATTGTGGGTGTGATGTTTGTATTTCTCTGTGTATGTGTTTTCATTTGTTCAAGTATTATGGACTCAGAAATTCGTTTCTACATTCTCTATTCTTCTTCACTATAGCGACTATGAACACATATTGTAGACATTCATATTTTCATTCTTTGCAGTATGTAATTTTTTTTATTTCACTCTTTCTTCTTCAAATAAGTTTGTTTAATCTTGTTTAGCCCTAATTCACTCCTTTTGATATAGGATTATCCTCAAAGTTCTTTATACTTTAGAAATTATATTGGTGTGCCTTTGCTTTAGTTTGCTTTGGTTTTGAACTATCAATGATTGGGTTGTTTGTTGCAAATTTTTCAATGATCAAATTATTTCAAAATGGATACCTATTTTTATTCCATGTGTCTACTATTTGTTAAACTTATCTTTATACCATCTCGTATTTTCACTCTTTATGCAGATTTTGTAATATCCAGTTTTCGTCCAAATGACAAAAATGAATATGTTTTTAAAGCAAGTCTCCTGAAATGAATTAATTAAGGTCCCAAAAAATTTATGTAGCCTTTTAAACTCTTAAAAATAAAAATCTTAAGCTCAGACAAAAAGAAAAATGGAGCTAAAATAAAGAAATGAATTGTAACGAAATGTTGATGGAACATAATAACATTTTTGTAATTACACGTAATTTTTGGAAAACTCATAGGATGGCTCTTCAAATGGAAATTTTGATTTGCCTAGGGTTCTCAGAGGCCCTAAAAATCATGGGAAGCCTCGAGATAGTTAAAACCTCTCCGATGTAAATTTTCTAATATTAGTTGACCTAAACTTTAACCTTTTCATTCGGGAAGGTTTTAACTTCAATTTGAGTGATTCTAAAGGCATTTTATAAAATTGGGAACTTAAATTTTATGATAGAAAAGATCGTTCTAAAAAAGAATCTAAAACAAAGCTTAAAAAAAAAAGCCAAGATGAAGGGCAAAATTAAAATTTTTAGGAAATGGAAGCTTCTTGAATTCTCTTTATAATTTGCCCTCTTTCTTCCCTTTTCTAGACCAACCTAATTCTACCCCAAAATTAGAGAAGAAAGACAACACTTAGGAGCATAAAGGGAGGAGATTTTGAAAAGAGAAAAAGCCAAGAAAAGGTAGAAAATTTCATGGAATTTCAAACTCTTTCTTTAGCAAGTTGTTTCTCCTTGTTCTCCTCTTTATTTTCATGGGTTTGATGATATTTTTGGATCTATATGGAGGACAGAACAGAGGTGGAATTTTTGAGGAGAGGAGGCCAGGCAAGGGAAGAATCATATAAGAAATCAAGGAAAAACAAGATAAAACTTCATTTCCATGGTAGCTACTCCTTTTCTCCTTCTCTTCTTGGTTCATCTAGCTTAGGGAACTCCAAGAGGGCATGAATTTTGGGTTGAACCAAGGGTGAATCTTAGGAAATTAAGTATGGAGAATAAGAATATACAAAGGAAATTAACTAAAAACCATTAGATTTCAAGATAGGGAGGCTAGGATTTTGGTTGCACCTTAAACTCTATCATGAATCCTAGCCATATTTTATGGTGTTTAAGAGTTCATATAAGCTCCTAAGACACCAAGAGAGTTTCCTACATGCTTCTCCCATCAAAGGAAGCAAAGAAACTCCAAGGGTGCCTTAATGGAGCATGGTCTTAGCCTAGAGAGGTTGTAGCACCTAAGGGAAGTTTTAATTTGTTCCAAGCTTATTTTTGAGCCATATATAATGGAAGAGGATGAGAGGAAGCCTTGGAAAAAATTTAGAAGCCATAGAAAGTGAGATGGTATCTTAGGTTCCATATTATGGCTTAAAGAAGCAACACCTAGCTAGGCTCCTTAATTTGATTGTGTGATGACTCTAAGAGGCTTAAAAGGAGTCAAGAATCATAAATGAATAAGGAGAATGGGGAAAAGATTATATTTTCATAGGGTTGCTTCATTAAGTATATTATGGAACTATAAAAGAGTTATATGAGTCACCTAGCCTTTCTAATGAATATATAGCTTTAGAATTTAGTTCAAGAGTATAATTGACTTCCATATGATGTGTTTAGGCCAAGAGAAACAAGCTTCACATCATTGTGAGTGTGTGACTGAGGAAGGGAGTGCATTTCTAAGAAGAAAAGTGTGCTTGTGTGACAAAGGTAGCTCTCTCTACTTTCTCTTATATGTGAATGAATATTTGTTTGTCTTTGAATGTATGTATGTGGTTTAAGCCATGAAAAAGTATTCTAGCATGTATTCATATGCCATGGTGTAACACTATAAATTCTAGCTCATCTCATGCCTTTACATAACTTAATATCATGAATCATGTAAGTTTTCCATGGAAAAGGCAAGGAAATAATGCTCATTTTCGCATTGCGTTGTATCTAAAAATTTCATTTGGTGTCATGTGGGCTATGTGAGCTCATGCTATACATTCTCATATTTAAATACATCAATACAACTCATTTGCATCACAAAATCATGTCCAGATTTGGCCTCTTCTTTGGACAAACTTTGGAAAATCGTAACTAATTCTAAAAAAATCAAAATCATGCATTCTTAGCCATTTTGGAAATATACAGATGTCTACTTCACATTGAAAATATTCCCAAACCTTAACATCCATCACAAAGGGTGTTTGATATCCAAAAAGTTTCAGAGATCAACCTGCCTCCTGATGTTGTCACAGATTCTGTAGTAAATTTTGAAAATGTCCAATTAATTCCAAAAAACTCCAATCCATACAAATGATACCAATCTAGAGATCTATGGATGTTAAATAGAGGAGAAAAATATTTCCAAACTAGCTCAGGCAACTCAAACCTCAAAATTCAATGGAATAGTAACTCAAGTCGAGTAAGGATCCTGATTCTGGATAGAATGTTCAAAAATTTATATCTCCCTCTCTAGACCTCCAAATGAGGCGCTTCTGGTTAGCATGAGTTACTGTGAATGTCTAGCTTCTGTATATAAAATTTCATGGCAATTGGACATCATTTGAGCCTTGTGTGACAGAATTCATTTTTAGACCAAATAAATAGTGTAGCAGACCAAAACCATAAAAATTTTCAACTTTAAAAAAATTATCAAATATTATGTAGACCTTAAAAAATTATGATCTTTAGCTTCCCAAAAAGCTCTCAATAAGACCTAATTGCATGCCCAATCTCAGATCAAGAATAACTCAGTTGGAAAAAAAGTGACTTAGGGATCCATTATGGTCATTTTTGGTTCCATATAGGATACCAAAGTTGCCAAATGGACTTCCCTTAGTCTTGGCACCTTTTGGGCAAGTCAAAAAGCACATTTAGGACTTATATGGACTGCTCAAATGGTCTCAAATCTCATGCATCTCATTTTAACCTTTTAACCCACACTTATGCACATTACCATAAACTCATTCATGAAGCTATCTTTGCCATACATGCTCAATTCACATTTCATCATTCACATAACATATACTCTCATGTCTACATCATATAATAGCATAATTACATGTGTCTCAAGGGTCATATGCCATTTACAATAATCATATACATCATTGAACATTATTATGGTTCAAAAATGGCAAAATCTAAACATATGATTGTTAATCTTCTTCCTTTAGTGTTGTTGGCTCCCATTAGCATGTCTACTTAGTCCACCTAGCATGTGAGATCACTGGAGAGGATAGAATAAGATTCAAAGAATCCCAATAGCTCATCTCCCATTCAATCATATATAATATATGCAAAGTAAGCCTTAAAAATGCATGCATGGACATAATACAAATCATGAACATTTAAGAAGCAAGCTTAGCATGTAAACAAGTCATACAAGGCATTCAAGAGCTTACCAAGTGTTTGGATTGGCCTCACACTTTTTCTCATGGATTTTGGAATTGCCTCGCTCATTCTTTAAAAGCTTTGGACTCAACCATACTCTTGGGAGCCCATTTTTCTTTTGGAAGACTCTTTGATTTGTTTCAACCAAGCTTAAGAGTTCTTAGCTCATCCTCTCCATGGTCAAGAGTTCTTAGTCTCTCCACACTCAAGCAAACTCAAACAAACATAATGTACTCATTTGAAAACATATTATGGCATCATGAATCATGGCATATAAAATCATGCTAGCACACTTTTCATGGCTTGAAAATACACATACACACATTCTAAGACAAGCTAAACACACATCCAGGCATGAGAGAAGGTGGAGAGAGTTACCTTGCACACATTTACACACTTTTCCCTTTGGATTCAAGCCTTCTCTTTCAGCCACACACCCACAAATGGATGGAGATGGTTTCTCTTGGCCTAGATACAATTTATGGAAGCCAATTAGGTTTATGAAACAAACTCTATGGCCATAAAACTTGCTTAAACACTAGATTGCTCTATAACTCCCATTATGGTCCATACTTGCACCTAATGAAGCAACACTCCTCAAATTATTTCTAGGCTTCATTCTTTCCTTTCAAATATGATTTTTGACTGCTTTTAAGCCTCTTGGAGTCATCACACCATTAAAACAAAAGGCCTAACATCATGTTGCTTCTTTAGGTTATAATATGGAACCTAAGGCATCAAATCACTTTCTATGAGTTATAAATTTTTTCCAAGGCCTCCTTCATTTTCATTCATCAAATATGACTCAAGAATGACCTTAGAAAAATTTAAAACTCTCCCCCACTACTAGACCCTCTTTGGCCGAGACATAGGCATCATTTAGGCTACATAGAGATTTCTTTGTTTTCTTGAAAGAGGAAGTTGTGGGGAGCATCTTAGGGGTCTTAAAAACTCATTTAAACTCTTAATTAAACCTAGGAATCATCACACAAATTCAGAATTTGAAAGGTGCACATAAAATCCTAAGTTTTGCATATTGATTTCTAATGGCTAGTTTGTTGTTTTCTTTGCATATTCTTATTCTTCTCCATCAAATACCTAAGACTCACCCTTGGTTTGGTTGAAAATTTAACTCTTTAGGGCAGACCATATATAGGTCGAAACATGCACAAGATAAGGGAGGAGGAAGACTAAGTGGAAGGATTGCACGATACCTTGTTTTCCTTGCTTGTTCTTTACTTTCCTTGGCCTCCTTACTTTATTTTCAAATTTTCCCCTCTGTTTTTCCTTCAAAACAGCCCCCAAAACTTCAGAAAAATCATGGAGAAGAAGAGAAAAAAAGAGGAGAAGAGATTGGCTAAGAGAAAGCATAACAACAAGCAAATTTCCATACCTACAAGCTTGAATTTCTCCTCCGTCTTCTCTTCCCTTGGTGTGCCACTCTCCTAGGGCTTTGCTTCTGATTTGGGGCTAGAAAATATGATGCTAAATGAGGGAGAGTGTGAGGCACCACCTATATATAGGTAGGGAAAAGTGACTTTTTCAAAAATTCTAATTTTGCCCTTTGTACTTTGCATTTTTGTTTCTCCTTTGTTTTAGCTCCTTGTTGAGAACCGTCTTTTCCATTATAAAATTTAAGTTTCCAATTAAGAAAATTCCTTTGGAATCACTCAAATTAGAGCTAAAACCTTCTCGAATGGATTTATCAAAGTTCGGGTACACCGACATTAGAAAATGTCCACCGGAGGGGATTTAATTGTCTCGGGGCTTCCCATGGTTTTCAAAGCCTCTGAGAATCCTAGAGAACTCAAAACTTTCATTTAAAAAGCTCTCCAATGTAAATTCCAAAAATTGCTCAAAATTACGAAAATGCCATTACATTTCGTAAGATTTTCGTTAAAATTTATTTCTTCATTCTAGCTCCATTTTTCCTTCTATCTAAGGCTAGGATTCTCATTTTTAGGAGTCTAGAATGTTACTCAAATTTTTTCAGGACCTTAACTAACTCATTTCAAGGGACTTGTTTTGAAAACGTGTCTGTTTCTATCATTTAACGAAAATCGGATATTGCACATGGTACCATGATGTTGTCTTATGCATTCAAATGACACTTTGTGTATTTGCTTTGGTTTTTTTTAGTGCAGTGAAGCCAAGAACCCACTAGCCATGGTGAGGATGAATCAAGAACCTTCAAGAATAGTTGAGACAAAGTTTAAAGTCTTCCAAGAGTAAAGCTTAGTTCAAGGCCTTTAAGAAAAAGGGTGAGGCAAGTCCAATAACCTTGAAGAGAATGGGTGAGGCTAATCCACTTACTTGGCAAGCCTATATATGCTTTGTATGACTTGTTAAAATGGCAAGAATGCTTATTTAATAATCACACTTTCCATTATACTCATGCATGCATTTTTAATACTTGAATTGCATTCTTTATGTATGATTGAAAGGGAGATGAGCTATTGGGATTCTTTGAATCTCATTCCCTCCTCTCCAATGTCTTAATATGCTAGGTGGATCAAACAAGTAAGATAATGGAAGCCATCAAGTTGGGAGATGAAAGATTGACAAAGGAATTGTTGTTTTGTTCATTTTTAGCCATATGAATGGCATATGATGAAATCCTATGGTGGAAATGTTGTATAATCATTTGAACATATGTAAATATCCAAATATTTGATGTATATATAGAGCTTGATGCCAAATGAATGATATTGTAGTTTTTGGACATTGGATGGCAACAAAAAATGCATGCATTCTTGTGTGTGGCATGGGGTGAGAGAGTGAGTTTTAAATTTTTGGGTTTGTGTACCTTTGAGACATATTTGGTAGACCATTTTGGTGCTTTTCTATGTGCTCAAGTGGCCATGGGTGTTTTAAAAATGAAAATGGACCATTTGAGACCCTTATATGATACAAAATGAGCCATTTTACAACCCAATGCCAATATTTGACCAAATGCATGAATTTGCCCATGAAATTTGGCATGCATATAGATTTAATTTAGATATTTTTGGAAAGCTAAAGATTAGATTATATGGAGCTCTATGGAATTAATTATAATTTTGCAAAATTGGTATTTTTCTGTTAAACTAATGTAGACACTATTTATATAGTCAATTGCTTAGGCTATGTCATTCGAGGGCCAAATGGTGTCCAATGCTCATGAAATGTCATATACATAAACTAGATATGATAAGCTATCCATGGCCATTGAGATCTGCCTAATTGGACATCTGAGCAGGGAGATATGAAGTTTTGAAGTTGGAGGATAGTACTAGTAATGACAGATAACCTTTGGTATTGTTTTATTGATTTTTGGTGATTAAATGTCCTTCTTTGGTCTAGAATTATTTTCAGCATAAAGTATCAACTATAGCTTTCCAGAATGGTAAAGTATGCTTGATTTTGATTTTTCTAGAATTAGTTATAATTTTTCAAAGTTTAGGACAAAAATATGAAATTTCAGTCCAAGGCTACACACTTGAATTTTTTGTATATATTTCTTTTGCTCCAGTTTTAGGCCACTTCTTGAGATAGTTTTGAGTTATATTTGTGTAATTAAATATGAGAATGAGATGGCTAAGTTCATATAGTCCATGAGATATTGAATTTAAAATTTATGCATGATGCAACGCAATTAAATTGATTATTTTTAATGGTTTTCCTTCTTCCTCTTGTGTTGTTTATGGAAGGAAGCCTAGAATTTGTGTGAGATGAGTTCTATAATTATAGTGTTACAGATTCCATGGCATCTAAGAAGCAAGCCAAGACAGCACAAACATCCTCCTTTAAACAAAAGAAAAAGAGCTATGACAAGGAGCGATTCGCTTCTGCAAGAGTTGAATTCCATTTTAAGTAGAGATTTTTGGATAGAGGCCTCACTGAAGAGAAATATCATGAGCCTCATCCATTGGACCTCACTTCTAGTGATTTTGAATGGCATCATTTGCAAGGCTTTACTAAAAAGCCTATGCATCTCATTCCTATGATGATAAAAGAATTTTATGCAAATTTTGAAGACATTAAAAAAGATCAGGATGAGTATTATTGTAGGACTGTATGGGTTTAGATTAATGAAAAGGTCATTCAAGATTTCCATGAACTACTTGATGTTAAGCATTGTGTCTTTGAGGCTTACATGGAGAATCAACAGTTTATTCCATAGGAAGAGGTTAAAGTTACAATAGCCAATGAAGGACGGGCTCAATTGACCAATAAAGTATATAAAATAGTCCAGTTAAACAAATCTTCTTGCTATTAGCTTTAAAATTCATTTATAGTAATATTATCATAAGCTCCCATGGATTATACATGACTCAAGAGAGAGCTCTTCTTATATATTACTTTATGATAAGAAAGCGGGTGAATATTCCTTACCTTATAATCCTAAACTTCAAATAAGTGGCATAATTTGAGAGTGCAAGCATGGCTTACCCCCACATGTTTATAGAGTTACTTCAAATGGAGGGTAGTCGAGTGTCCAAAAATAATGTACAATTCAAACCTAAGGGTGCCTTTAAATACGATAATATGAAAGATGGGCCATGGATGCCTAGAAGACCTTGAGCATAGCAGTAGCAGGAGATACCACTACCTCCATCTCTACAAGAATAGGTACCAGTGCCTATGGTTCATGATGCACCACCTTAGGCACAGTTTGAAGGCTAGATGAGAGGGTCCATTGAGAGATTGGAGGGTCGTGTGCTTTTTATGTAGAAGCAAATACAGATGTTAGTGGATTATCTAGTGCCCAACCATTCACCACCACCTCCAGAAGTGCCTCAGTCTTCCATTATTGTCCTTCCACATGATCCAGCTTCCCAAGACATGCCTGGACCATTTGACCCTTAGGGTTTAAACTTTTTAATTGCTTTACTTTTTTTTGGGATAATTGTATATGGATAACTATACACTCTAATCTCACCCTTATGATTTTCACTCACTGTTTCTCTATTTGAACTCTTATATTTAAATTTCACTCACTCCCTATTTCTTAATCTTCTGTTTATTTTTTTCTGCCAAATACAGGTTTTACTTATGTCTCTTTCTCCTATTTGGTCTTTTTGTCACGGGAGTCTCTATCTTTCTCTCTCTATTTTACTTTTTTCTTTCTTTCGTCGGTTATCTCTCCCTTTAACATTGAGGACAATGTTAATTATAAGTGTGGGGAAGGGATAACAACTGTTACACTTTTGAGTTAGTTCAAAAATTAGAGTGGTATATTTATGTGAGTCTCCTTTGGTATAGGTGTATATAATTTGCTTTAAAAAAATAAAATAAAAACAAAGAAGATGATTAGGATATATAGTTAAACATAGTGTCTCCATAATTTTGACCAATGAATTTAGACTTAGTTTTTCCCCTTGCTCTTGATGAATGTGGGATGAGAAATTAGGAGCTGAGTAAACTTGAATTGAATTAATTAATTAATGCAATTTCTAGTAATTTTTCATAATTGAAAAACTTATTCAATTAGATGGTACTTGTAGTAATTTAGTTTCTTTTTATATAACCTCAGTTATTTTTTTTATAAATCCAATATATTTACTTATGGATGGATGTCTAATTACTATTTAAGAGAGAAATGATTTAGTTATATAGTATATCTGTATAGTTAAAAAATGAAAATACAATTGAAAAAAAAAAAGAAAAAAAGTCTATTCTAATGGTTGAAGTTACTTTGTAAATGGGAGTTTGTACCAAAAAGTGTAAACTTTCATGTCAAATAGTGGCAAAAATTAAGAGTATGCAATAAGCACTCCGAATCAATTTCCTTAGTTTGAGTAACTGGATGGCTTCATTGCCAATGCTTTTGTTCACGTAAAAAAGATTAAGAGAAATGAGTTGGAGAAAGAAAGAAATAATAATAATAATCATAATAATCATAAAAAAAAGAAAGAAAAATAGATAATTGTGTTGAAATTGATATATTGTTGGATAATAAAACCAATGATTTCTCTTAATTAGCTTTGATGATTAAAGTTAGAGTAGATAATTAGAATTATTCTCGGAATTATAATGTGGTTATTGATAAGATTACTTGATTGCTTCAAGAATCATCTATTGAACCACACACACACACTTTAGACTTAAAAGAATGTTGTTACGATTGTATTAATTATGGAATTCAAAATGAGTTTAGTTGATCTCTTGATTCTAACTCTGATTATATTTTAAGTGTAGGGAAATTTCTAATATTGATTGATTGGATCTTAATTGTGGAAAGTAAATATGTTAGTGGTCATTTTAATTGACATTTTTTAGAATTGCTTAAAGACAAGCTACAGTTCAAGTGTGGGGGAGTTTGATGACTCCCCAATTTTGATATCATATGGCATATTTTATAATGGAATAGGGAGTCATCTAGTTGTTTTCTTACAAATTTTGTATTTTAGTATATATTTTTCTCTAATTAATGTAATTAAATAAAATATAGCCTTTATAGTTTTAATAGCTTTGTGTTTTATTTTATTTTGATTCTAATCTCAGGAGAGGGAATGAGACTTACTAGAAAGAAGTAAAGAAAAGGAGAAGACTAAAAAATCAAGAGTAAATTGTCCAAGTCTCTTCACTATAGCGAGGATGCTAACTCGTTATAGCAAGTTTATGGGGATGCTAACTCGTTATAGCAAATTTATGGCTCATACAAAATCTAGGGAACTTCTAGCAATAGCATGGTTGTGGCGAGAAAACTTGGAGTTTGGAACTAATAAACTCTTGCTATAGGTATTTCTCGCTAAAGCAAGACTTGTTTATTGAAATGCACAATTTTAACTTTTGGGTTTAAAACTGAGAGGCAATTAGGGTTTTGGGGAGCTAAGACTTCTAGGAGACCTTTTGAAAGGAAAAATGCACAAGAGAGCTGAGATTTGGAGGCAAAAAGCTTGGATTGAAGATTAGAAGCTAAATCAACACATTATCATTAAGTTTTATGATATTTTGCATTTCTTCTTCTATGAATTCTTGTTTCTTCAAATTTTTTGTTTGGTTTACAATGTTTAGAGCCATGTGTGGCTAGATGTAATGGTTCCTTGGTTTACTTGAATCTATTGACATGTAATAGAGATTTTGTGTAGTTAATTTAGTTTAATTTTTTATTTAAGTGCTTAATCTAGTTATTTTTGTTCATTTAAGAGTTTGGCCACCTCTTTTATGGATTTTAGGTTTAAGATTAGCTCTTAAGAAAGGGAAATCTCAACGAACCATTAGATTGAGCAATTTAGAATTAGGTTAACCTAATTTTGTTCTCAGGTATAGAAATATATCTAAGAACCCTAAGTGATTTTAAAGGATTAAGCATAATTAATTTAATTAATTGTAAGAGAGATCTACAATTAAATAAGATTGAAGTTTGAGTGATTCGAAAGACACTTAAACTCACTTTGATTCCTCAACTCTCAGATCACTAATTAAATTAATTAATTGAATAACTCAATTTTTGGTAATAAAGGGATAGGAACCTAAGATATTTCTCAGTGCTAATTCTCATTAAAATAATTCCGAACACTCAGCTATTCTTTTAATTCCATTTTATCTTATTGCGCTAGCATTTTGGTGTTTTTCTTGGCTTAAATGAAAGCAAAACTTCTTAGGCCTAATTGTGAGTAAATCAATTCCTTGTAAAATGACCTTGATCCATTATACTATGTGCTCAATCCATACACTTGTGGAATCTATTGTAAAATTAGTGGTTATCATTTGTCAACATCAATAAAGTTAAGGGTATTAAATACTCAATTATTTACTAATCTTTTAACTATTTCTATTAAGATATGTCCTAATATACGGTGCTACAACATAAAGGAACTTTCATTCATAACACATAATAGTTATTCAATGCATCATAAAGAGTATTAATTTGCAATTGAATTTGGAAAAAAAACATATGATATTGTACCATTTCCAATAAGACCATATTTATAAAATAACTTAAATGTATTATTTGAAAATTCAAATGAACATCCAAATGGTACAAGTTTTAACATTAAAATCAAATTTCTAGAGAAACTTGGTACATAAAAGGTTCTGTCCAAATTTTAATGAATCCAATATCTATAGTTAATTTGCATGTTTCTATGGCTTCCCATCTTGCTCTTTAAACATATGTATTGCTTATTACCTATCAACTTCTTTCAGTTGAGAAAGCCTTGCAAAGCATTTAAGATATGAATTATAAAACTAGAATCAATCCACTATTTATTTGTTGTTACTAACATCTATCATATTATATTTATAAAAAAGGGAATGAGATTGAGTTATCTTTCTTATTAAGTTAAATCTTGTATTTGACACAATCCTTCCTCATGTCCCCCTTTTTTTTTTTATAAAATAAACACTTGGATTCCTTCTTTATGTTAAATTGGAGGATACCTTGCCTTTCTTTTTGCTTTTGCTTACTTCATGCTTTTTCTTTGAGTCACCATATATGTACTTTCTCCCATATCTACCATTAGCCTTTCTTCCTCTTAAACATATATGGTCAAAATGAAGTGCACAAGGTGTAACACCATACTTCTAAGACTCAATTCATGCAATTCCCATGCTAATTCTATGGGAAGCAACATAATGGCATAGGAAGTCATGAATCAAGATGCATTTCCCTATGGGGCAAAATTTTATTTCAATATCCTATGGGTTATATAGACTCATTCAACTCATTTTCATATTTAATTACATAGATGCAACTCAAATCCATCACCAAAAGTGGCCTAGAACTCGTGCAAGTGCAAGAAACACATAAAATTCCATAGTGTAGCCTTGGCCAGAATTGCATACTTTCTGTTACAAATTTTGAAAAATCATAATTAATTCTAAAAAAATCAAAATCATACATTCTTCACTATTATGGAAAGCTAAAGATGTATACTTTATGCTAAAAATAATTTTAGGTCATGAAACATCAAACAGAATATGTTTGACATTTGAAAAGTACCCAAGGTCTTAGCTGCTTGGGCTACTATCACAACTTACTATCATAAATTTTGAAAATTCATAACTAATTCCAAAAAAATAAAAATTATGAAAATTTGGTCAATATAAGAAGATACAGATGTTAAACATAAGGGAAAAATATCTCTAGACCATGTCAAGACCATCTAGGAACTGAATTATGATGGAACAATACTGGAGGTCTAGTGGCTCTATTGGTACTGATAGTAAACTTTAAAAATTCATAACTCTCTACTCATACCTCCAAATGAGGTGATCTTGGTGGCCATAGAAATCTTATAATCTCTAGTTTATGTTTGTAAATTTACAAATATTAGACACTATTTGACTATCAGATGACATGGAACACAAAACTAACCATATAAATAGTACATGCACTAGAACAATAGAAAAATTATAATTTTGAAAATTCATAATTGATTTTGTAGAGCTACGATTTTTTTGTACTTTAGCTTCCCAAAAAGATTTCAATGAGACCTACATGTCTGCAAAATTTCATGGTAAGATTCATCCATTTGGTCAGTGTATGTTTTAGGGTTCTGGTTTGGTCATTTTTATGGTCTCTACAAGCATCAAAGTGTCCAAATTTGCTTCCTAAGCTTGTGTGGCCACTTGAGCACAGGAAATTGAACCAAAATAACATTTTGAACTATCTCAAAGGTGTATAAAACCATAATTTGGAAATTCACACTCTTACCCCATGCCATACACTAATTTCCATAATGCTAGTCTTACCATTCTATGTCTAATTTGCATTATAACATTCACATATCATAAATTCTCATTTGTGCATGATACATTAGTATAATTACATATGTTCATGGGGTCATGGGTCATATTCAATAATAGATTACAACATTTGCTACTCACATGGCCATAGAGAAGTAAAATCCATGCACTTTGATATCATACTTTCCTCTTCCAAGTTGTTGGCTCCTACTACCTTATTCTCTTGGTCCACCTAGCATGTTAGAATATTGGAGAGGAGGGAGTGAGATTCAAAGAATCCTAATAACTCATCTCCCTTTCAAACACACATAAAGTATACAAACCAAGTCTTACAAGTGCATGCATGAGTATATTGACATGTGCAATCATTTAAAAGACATCTTTAACATTTGAACAAGTCATACATAGCATACATAGGCTTGCCACGTAAGTGGATTAGCCTTACCCATTCACTTATGGATTTTGAACTTGCCTCATCCATCTCTTTAAGAGGTTTTTGACTCAACCTTACTCTTGGGAGTTAACCTCACTCTTGGAAGACTCTTTACTTTATGTCAATCAATTTCAAGGGTTTTTGGCTCATCCTTACCATGGCTAGAGGGTTCTTGGCTTCTCCCTACTCAAGCAAACCCAAGCATACATATTAGATATCATTTGAAAGCATAATATAATATCATGGCACCATAGAATAAAAGCTCATGCTAGAATACTTTTCATAGCTTAAAACACACATACACACATTCAAAGACAATGTAAGCATACATTCATGCATGAAAGAAGGTGGAGAGAGCTACCTTGGTTGCATTCACATACTTTTGTTCTTTAATTTGCTCTCCCTTCCTCAGTCTCACACACACAAAGATGTGGGATTGGTTTCTCTTGGCCTAAAAACAATTTATAGAAGCCAATTAGGTTCATGAAGTTAATTCTAAGGCTACACATCTTCCTTAAATACTAACTTGGTCTATTAACCCTTTTATGGTTTTAAGAATGCACTTACTAAAGCAACAACCATCAAATGAGTTCTAGGATCCATTCTTTCTTTTCATATATGATTCTTGACTCCTTTTAAGCCTCTTGGAGTCATCACATAATTAAAACAAAGAGCCTAACTACATGTTGCTTCTTTATGTCATATTATAAAACCTAAGACACCAATTCATTCTCTAGGCCTCCTAAATTTTTTCCAAGTTTTGTCCTCATTTTCATTTATCATATATGACTAAAATATGGGTTTGGAAAAATTTAAAACTCTCCCCAGGTGTCCCATCCCTTTTAGGCCGAGACTATGTAGCATTTAACCTCCATGGCTATTTGCTTTGTTTTCTTGATGGAAGATGCATATGGGGAGACTTCTAGGGATCTTAGAAACTTATTTAAACATTCATTTAGGCCTAGGAATAATCACATCAAATTAGATTTTCAAGAGAACCCATAAAACCCTAGGTTTGCCACCTTAAAAATCAATTGCCTGTTCTTGAATTTCTTTGCATATTCTTACTCTCATCCCTTAAATTCATAGAATTCACCCTTGGTTCTACCCAAAATTCAAACCCTCTTGTAGTTACATATATGGGGCGAAATAGGGAGAAGAAGGGGGAGGAATAGCTACTATAGGATGGAGATTTTATCTTATTTCTATGGCTTTTCTTTGCTTGTTTCTCACTTTTCTTGGCCTCCTCTCTTCAAATCCGAATTTTTTCCTCTTGGCCTGACCTTAAAATAGCACCAAAAACCTCAATAAAACTATGGAAAGAAAGAGGAGAAGGAAGAGAAGAAATATGATGAAGGAAAGTGCTTGAAAAATCAAGATTTTCATACCTTTCTTGCCTTGCTTTTCCCCTTCTTCTTGCCTCCTTTTGTGTGCCTCATTCTTAGGGTTTCTCTATAGTTTAGGGCAAAAACAAGTGTGACTAAATGAAGTGAGGAGGTGGGGTGCCTTATATATATAGGGAGATTTAAGGAAGACTTTTCAAAAATTTTCATTTTACCTTTTGTTCTTGGTATTTTCGTTTTTAACTCGTTTTAACTCCTTTTTGAAAACCTTCTTTTCCATTATGAAATATAGGTTCCCAATTTAGTAAAATACCTTTGAAATCACTCAAATTGGAGCTAAAACCTTCCTGAATGAATCTATCAAAATTCAGGCTCATCGTTGTTAGAAAATGTCCACTGGAGGGGCTTTAGCTGTCCCTGGGCTTCCCATAGTTTTCAGAGCCCCTGAGAATCCTAGAGAACTCAAAACTTTCATTTAAAAAACCCTCCTATTAGAATTCCAAAATTTTCTCAAATTGACGAAAATGCCCTTACGTTTCATTAACTTTTCATCACAATTTGTTTCTTCATTCTATCTTTGTTTTTCTTTTTGTCTGAGCCTAGGATTCTCATTTTTTGGAGTCTAGAATGCTTCCCAAATTTTTTGGGACCTTAACTAAGTCATTTTGGGGAATTTCCTTTATGTATTTGGTGAATTTCGTACATTTTACAGAGAAATCGTACGCTTTTCTTGCGTTTTTTCTCATTTTCAGAGAATCAGATATTGCACAAGGAATGAAGTGCATGAGCAAAGACTTGGACATCTCAACCTTAAGCTTTTTTAACTGAGTTGCACTATCCCTTATTTGCATAGTGTGCTATTACACACTTTTTATACTAATAAGCTTCATGGATGATAACTTAGTCATTAGGATTAGGATGCTTGCTAAAACCTTATTTAAAACTCAAATTAGTTATCAATTGTCTTTAGCAAATCTCATATGTTGTAAAGCTCTCCTATAGATTCATGTATATTGGTAGATAGTTTCATTTTAATATACATTATGCTAAGGCAATTGGATTATTCCTAACACTCATAAAGTTACAAGTATCTATGGGCATAGGTGGTTCATCTCTCCTTATGGCATGATTTATGTCCATCCACCCTACTTGAAAGAGAATTCTCTTGTTCTAAATCTTATATTTACCTCCATTAAGTTTAAGAACATTAAAATTAGAGATATTAACAAGTTGAATTTACATAATGTACATGCTATGTTAACAATTCAAACAATTTAAATTCTATATATCATGTCTTACTAATGCAAAGGAAGTGAATCAAACATTAGCCTAGTAATAAATAAAATTGCTTGTGGGCTGAGTTTTTTTAATTAGATTTATGCACAAATAAAACTAGCAAATTATATTCTTTTTCTTAATCTCTAATAAAATAAGAAAAATAAATATTATCCCACCCTAATTAACCATATAAATATGATAACAATCTTATAGGATGATGTTTATCATATCAAATATGGATAACCGCAATTTGATGTCACTTTTCTTTATGTGATCTTAATTGAATACTTTATATATATTTTTAGGATAATTTTAAAGGTGCTATGCCTAAACTTTAATTAAACAAAAATTATACAAATCACATGACATTTTAGGTTATTTGCATATGACTAATACATGCATGCATAAACAATCATTGCTTTAAGATAATTAAACAATTAATCAATTAACCAACTCAACAAAAATGTGACTAATTGATTAAAAAAAATTTCCCTTTTTGCACACCTTAAATGTGCCAAATATTGTTAAAATTAATTTTCCAAAAATTTTGACAAAACTTATATGGCACATAATATCATTTCTACAAAGTCTTCAGACAAAATAATTTGGCCCACAAAATCTATTAAAAACAAACACATTTGGCCTAATAATGCCAAAAAATAATTTTGTTCCCAATAATAATGGCCCAACCAAAACTTGTTCTAAAATCGTCCAAAATGACCTAAGCACATAAGTGGCAAAATAACACCCAAAAAAAATGCTAAGGGCCTTTAAGTATGTTTCACCCAAATATGTTACATTCAGAACTAGCTAAAATTGGAAAAGCAAGCTTAAAAAGGTAGTTTTGATAATGTTTCCCTAATGAGAAATTATATTTTAGAAAAAATATATCAACTTTTTTAAATTTTTAGATAAACCAAAGTTGGACCAATTCAATTTTGGCTCAACTATTTGTTGTGCTATAAAAATATATGTATAAGTATATATATTATACAAGTAATATAATGATAAATAAAGTATCATTCTCATGAGAATTTGTCATAAAAATAATTGCTAAATATTAAAATTATGTACTTTAGTCTAAATCAAGCCAATAATAAACAAGACTAAAAATCAAAATAAATTAAAGATACACAAATAACAAAATAAAGAGAGACAACATTTTAGATTCATTGTGAAGTAAAAGGTTTAGGATTATGATTTGCCTTAACATTTCTTAGTAAACTAATTAACCTTTGTCTATATTACTCTTAATGATGATCTTTGCTAACCTAGGATTCTAATTTACCTGCAATCATCTTGCAAATTACATATAAGCATTCCCCTAAATCAAATAATCTATTAAGTAATTGATTATGATACATGATTAATAATGGGTCATAATGTGACTATATGAGATTGGTATATATATATTCTTATCTTATAAATCAATTCACTCAATAGTACAAGCTTCATAAATTCATGCTACCTAACCTATGGCTTAGTCCTAGAATCCCTTTTCTAAATTTATTTAGGTTATTTAAATTATCTAATAGTTTGCACATACTTAGAAGTATGAAGAACAAAGATTGAGCAAACAAATCATACCATAAATTGCAAGTGAAGAGAGTAATTTCAACTACAACATGTTACGGTTTATCACAATCTGAAATTAACATATTTAACTCATAAATGCAAGGATGAACATCATGAAAAACAAAGCATACATCAAATGAGTATAGAAATGTAAGGAAAAGCGAGGGAAGAAGAGAAAAACAAAAGCAATTAGTGAATCACCTCCATAAACAAACTTCTTCCATGACTGGGAGCACACTCTGAGTTGCCTTCAACCTTCCAAAACATCCAAAATGGCAGCCCCTCATCGAAAATGTGGAGAAACCTGACTTAAAACTACAAAAATCAAATAAGAAAATGCTGTCATTTTATGAAGTCATGATTAGAGTTGTGATATTAGATTATGGTGTCATAGTGTAACATCCAAGATTTCAAAAAAAATTTTAAGTCTGCTAGCTATAGCCAAGACCACTGTTAGCTATAGTGAATGTACCAGTTCGCTACAATGAGGAGCTAGTTAATTATAGCAAATGTACCAGTTTGCCATAGTGAGGATGAAGTCCATTATAGCGAGTTTGTGCGTCCCATACAAAATTGAGGGAGTTTCTCGCAATAGAGCACACGGTAGTGAGAACAAGGGACCTGGGCCTGATAAGTGCTCACCATAGCAAGGGGTATTTTTAGCTATAGCAAGAATTGATCTGGAAAAAGCATAAAAAGTGGATTTTTGCTTCTTAGAGACCCCAGAAGCTTTTCCTTTCTTCTAACTGACATTTCCTCTGCTTAAGACCAAGGGAGAGCTTATCTAAGAAGGGCGCACAAAGGAAGAGGAAGGGAAAAAGAAGGAAACCAAGGAAAAAGTGAGAGAAACTCGAGATTTTCATGGCTTTCCTTTTTGAAATCTTATTCTTCTTTCTTTACCATATCTTTCTATGGTTTTGATTATTGAATTGGCTCTATTTTGAGCTTGGTTCAGAGGAGGAGAGTAGAAATTCAAAGGAAAGGCTAAGGCAAAGGGAAGCACTGCTAAAGAAGGCTTGAATTCAAGGTAAATATCTTTGTATCTTTGTTTCTTCTTGTTTGCTTCTTATGTGTTTTGGTTCTACCAACTTGAGAGCTAGTAAAAGGAAGGAAATTCTAACCTAGAACAAGTAAGAAACCATTGAATTAGAGCGTGGGAAGTTAGAAAATGCAAAGTAAGTAGAAGAAAAGCTAATGAACTTCAAGATAGGAACCATAGAGGTTCTTGAGCATTTTGTAAAATATGATTTTGTCTAAGAATTTCCTAGCTTTGTGAGTATTTGTTTGAGTCCCCAATACCCCTAGGAAGCTTCCTAAGTGCCTTTTCCTTCAAGGAAAATTTAGAAGCTTCATTAGATCTTTTATGGAAGTATAGATAAAGTATGCTTCTTAAATATGTGGTTGATGCTTTGGCTTGTTCCAAGGGAGTAATTACATGCTATGTGTTGTGTCTAAGCTAAAGAGATCAAGCTCCATCTAGTTGCAGTTGTGAGACTAAGAAGGGGAAAGAGAAATTAAAAGAGAAGAATTGTGTTTGAGTGCCAAGGTAGCTTCTCACTTTTTCTTGTTGTATTCTTGGATGTATGATGGTCATTGTATGCTTGTGTGTGCGCTTGTATTGTGAGACATGCCATTTGATATTGTTTTATTGCATTGGTGCCAATATGCTTATGTTTTAGGTTGTAAAAATTGCTCTTAAAGGGTGAGGTGGTGCCAAAAGTCCCTAGAAATAGGTGAGACAAGGCCAAAAGTCTCATAGATGAGTGAAGCCAAGTCAAAAGTCCCTAGACTAAGGGTGAGGCCAATCCAAAAGATCCAAAAATAGGGTGAGGCTAGACTAAAAGTCCCTAGAACTTATTCTTGGTATTGATATGATTTTCATGGCATGTAAATCATGTGTTGAATGATTTTCAATGGTTGATGCCTACTCACATGCTTTGACATGTTTATATACTTGATTGCTTCCTTGAATGAGTGTATGAGCTATTGAGATTCTATGAATCTCATCCCCTTACCTCTCTCATCTCATATTGTATAGGTGAAGTGTAACATTATAATTTCTAGCTCATTTTATGCCTTTAGATAACTCGTTTCCAAGAATCATATACATTCTCTAAGAAAAGGCATTAAAATAATGACTATTTTAGCATTGTGTCGCGTATAAAAATTTCATTCAGTATCACATGGACCATATAAGCTCATACATCACATTCTTATATTTAATCACATGGATACAA
Source organism: Erythrophleum ivorense (assembly GCA_026724425.1). Classification (NCBI taxonomy): domain Eukaryota; kingdom Viridiplantae; phylum Streptophyta; class Magnoliopsida; order Fabales; family Fabaceae; genus Erythrophleum; species Erythrophleum ivorense. The sequence goes on along the minus strand of JAIUCV010000615.1, from coordinate 241,999 downwards.
CTCATTTGCATTATTAAAAGTGGCCTACACTTCATAGAACTCAAGAAGAAGTATGAAATATACACATACTTTCAGCCAGATTTGGCCCCTTTTTTGTCACAAATTTGAAAAATCATAACTAATTCTAAAAACATTGAAATCATGCATTCTTAGCCATTCTGGAAAGCTACACATGTTTAATTTATACAAAAAATATGTCTAAACCATAACATCTAACATAGAGGATGTTTAACATGCGAAATGATTCAGAGGTCAGGCCATCCACTAGTGCTATCACAAAATTTTGCAGCAAATTTCAAAAATGCCCAATTAATTCCAAAATAATCCAATCCATGTAAATGATACCAATTTGAAAAGTTGTCAATGTTAGCTAGAGGAAAAAAATAACTCCAGACCGGTTCAAGCATGCCCAGACCTAGAAACTCAATCAAACAATAACTAAAGTCGGGTGGAGTTCCTGATACTAGATAGATTCTTTGAAAATTCATATCTCCCTCTCTAGACATCCAAATGAGGTGATTTTAATTGACATAAGTCACTGGGAATGTCTAATTTCTCTGAATAAAATTTTGTAGCAATTAGACATCATTTGGGCCCTATGTGATAGATTTTATTTTCGGACCAAGTGAATAGCGCATCAGACCAAAATTAGAAAAAATTGTCAATTTTAAAAATTCATCAAATATTCTATAGACCTCTAAAAGTTATGTTCTTTAGCTTTCCAAAAATTTCTCAACAAGTTCTAATTTCATGTCAAAGCTCAGATCAAGAAGAGCTCATTTGGATAAAAAGTGATATAGGGTTCCATTATGGTCAATTTTGGCTCCATATAAGGTACCAAAATGTCCAAATAGTTTTCCTTGGGGTTTGGCACCTCTTGGACAAGTCTAAAAGCATAATTATGTTTTGTGTGAGCTACCTAAATAGTGCCAACTCTCATGCATCTCATTTTGGCCATTTCATCTACACTTATACTGTAACAACCAGAAAAAGAAAAGAAAAGCTAAAAATTTTCGAAGGCTGAAAATTTTCTAAGTTTGCTAGCTACAGCCTAGCTATAGCGAATGTACCTGTTCGCTATAGCGAGAAATGGGCTAGCTATAGTGAGAATGCCTTCTCGCTATAGCGAAAATGCTTCTAGCTATAGCGAGTGCGGGCATCCCATACAAAATCCAAGGAACTGCTCGCCGTAGCGAGAGCTATAGCGAAGGCGAAGGTTTGGGACTGACACGAGCTCGTCGTAGCGAGGGTTATGGCTCGCTATAGCGAGGGTTAGTCTGAAAAAGCGTAAAAAGAGAGATTTTGACTTTTTAAAAGCTTCCAAACTTTCCTTTCTCTTAGAACCGACCTAAGCTTCGACCAAGGAGAGAGAGAGAGACCTAGAGAAGCAAGGAGACTAAGCAAAGAGGTGAGTAATCTTTTGATTTCCATAGCTTTTCTCCTTAGCATGTTGTTCTCCTCCTATTGCCTTCTCTTTCTATGGTTTTGGAAGTTGATTTGGGTTTGGTTCAGAAGAGGGAAGTGGAAAACTACTTTAAAAGAAGGGTAGAACTCATATATCTTCATTTCTTCTTCCTTGCTTTCTTCTTTGAGAGCTTGAGAGAGGAAGGAAAGTGAGTAGAGTTCTAGAGAGAGAATCCCTAGCTTTTTACATGTGTAGCCAGGGTTTACTTCGATGAAGAGCCTCTTTAGCTTTGTGAGAGTTTATTTGAGTTATAAGAGAGTAATTTGATGCTCTTATTGTGCCTAGGCTCAAAGGAAGCAACTCCATCTAGTTGTGAGTGTGAAATCAAGACGGGAGAAGAGAAATTGAAAGGGAAGATTTCTGTTGGCCGTTAAGGTAGCTCTATACTATTTCTTGTTGCATTCTTGGATGTGTAATAGTCATTGTATGCATGTGTATGTGCTTGTATGATGAGATATGCCATTGATGTTGCCTTGATGCATTGGTACCAATATGCTTATGATATGAATTGTGTAAATTGCTTGGGTGAGGTGGTGCCGAAAATCCCTTGAGACGGGTGAGGTGGAGCCAAAAGTCCCTAAACCAAGGGTGAAGCCAATCCAAAAGTCCCAAAGCTCGGATGAGGCTAGACCAAAAGTCCCTAGAGCCTATCTTGGCATTGATATGTTATTCATGGCATGAAACACACATGTTGTGTCATTGTGACTTGGTTGCATGCTTTGACTGGTATATATATCTTGATTGCTTCTTGAATGAGTATGAGCTACTGAGATTCCCCGAATCTCACCCCCTTCCCCTCCCATCTTAACATCTTAGGTGGAGTTCAAGGAGAATCAAATACACCTCATGGAGCCTAGAGAGCATACTTAGAGAAATGTATAGTTCTTTTAGTTCTTTTGTTGTAAAAAGGTGCCAAATGGAGATGCACCTATTATTTTTGAGTTGTAAATATGTGAGCACATGTAACCATATGTATAGATGATGTATGAAATGTGTAAAGAGCCAAAGTAATGAGATTGTAGAAATTGGCCCTTTTGTGGCTTATATGAAATGATGCGTTTTGTTCTGTAGCATAGTGATTTTGGAATGTATGATGTTTTGGATCACTTAGACATTTCATATATACTATGTTTATACTTTCAAACTTGCCCAAAAGAGGCTAGAGCATGTGGGAGGCCATTAGGACCCCAATAAACCATTTTGGGTGCCAAAACCGTCAATTTTGGGAGCTCAGTCAAAATATGACTGGATGAGCTCTTCTTGATACGAAATTTGGCATGCCTCTAAATTCTATTGATAGATTCTTGAGAAGCTAAAGTGGGTAATATTTGGAGGTCTAGAGAATATTTGGCGAATTGTTGAAGTTTGGAAATTTTAAGAGTTTGGTCATGGTACTGTGCAATAAGTCCGAAAATGAATCAATGTCATTCATGGACCAAAGGGTGTCCAATTGTCATGAAATTTTGTGAGCATAAACTAGATATCCACAGTGACTTATACCAACTAGAAACACCTTAATTGGAGGTCTGTAGTGAGAGAAACGACTTACTGAAGTTCTGTATCAGCATCAGGGAAGTTTCTGACCTTTGTTACTGTTCCATCGGTTTTCGAGGTCCAAGAGCTCCTGAACTGATATGAACTTTTTTTTTTCCTCTAGTTAACATCTGTAGCTTTCCAAATTGGTATAGATTACCCAGATTGGATTTTTGTGTAATTAATTACGAATTTTCAAAGTTCATGATAGTAAACTGCACCAGTATCAGGGACAGCCAGACCTCTGTGTCTTTTTCGATGTCAAAGATGGTCCAGACGTTGAGATTTGGTTGGAAGTTATTTTTAGTGTAAAGTCAACATCCAAATTTTTCTAGAGAGATATGATTTTCTTGATTTCTATTTTTTTAGAATTAGTTATTATTTTCCAAAGTTGGAGCCAAAAATCTGATTTATGGGCTCATTTAAGAAATTGCATTTTCTTGGTTTTTGGCTTCATATCTGTGGTTTGTGAGTTGTTTGAGACTATTTACAAGTTGTATAAATGGTTTTTGAGTAGATAATGTGAATGATGGATTCACGGAACCCACAGGGCAAAATATGACCGGTTGGATCCTAACTTTAAGTAGTAAAATACCACGGTTTCAGTCATTTTTCTGAGAAATCATATGGAATCAAGCCTAGAGGGAGATCAATTGGAGATAAGTTATTATGGTGTTACATATACACAATTATATAATGTCATCCAAGAAGTTCATTTGCCAAAACATGTTCAAATCACATTCTAATGGTCACATAACTTATTCTCTCATTCATACATGACATAGTATCATAATTACATGTGTTCATGACATCATGATACATATACATCCATAGATTACATCATTTTCCAATTTTATGGTTTCAAAGTAACAAAATTAAAGCACTTTGTTGTCATCCTCTCATCCTCAAGGTGGTTGGCTTCCATTACCTTGCTCTCTTAGTCCACCTAGCATGTTAGAACATTGGAGAGGAGGGGATGAAATTCAAAGAATCCCAATAGCTCATCTCCCATTGAATCATACATAATGGATGCAAACAAGTCTTATAAATGCATGTATGGTCATGTTGGCATGTACAAACATTTAAGAGGCATTTTCATCATTTGAGAAAGTCATATATAACATACAAAGGCTTGCCAAGCAAGTGGATTGGCCTCACCCAATTTCTTGTAGATGTTGGACTTGCCTCACCCATTCTTTAAGAGATTCTTAGATTTAACCATACTCTTGGGAGCCCATCTTGCTTTTAGGAGACTCTTTGCTTTGTCTCAACTAATCTTAAGGATTCTTGGCCTCACCACACTCAAGCAAACATAAGCAAACATTATGAAAATCATTTAGAAAACATAATGCATTATCATGGTACCATGGCATATAAAATCATGCTAGGGTACTTTTCATAGCTTAAAACATACATACACACATTCAAGATAATGTAAGCACATATCTATACATAAGAGAAAGTTGAGGGAGCTACCTTGGAAGCAAACACACACTTTTTCTCTTAAAATTCCCTTCCTTGCTTTAGCCACACACACACAAAAGTGTGGGGGTGATTTCTCTTGACCTAGACATAATTTATGGAAGCCAATTAGGTTCATAAAATTAATTCTAAGCTTACACAACTTGCTTAGACACTAGGTTGACCTATAAACCTCATTATGGTTCCATAATTGCACCTAATGAAGCAACACCCCTCAAATAAATTATAGGCTCCATTATTTCCTTTCAAATATGATTCTTGACTCCTTTTAAGCCTCGTGGAGTCATCACACAATCAAAACCAAGAGTCTAACTATATATGTTACTTCTTTAGGTCATAATATGAAACAAAAAGTACTCACTCACTTTCTATGAGTTTTAAATTTTTTCTAAGGCCTCCCCTCACTTTCATTCATCATATATGACTCAAGAATGGGCTTACAAAAATTTAAAACTCTCCCTAGGTGTCTCATCCCCTTTAAGTCGAGCCTATGTCTCCTTTTGGCCTCCATGGAGTTTGCTTTATTTTCGACATGGAAGATGCATATGGGGAGACTCCTAGGGATCTTAGGAACTCATTTAAACATTCATTTAGGCATAGGAATAATTATATCAAAATTAGAATTAATTATAATTTTCCAAAGTTGGAGCCAAAAATCTAACTTTTGGACCTGTGAGAGAATTTGCATTTTTCTGGTTTTTAACCTCATATCCATAGTTCATGGGTTGTTTTATGATATGTATGAGTTGTATGAATAGAGTTTGAGTAGAAAATGTGATTGATGGATTCACAGGACCACATAATGAAGTATGAACATTTAAACCCTGACATAATATATTAAAATACCACAGTTTTAGTACTTTTCTTTGGGAATTATATGGAATCAAATTTAAATGATGGATAATTGAGGTTAATACATTATGGTGTTACACATAGCATTGTCCATTATATATCTTCAATTAGAAGTTGTTGAAATTTAGGAGTTGTGATGCTCAAATATGAAATGCTATCATTTTGTGAAGTCATAACTAGCGTTGCAACACTGGATTATGGCATCATAGCATTGTCCATTATGTGTCTTCAATTAGAAGTTGTTAAAATTTAGGATTCTTGATGCTCAAATGTAAATTCATGATGTTGCAATTTGTTTTAGCAATGGTTTTTAATTTTGGCAACAATTTCTTACCCTTTTCATTAACCATTCTTAGCTTTTGTTACAATATAATTTCAACCTTGCAAGCTTTGTTTCTTTGTATTTCTAACCCTAAAAAACATAAAAACTTATCTAATTACTATTTACAATATTTTAACATAGATTAAACAATTTGATAACCTAAAAATCTAAAAATAGACAAATAACAACATGACTTATACTCAATTAAAGCATAAATTAACTTAAAACTAAAGAAATGAAAACTAAAGTTTACTAAATATTAACTTAAGCAAAATTTATTAAATTTATATGCCAAAAACATAAAATAAACTCAATATTTTAATGATAGGTCTCTTAAAATGATTGGAAAAGCATGTTAAATTATAGAATTATCACTATTCACTCCACGTCTAAAATGAGGTAGGCCAAAAACAATTAATGAAGAAATGGTACATTTCATTTTGAAATGTTACATTTTAAGGGTTTTAAAAGAAATGATGTGTTGTTTTCCAAGAGCCAGAAAACTTGCACAATAGGCACCAAAACAATATGTCATTATCTCAACTAGCAAAATGACTTGTCGTTTAAATTGTCTTTATCTTGCGCTAGTTAATTCAACCTTTTTTAGGCCCACCTTCTAACTCATCATTTTCTCATGTGCTAGGACTCTGTTTTTTATGCTACAAATGCCAAAATGAGTAGAAACTAACAAGTATTAGATTTTTGGTGTCAAATAGGTAAGAAGACATTAAAATAATTCTTATAAATTTAAGACAAAACAAAATTATTAGGCTTTCAAAAAATAGTCAAGGTAGAGGCCAAAGTTGCTTTAAGACTAATTATTAAAGGCTAAGGGATATATAAGACACATAAATCATATCCATACACAGAGAAAATGTGAAAGACATTGACCTCCAACCATTGCCTATAGAAACTAAATTTATTGATAAATTAAAAAAAATTAGGAAGAGAAGCTTATATCATATTGGATACAATGCTAGTCTCCATGTTCAAATCTAGGACCCTACTAGTAAACATCAACTGTTAGACATGGAAGAGAGAAAGAATAGGTAGTAACCCATAATACCTAGTGTTTTTAAGAAAGTAGGTCAAAAGTATCTTACCCTACATATAACTTAATCCTAATTAGTATAAATAGGATAATCAGCTTTAGAGGCTTGTGAGTTAGGCCTGCTCCTTAAATGGGCTAAATGGATAGGCTGGCTCATTACAACTTATCTATAACACATTAAATCCAATCCATTTACACAATGCTTATTATAAAAATAATTATTTATAATGATAATCTATAAATTAATTAAATTAAATTAAATTTTTAACAATCTTTTACTTGGATAGCATTAATAAATTATTAGACAAAATAGGAACAAATTAATATAACATGTTAAGAATATCAAATAAATAACTTACACTATAAGCAAAAATTCAGAAATGAAACATCAAACTAAGAATATAAAATCCAATAGGAAAATAATGCTACAAGTGCCATTAGATTCCAAATATAAATAAAATGGAATTGCAAGCGGAATATATCCAAAATATAAATATGGTTTTAACCAAATACAAAATTTTATTGAAATGTCCTTGGGAAACATAGTTTAGACTCCAACTATGAGTTAGATGTTTACAGAAAAAACTCCAATAGGCAAGCCCTTGGTCAATGGATTTGCTAGTATAAAGTATGTAGAGATATGTTAAATTTAACTATCAAATTCATGAATCTTTTCTCTAACAAATAGGAGCTAAGTGTCAAAATGTTTTGTATGATTGGAATTCTTCTTATTTTGAGAGAAGCATACAATAGATTCATTATCGCAATAAATGGTCAATGGTTTATATATACTCTCAACAACATGCGTGCTAGAAATTAATTTTCTTAACTATATAGCTTGATAAGTGGCCTCATAACAAGCAATATACTCTATTTGTCACAACATGCTTTACATAGCTAATTCATATCATTTCTTTCCTAAGGTGATAAAATTACAATAACTTTTTTAGCCTTTTTTTATGTCAAATGAATCTATAGGGTTCCAAATTTGATTTTCTTGCTATTTTGATCCATAAACTACATAGATATATTTTTTTCAATCTACAAAATCATTATCCACAACCAAAAAGCACAAAGGAGTCGTATATTTCAATTTGGCCTATTTGGACATAATGTAGGCCAAACTTTAAAAAATCATAATTTAGACTATACAACTCTAATTTATGTAAATTTACAGAAAGCTTATAATCTAAACTTTATGCTGTAAAAATTTCAAGTAAAAATAAATCCATTTGGCCCCTAAAAAGGCATGAAAATAGGAGCCATGATAGCATGAATAGTAATTGTATAATTCCATAAATTTAGACTAAATTCAAACATTTGCCAAATATTCTATGGAGCTCAAAGATATACCATCTTTTGTTTATTAGAAAGCTCCATAGATTCTTTAAGTTCTTACCAAAATTTTAGCCCTAAACTAAGTCATTCGGGCTATCAGGGGTGGAGGTGCAATTTATGGCTCATTTGTACTAAAATTTGGTTCTAAAATGGTCTATTTGAAATATGAATTGAAATCTCTTGTTTTGAGCAAGTTTCAATTCATTCATATTTCATTTCCATATAAATCATTACATGAAATATGGATAGCATAAAAAATTTTCCATCTCACAACCAAATAGCCACATGGAACCATTAGCATACTATATGGCAAATCATGTTCTATTACCTTATAATGAGGCCTAACTAGCACATATTCATGTTCACATTCTCATATATACAATGTTATTTTATATCATCATAGATTGTATCATGTATGCAACTCCCTTGGTTCCATAGTATAATCAAAGTACCTTATATCATTCAAGCGATAAAACACGAGCAATTACAAGCTTTTGCATCCATGTAGCGTATGTTCATCATCTCGCATTTATATAATATAACACTTAACATATACAACATGGTTTACTACTAACTTGTCTTAGAGATAAACATCAAAATCATATATAGATATATATATTAAAGCTTTTTAATAGCTATTCTAAAGTTATATTTCTTTTTGGATTCCATCTTCTTACTTGATAAACCTATCATAGTTAGTAGGGAATAAAGGGAATGAGATTTTTAGAAGAATCTCACTAGCAAATCTCATTCCATATCAATGCATACAGTGAATGTAAATAAGGAAATGCATGCATGAAGGCTATATGCCTCAAGTAACTCAAACATGAGAATTGCATGAAACTTTAACTCTTATTTAGCTATGGCATGAAATCATACTAGTTAGGCTCAACTAAGCTTTGAACTAAGGAAGAGTTATTGCACTAAATTCCCTTCCATAAGGAGCTAGGAGCTGAACATAGTGTTATACATATATGAAACTTGTGATAAAAGCCAATTCAAATCATGCCATGAAATCATACTAGTTAGGTTCAACTAAGCTTAACTTTGAACTAAGGAAGAGTTACTACTCTAAATTTCCCACTATAAGGACCTAAGAGCTAAACATAACATTATACATATAAGAAACTCGTGATAAAAGCCAATTCAAATCATAACTCATAAAATCATTAAACAATCAAGTGTACAAGCATGACAACTTATTCATACATTTAAATATATGCAAGATATGGAGAAATAGCTACCTTATAGAGCCAAAAGCCTCAAGCTATTACTAACTCCCTTGGTCCCTTTCTTTTTTTATCCTTCTTAGCTTTAGCCCCACAAAATGGTGGCTTGTACTAGCTTAGCCTACCTATATCAATTTATAATACAAATTAACTCATTAAGACCTATTAATGAAATTTAAAATATTTTAGGTCCCTTAAGTGGTAACTCTCAGAATTCGCTTTCTACGCTTCAAATTCTCAATTGATGTGAGCTATATAAATCTAATGGAACTCATGAGGGCCATTACATGCATGGGTAGACAATTCTAATATCAAGTTACTTCTTTAAGCCTTTTATAAACCCTAAAATTTCAGCTTTAAAAATAGGGTTCCTAAATTCATTTCAATGGTTCCATTAGTGTTCATTGCTTACATGTAGACCTCTTAAAACTTTAGAATTCATGAAAACACTCCCTTGGTGCTTCATCTAGTATTAGGCCAAGACATGCACCATTAATAGCCAAATGGAGGTTTTGTCTTTCTCCTGGGGAATTTGATACTTACAGAGTATGTTTGGCTCTTTTCTAGTTTAAGTATTGTCTTAAATGGCTTAAACATCTTCCTAAGGTTCCATAACTTCCATGGTGCAATTGGAACCTTAGGTGGCCTAGTTTGGTTTCTATGGCTTCTTAAGTAATTCTTTTCGCATAATCTTACTCTACTTCCCTCAAAACCCTTATTTCCATCAAGTTTTGACCAAACTCAAATTCTGCCTTTGGTTTCTCTCTCTAGTTTAAATATGACAAGGGTTAAACTCAAAGGGAAAGCAAATTTTCTAACTCATATCATACCTTGTTTGAAAGCTAGTCAAATGGAGGTTTTTATGCCATAATTAGTTGCTCCAAATTGTCTTCTTTCCTTAAGTGTTTAGCCATAAAATCCTTCTTTCAAGAAACTAACCACCATTAGAAAGGACTTGAAGAGTAGGAGAAGTTTGCTAAGTAGTAAATTATGGAATTATGTAAGTTTCCTTACTTATTTTGCATTATTTTTCCTTCTCTCTCCTCCCTCTCTTTCATACCATATGAGGTATAGTTCAAAGCTTCTAAGTTAGTTTAGAGAAGTGGAGGAGGTGGCATGGCTATATTTGAGGTGGAGGGAGATTTTTATAACAATTTTAAAAATACCAATTATGTCTTTTTGCTTAATTTCCATCGTTTGGGCTCATTTTGTATTTTTTTTAAATCATTTTTATCATATGAAATTTTAGGCTCTCTACTTTATTAAAAACATTTACTTCAAAATTTTTAGAATTTATAATAACTTTAAAAAGTCTAGTCAAAGTTATAGTCAACCATAGCCTTAAAGTGTACATTGTCAAAGATTTAACCATTCTGGAGGTCCCTATAGTTTTAGGGACCTCTAAAAAACCTAGTGAGTTTAATTTTGGTATTTAAAACTCTTTTCTTTGAGTTTCTAAAATTTTGTTCAAAATTATAATTTTACCACTGGTATGTTAGTTTATTATGTTTAGCTACTTTAGCTCTATTTTTGCTCTTTTTGCTCTTTTCTTTCATCTTACTTAAATTTCTACTCTCTCATTATCATGGTTATTAACCTTCTTTTTGGTGTCTAAGGGTTTAGAAAACATGGGGTATGACACAACTTCTATGGTCACTAACCTTTGTTTTGTTGTTTGGACATCATAAACATGTATTCAGGAGTAGATTTCAAATCATTTATGCAATTTGCAAAATTTGAATCGAACAGCCAATGATTTCAAGAGAATTAGATCTTCTGTAAGTTAACATAAGATTCTTAGTATCTTGTAGGTACCTCATGACTTTCTTAACAACTCTCTAATAATCTAGACTAAGATTGTTCAAGTATCTACTAAGCATACTAATAGCAAAAAACTATGTTTAGATAAGTGTGTACCTGAGCATACATCAAGCTATCAACAATAGAAGCATGCAGAATACTATCCATCTTAGCCTTCTCTTTATTATTATTATTATGACATTGTGATCTAGATAACCCTTCACCTTTCTGAATAAGTGTAGCATAAGAGGAACATGAGTTTATATTAAATTTCTTTAAAACCCAGTTAATATATGTTCCTTAAGACAAACTAAGAATACCACAAGACTGATAATAATATATTTGAATTCCAATAACATAGGAAGCCTTACCAAAATCTTTCATGTCAAAGTGATGAGAAAGTATATTTTTTGTCTTATTAATGAGGTTAATATTATTGCTTACTAGAAGTATGTCATTAACTTACAAAACAAGAATAATAAAGTTCCTCCTAATCAATCATTTGAAAAATACATTAATTTGAAGAATTTTCAACAAAAAAAAGAGATGTAATAACTTCATCAAATTTCAAATACCATTGCCTAGAAGCCTATTTCAATCTCTGGATGGATCTCTTCAATTTGTGAAGTTCTTTTTTCTAGTTTTAGCAAAACCATTTGGTTGAATCATATAAATATTTTCAAACAAGCTTCCATTCAAAAAAGCAATTTTAACATTCATATAATAAAGTTACAAATCAAAATGAGCAACAAGAGCCATAATCACTCTAAAAGCATTTTTAATGGGTACTTGTGAAAAAGTCTCTATATAGTTAATACCCTCTTTTTGTTGATAGCTCCTAGCAACGACTTTGGCTATATATCTTTTGATTTTACCTTCAATCCCATGTTTAGTCTTGAAGATCCACTTACATCTTATGGCTTTACAACCAATAGGTAATCTAATGAGTACTCAAACATGATTTTAATCTATAGAAGATAGTTCATCCCTTATGGCCTACAACCATTTTGATGATTAGGACTTGATATAGCTTCTTGATAAGAAAGTGGATATGAAATATATGTTATATCAAATTCATGTTCCTGCAAGTAAACCATGTAATCACTTGAAATTATAGGTCAATGGACTCTTTGTAACCACTTTAGCAAAGTAGCTCTATATCAACAATAAGTAGTTCATTGTGATCATCAGCAAAATTTTGAACGTTAATTTTCCTATGAGAAATAACAAATTTTGATAAGGAAGGTAACACAAGTATAGGCATAATAGTATTCTCCTTCTAGATATCAATAACATAAGGCACTTAGCTCCCACTATCCAAAACATCATTAAAATAAAATGCCTAATCAGATTTAATGACTCTAATAAAATGAGTGGGATAATAGAATTTATTGCATCTCGAGCCTGTATAATAACCAATGGAAAAACCACTAAAAGATTTTGCATCTAATTTCTTAAACTAGGGATTATATAGTCTCATCTCTGCCTTGTTGGCCTACACATGAAAATGCCTCAAACTAGGGTTCTTGTCAAACATTAATTCATACAAAAGTCTTAGGAACAACTTTATTGGGAACTTGGTTGAATATATATGCAGTTGTTTTTAAGGCATGACCCTATAGTAACTCAAGCAATGAAAGATGACAAAGCATACATCTCACCATGTCTACCAAAGTATAGTTTCACCTTTCCACGACCCTATTTTGTTGAAAGGTACCAAGCATGATGTATTGAGCCTTAATACCACACTCTTGCAATAATAACACAAATGGACTTGGGTTTCTACCTATCTCAATGTATTTACTATAATATTCACCATACTTTTCAAATTTAATGTACTTAATGCATTTGCTGATTGTCAACTTGATTACAGCCTTAAAAGTTTTAAAGGCGTCTAAAGAAATTGACTTCTCACGCAAAAGATCAATCCACATATATCAAGAGTGCTCATTGATGAAGGTAATGAAATATTTGAAACCACCCATAGTAACAGGAGTGATAGGTCCACAAATATCAATATGAATTAGATCTAAAATGTTTTGCCTCTTATTTGCCCCTTTATTACTAGCTCTAACAGGAAATTTTCTTTTAATACAATCAACATAAAAACCAAAGTCCAAAAAATCAAGATTATGCAAAACATCTTATTTAACTAACCTTTCCAATCTCTCTATAGAAATATGACCCAACTATTTATAACACAACATTGAAGAGTTTTCATAAAGTCTACCACATTTGTTACCAATAACAATATTAACAATAGAACTACTAATCTAGATAGGAGTATAATCAAATTTCAATGCATATAATCCATTAGATAAAATAGCAAAATCTACAACAACTGAATCAAAGTAGAAAATAATCTTTTCATTTACTTGCTAAAATGAATAACTGGACTAACCTAATATAGAAGTGGAAATTAAGTTCCTCTTTGAAAGGGTATATAAAGAGCATTATTCAATTCCAAAACATGGCCAGAGTCTAAACATAAAGAAATTGTTCCTATGAAGTCCACTATTGTCACTCTATCAACACCAACAATGATCCTTTCCTTTTACTTTAGTTTCCTTCTACTTTTGAACTTGTGCAAGGAATTTGCAATGTGAATAATAAAACTATAATCCAACCACCAAGAATTATAGGGAATGCCAATAATCTTTAATTCAAAGAAAGCTAGAGCTAAGGAGGGGAAAAGTAAAAGTAATACCTTCCTTCTCTTGCTTGTTCTTAAACTTGTAACAATCAGCTATCCTATAACCTAGTTTCTTGCTATAGTTGCACTTGCCCTTGAAAAACTTTTTTTATCCCAAATTGTTATCACACTTGTTATTTTTTTAATCACCTTTCTTAACATTAGACTAGGATTTAAGCTTATTACCTTTTTGATAATTCACAATTAGCTTGTTGTGTGATAGATAATTCACATCAGGAGTAAAAGTGCCATATTTCTTTAAAGATTCCTTCTCTTAATAAACAATAGCTAGCAATTGATCAACTGTCCATTTACTTTGTTGAGTATTATATGAATTCTTTAGTAATTGAAATTGTGATGGAAGAGATTTTAAAATACACTAGACAAGAAAGCTATCACCAATATCAATACCAAAGGTCTTTAGCTTGTTATTGTGTTGGACAAGCTTCATGATGTATCCTCTAACACCAAACATGTAACATCCCAAAATTAATTAAGGTGTTAATCATGGATTTGGATTAATTAGGAATAATTAATATGGAATAATCGGGTAAGTTAGTGAATAAAAACTTTAAAGAGATAAATTATTAATATGGGTTTGATATTTAATTGGGATAAAAACTTCATCTAGACCCAAATTAATGTAGGGGATCATGATAAGAGGTTAATGGAGGCCCAATAAGCTAGGTGCAGACCCAATTTGATTCAATGTAATAGAGGCCCAAGATCCACCTTGTATAGGCTCTTAGGAATGGCCCAATAAATCTTGTGCAGACCTAAAACCATGGAGTTTTTAAAACTAGGTCTGACCCAATAAAATTCTACAGCCTAACACTTTAAAATTGGCCCAACAAAGCTAAAATTTGAAGCCCATTTAGAGTTAGTCCTTAGAGCAGCCCATGACCCATCTTAGACCTAATTTAAACCCAACTAAAACCCTAAATACTTTAGCCTCTTCCTCATATTTGCTGAAACATAAGAGAGAATTTCGGAGGTTTGAAGGGAGGCTAGGATTTAGGGCAAGAAATCCATCATTTCTCACATTTAGAGCAAGATTTAGCCAAGGTAATAGTTATATAACTTAATCCCCTCATCTTTCTCTTTAATTTGGCCTGATTAGTTTTTCATTTGGAGTATTTTCACCCACACTCAAAATTTGAAACTTGTCATTTGATGTTTCCATGGAGAAAATTCGTAGGTTGAGGCTAGGGTTGACATTAGGTAAGTATAAACTCTTCTTTTTGAGGTATTTCTGTTGGTTTGAGACCCCAATGATTGGATTATAGTATGGGTATTAATTTTGTATGAATTTGCTTAGGATTTTGGGTGAAATATTGAAGTTTCTGATAAAGGACATTTCAATATGAATTTAGGGACTTGTAATGGCTAGGTAAGTGTTCCCTAGTAGTCATTACTATTTAAATTCTTTGGGTACTTGTTGCTACTGTAAATGATGAATTAAAGTAATAATTCTCTAATGCTATGGTTATAGGGAGATTTTTGGTACCATTATCTACAAGTGAGGTAACCGAGTTTATATTAATTCTATGCATATATCTATTTTAATTTCATATTTGTTGTACATGAATGATTTGAAATGTTGAATGAATTGGTTGGCTATCTATTGTATTGTGATTAGACCTTGTGAGTCCATGGTGGAGCTGTGGTGTGGTTGCCACCCGTGCATGTGTTTCGATTAGGCACCGGGTTATGATCAAACTCCAGATGCATTGAGCCTTGGTTGTACTCAATAGGGAATAGGTGCCATGGACGGGCCTCTCCTCGTGTTATTGGCCTTTAACATGTGGAAATATAATTGCTAGTATGGGATAGTAATCATGATAACCTAATTGTTTTATTTACTAATATGATTGGTATTTTTTTATGCTTATGTGAAATTATGCATGTATACTAATTAAACTGGAATATATGATGGAATTGCCTTGGTTACTGAGATTCGTATCTCACCCCATTTCATGGGTTAAACATTTCAGGTGAAGGTTCTTCGGGTAAGGATAAGGGTAAGCAAGTGGATGAACATCCATGAGTTGAGGCCTGGTGTGGGGGAGCTACACTTGGTCTGAGTAGAATAGAGTAGATGCTAATTTTGTTAACCGTTGTATAGCATCATCATGTATCTGTATTGGCAAGTGTAGGAGATTGTATTTAATAACATGGAATGTAACCAATGAAAAATAGGCTTCATACTAGTTGTTAGTGGATGTATGAGTTTATGACACTTATTATGCCTTGTAAACCTGTGTTTTAATTGACTATTTGAGTAATGAAATCACGTGACATATGGATTATAGATTTGATCTAGCAATGTATGAATTATCTGATGAAAATATGATTGAATGACCATTGTGAGAAATTTATAAATCTGCTAATGTAAGACCAATGAATGAGTAGGAGAATCCATCTTTAATTATGGAATGAGTAATGATTTAATGGCTAGGGAAACTTAGCTAGATAGATGCTATTAGAAGTTCATAATAAGTGGGAGAGTGACCCTAGAGAGCCCCTAGATAGAGAGTAGAAAGTATGAGAAAATATTTTCGGAGTTGTAGGATCAAAAGGAATTTCACCACAGTCAAATTAGGGTTAACCGCAGCCAATAGAGGCAAAATTGCCCAGGGGAAGTCCAGAAAGCAACTCGTCGAGGTGAAATGTGGAATTAGCAGTGGCGAAATGTGAGAGGCTAAACTTGGAGTTGTCTAGAGGGAAATTCGCTGCGGCAAAATGGGTAATTAGCCGTAGTGAACTTTTGTGAAAATGAGCTAGGCATTTCAGAGAGGAATTGGCCGCTGCGACAAGAGGTATTGGCTGCAGCCAATAGTGAAAGGCGAGCGAGGTAGGTTCTAGGAGGCTTCCTCATCGCAGCACCATGTAGGTTAGCCGCGGCGAAGGTCCAACTCGCCGCGGCGATAAGGAGTGAAACTGAGGGAAATTGGCCGCAGTGAACGTCCTAAAACCCTTATATTGACTAGGAAATCTTGGCTTTTCATATGGTAATCTCAAGGGATGATTTAGAAACATTAATGGAAGATTCTTGTGAGTTGGAATGGATAGGTAATAGAATCAAGGCTTAAAAATGAATGTTTGTTTTCTCTGATGTATGTAAGTGTTTGTAATTATATGGTTGATGACTCTAATAACATTAAGGTTCAAATTTCCCCACATTTTCATAATATAATTAGTCTTAATGTCGTGTAACACTGGTTTATGGTTATTAATCACACATTTAACTTTAATTACAATGATTAGAAGTTAGGGTTGTCACAAAACACTCTATCATTATAGGTGTTTTCCAATAGGGAGAAGTAATAACTTTCTAAGCGTAGTCAAATCTCTTAAACTTCTCACTAGTAGCTTTCATAAATTTCACTATTGTCTACTTCTCAAGAATCCCTTCTGTAATGGTTCATGTACTTCATAACCATTAGATAGACTCTATTAGAGTCATGCCATTTCTCATGAAAGGCCTTTTCTACAATAGTAGAATTGCTATTCAAAGTAGCAGGTGCTTCACATCTCATAGCTAGGCCCAAATGTGCAATTGCCAAATACATATCAAGAAACTCTTTCTAGACATCAAAATTTGTCCCATTTAAAGTTTTCATAGCTAATAATTGCATGGGTTGCACGGGCATGGAAACTCGAACAACAAAATTGGGAAACATAAATTATGTAGGCAACATAATTATAGACAAAGTCCCTTTTAAGACTAGCCAATGCAATTATTAAAGCGGAATTGTTGATTATTATGATCCTACCCAAGGGTTACGAATCACAATAAATTGAGAAGGCTTTATTACACATCAAGTAGGACTCAAAAAATGAATGCCCATAACATTTTTTGTACTGATAGGGTATAAAAAGTGTTAAGACAACAACAGATTATGTTGACAATACAAAATAGATAGGGTATTTTTTATTGCCAATATAATTTTTAGCAAGAAACATGGATTTAAAAATAATAGAAATATACTAATATGTATATTATTAATTGGAACAAATTAACAAACAAAATTCACCGAAAAAACCATACTCATAATTGGTCCCACGATAAGTCAACATGCAATTATAAGGTGTTAATATAATAACAATTCTCACAAAATTTTAGCACAAATGGAATACATAAAAGTGCATGATTCAATAAAAAATTACTTGACATATCGAAATGCACCACTATTGAGAGTATGCAACATATGTTTTATAAAATAATATGTAGATTATGCACAAAAATTCTAGCCAAACAATTTAGTGAATAGATAGCCCCATTGCAATGAAAAATATTATGAAAATTTACATAATAATATTTCTAGTTCTTGGAGAAATTATGGAAAAATATATATATAAAAGAACCAAAAAAAAAAAAAAGGATGCCGCCCAATACTCACAAGAGAATAAGTCAAAAGTATCTTGTCCTGCCTATAATTTAATTCATTATGGGATAATCAGATTTGGAGGGCTGTGAGTTGGGTTTGTTCATTTAAATAGATAGTCTAATATATTATAATTTATCTATAAGACGTAAAATTTAATTTATTTATATAGTGTTTTATGATAAAATTAATTATTTAATATGATTAAATTAGAATCTATTAATTAATTTAATAATTAGTTAATATTAATATAAATTAGATTTAATTTAAATTAAATTTCCAACATTTCTGCCCCTAAGCTTTGCGTTTCACACTTCGACAATGTATGTGATAGTTCAAATGTTTTGTGCGTGTAGGACTACATATAGCAAAGATTTTTAGCCACCTTCCCATTAAAGGAGGGCACTTTCAATGGGGTGGAAACAAATATTCCGCGGCGTCTCAACATTAGGAGCCTCATAATTTTCTACCACATTAATGCACCCATTTTGACTGCCATGTGGACGTTGGCTATCAATGCTCAAACGGAAAATGGAACTGTTACTGAAAAGACACCTAAAATACAAAAATAAACAACTACTGCGAAGTTAGGACTAGCTTAACTATAGTTATGACTATAACACGTGAGCTAACCATCAATTAATAGCTAGAGAGATTATTCTGGGGTCCGAATTACTCCTTCCTGAACGATAAAATGGTTTTTTTTTTTATTGTTGCAAGAAACAGAGAAAAATTAGCAAAACAGAAACGTAGAAGCTGTACATGTATATACTTTAAATACATCTAGTATATTCCAAATCACATTTGCTCATACTACATTGAAAAACCCATGAACAGCGAGCAGCCTTTTTAATTTAAGCTCGAGAATCATGTGCTCGCGTTCTTTTGTCTATTTCTTACAAAGATATTTTGGTCTGTGACCCCTCTTTCCCTTCAATCTCTTTCTTTCAACATACAATCACAGTACATACAACTATAAATGGATTATTCTAGTAGAGAGAAGATATATATATATATATATATATATATATATAATTCAGGCAATTTGAGGAAAAAAACACGCGCGCGCATTTAGTCCCTTTACTTTATTCAGTACAATAATTTAGTTTCTATAATTAAATAAAATAATAATTTTTTATTTATTCATTAAAATGATTTAATTCTTATGAATTTAATTGAAACTATTTCTCTCTTGTATTATTTAAAAAATAAATTTAATAAAAATTTATATATTTAGTGTGTGTATCAAAACTTCAAATAAAATTTGAGCTGCAGACTAAAATTTTTATTCTTAAAAAAAGGTTGAAGGAAAAAGAAGAAATAGTGTGTAGACATGTATAATTAATCGATATAAAATGGAAAAAAATTTAGATACAATTTTGATGCCTATCAAATTCTTTAATAATAATAAAATAATGTAAATTTTGTAAATAATTACATAATTTACAGCTCAGTATATGTTTGAGTATTTAAAAAAAAATTTGTATATTATATTTTATGAAAAAATTTAATAACAAAATATAAGAAATTAGACCTAAGCCTAGGTCTAAAAAGAGGTTATGTTAACTTCAATTTTGTGGATTTGGTCTTGATCTCCAAATGTTGTTGTGCCCGTGGAAGATGAGAAGTAGACAATTCATCATAAAAGACATAATAACGAGAGACTAGAAGCTTAGTTAAAATGAAAGGAAAGGGATAAGAGAGCAAGAAATGTAAAATAGGAGGAAAAGGGGCCAATCTAACCGAAAAGTGAAAACAATCTGGGATTTAAATATCAGAAGATTTAACATAAGAAACACATATCCTTTATCATAATATAGTAAAATAAAACTAACAAATTAATCAAATGAGGTTAGATCGATTAAATCTCTAATGATGTACAAATTAAGATTCTTAGTAGCAATATTTTAGACTTGACTTTTTCAAATTGTTTTAAGTCTTAAAAACATTTGATCGGGTATTTTTAATAAAGAAAAGAGCTTAAAATTTAATATGGAGTAGTCGATTTTTGAAAAGAATAAAAAATGAGATCAAACAAAAAATTAAAACAAAAAGATGTAATTGGTATTTTAAAATTTGTTAGAAATATCTTACTTTTCTCCATATATCACAAGCCCTTCTTGTAACATTCAGTCCCTCCATAAACGTGAGAAACATAATGTTCGATTTTTCTGTAAACATTAGAAATAGGTCAAATATAGAAAGAAGTCCTCGAAATAGAAGGAATTTAGGCCAACTAAAATTATGATAAAATTTTAAATATTAGAAAATGAGGATTTGAGGTTTGAGATGCCCAAAAACCAGAGCCAGAAGAGCTTAGAAAATTTGCCAAAGAAAGTAGGGGTATTTTTGTAATTTTTGGAAAATTTAGAAAACTCATAGGAGGGCTTTTTAAAAGAAAAATTTGAGCTTTCCAGGGTTCTCAGAAGCCCTGAATATCATGGGAACCCCTAGAACAATTGAAACCCCTCTGGTGAGCAATTGCGGCCGTCAGTTGACTGAAACTTTGATCAAACAATTCAGAATAGTTTTAGATCCTTTTTGAGTGATTCCAAAGGCAATTATTATGATTAAGAGCCTAAGAAATATGATGGAAAATATGGTTCTTAGAAAAGAGTTGAAATGAGCCCAAACGAACAAAACTATAAAAATGGACTAAATTGCAAATTTTAAAAGTTGCTTAAATGAATCCCTAGCTTATAAAAATGTCCCACCTCTGCTCAGATCTCCTCACCCACTCTCCCACCTGTTAAAACATAATTAAGAAGGGCTAAGAGTGGCGCATAAGATGGGAGGCCAAGGAAGGAAGAAGAAGCTTTGAAAAGTGTAAGTTTTAGCCACTTTTTCCTACTCCTTGTCTTGTTAAATTTCTTCCCCTCTTCTTCCTCTTCCTTCTCATGGTTTTAGAATTTAATTTGGTGCTGTTTTGAAGGTAGAACAGAGGTGGAATTTTTGGATTTGGTGAGGGGAGGCTAGCCAAGTGAAGAACAAACCAAGAAAACTAAGAATCCAAGGTATTTTGCTACTTCCTAAGCTTAGGTCTCCTTGCTCCTCTTCTCTTCGATTCCCCCCCATGTAAGACCAACCATGAGGGATTAAATTTCTAGCTTAACCAAGAATGAATCACATGAATTAGGGTGTGGAAATTTAGAATATGCAAAGGAAACCAAGTAAAAGCCATTGAATTTCAAGTTAGCAAAGTGTAGGATTCTTGAAGAGTTTGTAAAATATATTTTGATTCATGAATTTCCTAGGCTATGTAAGTGTTTAATTGAGCTCCTAAGACCCCTAAAAAGCCTCCCAAGTGGCTCTCCCATCAAGGAAAAATTGAAAACCCTTGAACCCCAAATGCTTCCATAATGTTGGCCTAGGACAAATGGAGGGTTTAGAGAGTGTTTTAATTTATTCTAGCCTTGATTTGAGACTTCATATGATGGTAGAAGGTGGGAGGAACCTTTGGGAAAAATTTAGAAGCCATGGATTGGGAGATGAGGCAATGGCTTCCGTAATGTGACCATAATATGACCTTATGAAGCAACTTATGTCTAGGCTTTTGTAAATGAATATGTAATGGCTCCAAGGACCTTAAATGAGGTCAAGAGGCCTAGGAATGAGAAGAGAATGGAGCCAAGAACTTGAATCATGATGGTTGCTTCAATAGGCCATTTATGGAACCATTATGTGACTTATAGAACTAAGTATGTTCTTAAATATAAGTTTAATGTCCTAGCTTGTTTCAAGAGTATAATTAGCTTCCATATGATGTGTCTAGGCTAAGAGAAATGATCTCCACCCTCTTGGATGTGTGAGGTCAAGGGAGAAGACTCAAGGCTTAAGGAAAAAGTGTATAAATGCAAGCAAGGTAGCTCTCTCCACCTTCTCTCATGTATGGATGTGTGTTTAGCTTATTTAGAATGTGTGTATGTGTATTTTCAAGCTATGAAAAGTATGCTAGCATACCTTTAGATGCCATGACTTCATGATGTCATGTTATATTTTCAAATGAATGTATGATGTTTTTTTGATTTTGCTTAAGTGTGGAGAGGCCAAGAACCCTTGAGCTTGGTTGAGATAAAGTAAAGAGTCTCCCAAAAGTAAAGTAGGCTCCCAAGAGTATGATTGAGTCTAAAGTGCTTAAAGAATAGATAAGGTAAGTCCAAAATTCATGAGGAGAAGTGTGAGGCCAATCCAAACACTTGGTGAGCTCTTGAATGTCTTGTATGATGTGTTCATATGCCAAACTTGCTTTTTAAATGTATATGACTTCTATTTTCTCCATGCATACATTTGTAAAGTTTTCTTTGCACATATTATGTATGAATGAAATGAGAGATGTGCTATTGGGATTCTTTGAATCTCATCCCCTCCTCTCCAATGCTCTAATATGCTAGGTGGACCAAGTAGCTATGGTGAAAGGAACCAACAACTATGAAAGATCGAGATTGACAAGCCTAGGCCTAGCTTTCATTCCTTTTGAATCTATAATGATGTTTCATAAAGTATATGATGTTGTAAATGTACCTTAACCCTTGAGACATGTATAAATACACTATTATGTGATGTTTATGTGTATGAATATGATGTATGACCTTTAGCATATGTTTTGAGTATGTAATGCCAAAGTATGAGAATTGAAAGTTTGACAGATATATGTATAAGTGGGGGTTGAATGGCCAAAATGAGATGCATGATGTTTGGGACTATTTGGGCAGCTCACACAAGTCTTAAATGTACTTTTAGACTTGCCCAAAAGGTATCAAGACCAAAGGAAATCTATTTAACAACTTTGGTACCCTATATGGAGCCAAAATTGACCATTATGGAACCTTATATCACTTTTTATTCAAATGAGTTAGTCTTGATCTGAGATTTGGCATGCAATTAGGTCTCATTGAGATATTTTTGGAAAGCTAAAAATCATAATTTTTAGAGGTCTATAGACTATTTGATAAATTTTCAAAGTTGGCCAAATTTCTTGAAATGGTCTGATGTACTATTCTATTGGGTCAGAATTGTTTTCTATCACTCAGGAGGCAAATGAAGTCCAATTGCCATGAAATTTTATAGGCAGAAACTAGAGGTTATAAGTGACCTGTTTCAACTAGAATCACCCCATTTGAATGTCTAGAGAGGGAGATATAATTTTTCAAAGATTTAGTCTAGTGTCAGGTGTCCAACCAGACCTTAGTCACTATTTGATCAAAATTCAGGGTCTGTCTGAGCTTGAACTGGTCTAGAATGATTTTTTCCTTCTAGCGAACATCCTCAAATTTCCATATTGGTATCATTCACTCAAATTGGAATTTTTTGGAATTAATTGGACATTTTTGAAGTTCATATAAGTAAACTGTGATAACATCAGGATCCAGTCCGACCTCCAGACTATTTCACATGTCAAACACTCTCTTTGCGGGATGTTATGACTTGTACATATTTTTATAATAAATTAGACATCTCAAGATTTCTAGAATGATCAAGATTACATGATTTTTATTTTTCTAGATTTAGTTATGATTTTCTAAAGTTTTGGACAGAATGGGGGAAATATGGCTGAAATTCATTAAGTTCAATTTATGCTCCATTTCGGTTTCCTTGGCTCATGAGCAAGATTTTGTGATGAAAATGAGTAGTAATGATGTATTTAAATATAAGGATACATGGAATGAGCCCACACGGTCCACGTGACATCGATTGCAAAATTTTGAAGTATGACGTAATGCAAATAAGCCCATTATTTTCACTCCCTCTTTCATATACTCTCATAGGAATGATGATGTAAAGCCTCTGAATGACATAAAATGAGTTAGAATTTATGGTGTTACACTTCTTCTTCTTTATGCAGCACTGACCTATTTTTAGATCCAAACTAGAATAAAGTAGTGTGAGAAAGAGGAAGAAAGAGAAAGAAAAGAAAGGCAAAAAGGTAACAAAATATGCAAGATTTCATCCTATACTAGTTAGAAAATCTCTTTCTCTCTTCATGCTCTTTTTAATGATGGTTTTAGTTTCTTGAAAAGGTGAAATTTGTGGTTGACCTCTTAAGCAAAGAAAGAGATTTTAGGAAATTGAATACATTACAAAAGACTACAACAAAGGAGGTTTCAAACAAGGTATCTATCAAGCTAGAAGAATTTATATTCTTTGGAAGCTAAGAGCATGTGATTCGCCCTAGAGAGAGAGAGAGAGAGAGGAAGGAGAAGACATAAGCTGAGGAAAATTTGATAGAAACAAGGGTTCAGAAGGAAGGAAAGTATATTTATGCAAAGAAAATCATAAAGGAAGCTATAGAAATCAAGTTAGGATCACCTAAGGTTTTAGATGAGCCATGGAAGTTTTAAAATCCTAGAAAGATGGTTTGAACTCTCTAATGCCATAATTGAACTTGCAATGAGTCAAGAACACCCTAAAGTCTCCAAACTCCTTATTAAGCAAGCAAAATCCCAGGCTATGTAAGTGTGTGTGTGTGTGTCTCAGCCAAGAGGGACTTGAGATGTGTTGTGAGTTGTTTCATTGATTCTAAAGTTTTATGTGGTCTAGATGTGAAATATGAACACTAATGGAACCATTGGAATAAATTTAGAAGCCTCATTTTTATAAGTGAAAAGTTAAGGTTCATAAATGCCTGAATTTTCACTTGTAGTTTATACATAGTGGATCTTAAGGCTTAGAGGTTGAATTTTAGGAGTTACCCTTTAAGGCATTCAAAGTAACCCAAGTTATATTTTAAGTTCTAATGATTATATGTAGTGGTAGAATGGGTTAGACTAACCCTAACAGATTACTTTATATCTCAAATGATGTGTTTGGACCAAGTTGGAGTGTCCACACCCTTGTGTGTGTGTGTGTGTGGGGTTTGTAACACCATGATTCGATGACTCATCTCATATCATATGTAGGCTTATTTCCATGAAGCATATGAATTCCTCAAGAAAAAGTGATGGAAAATACAATTAAATTGCATTACGTCACGGGTAAAATTTTCATTCAGTGTTTTGTGGGCCATATGGACTTATCCATTTCATTCTCACCTTTAAGTACACAAATAAAACTCATAACAAACTCAAGAAATGGCCTAAGACTCATGTAAATGGATGGTATACTCAAAAACATAGTGTACAGCCTCAAGTAGGATTTTCAAATTCTGTGTCTAAATTTTGAAAAATCATAACTAATTATAGAAAAATAAAAAATCAGGCACACTATACCATTATGGAAAGTTATAGATGTCTACTTTATGTGAAAAATAAATTTAGACCACAACAAAGGCTGATAGCTATCAAAAATTGATAGAATAATACCAGAGGTCGACTGTCATTATTGGTACTATCCTCCAATTTCAAAAATTCATATCTCTTTGCTCAAAGGTCCAATTGGGGTGACCTTGGTGGTCATTGAAAGCTTATCATGTATAGTTTATTTCTGTAAAATATCATGAGTGTTGGACATCATTTGGTCCTCAAATGACATAGCCTAAATTTTGATCATATAAATAGTGTCTGCATCAGGTCAGCAGAAAAATGCCAACTTTGAAAATTCATAATTAATTCCACAAAGCTCCAAATAATCTGGTCTTTGACTTCCCAAAAAGATCTGGATAAGATCTATATGCATGCCAAAATTTCATGGGTAAATTTATTCATTTGGTTAGATTTTGACATTGGGTTGTGAAATGATCACTTTAGAGTCTTACAAAGGGTCCAAATGATCCAATTTGAAGTCCAAGGCAACCATGACCACTTGAGCACGTGGGAATGAACCAAAATGACATTCTAAACTTGTCTCAAAGGTACAAAAACCCAGATTTCTCAAACTCACTCATCCACCCCATGATATACACAAGAATGCATATGTCTAGTCTTGCCATTCCATACCCAAATCATGCTACACCATGCATATGGCATTAATTCTCATTGATACATCATATATATGAGTATTTATACATGTTCAAATGATTACATAATAGTTCCATCATAGGATTACATCATATGCCGTGTGTATGGCTACAAAAGAGACAAAACTAGGCATTTTGATGTCAAACTCTCATCTTCCAACTTGTTGGCTTCCATTACCTTGTTCATTTGCTCCACCTAGCATGTTAAGACATGGGAGAGGAGGGAATAAGATTCAAAGAATTCCAATAGCTCATCTCCCTTTCAATCACATTAAAGAATGCAACACAAGTTTGAAAATGCATGCGTGGGTATATTGAAATGTATGAGCATTCAAGAAACACCCTTGGCATTTGAACAAGTCATATATATCATACATAGGCTTGCCTAGTAAGTGGATTAGCCTCACCCATTCTCTTATGAGTTTTTGACTTGCCTCACCCACCCAAGCACACATACTAAGCATCATTTAAGAACATATTACAACATCATGGTACCATGGAACTAAAGCATATGCTAGAATACTTTTCATGACTTACAATATAATAAACACATTCAAAGACAAGATAAGCACACATTCATGCATGAGAGAAAGTAGAGAGAGCTACATTTGTCACAGTTGCATACTTTCTTTCCTTAAACTTAGTTCCTCTCCTATGGCCACACACTCACAAGAAGGTGGGATGTGTTTCCTTTGGCCTAGATACATAATGTGCAAGCCAATTATACTCTTGCACCAAATTCTAAAGCCATACATTTACTAAGAAAGTTAGGTAGTTTATATGGCTCTTTTATAGTTCCATAATGCACTTAATGAAACAACGTTAAGAAAACATCATCTTGGCTCCATTCTCTCCATTCATTTATGATTCTTGACTCTATTTAAACCTCTTGGAGTCATCACACAGTTAAATCAAGGAGTCTAGCTAGGTTTTACTTCTTTAAGCCATAATATGGAACCTATGATACCATCTCACTATCCATGGCTTCTAAATTTTTTCCAAGGCTTCCTCTCATACTTTCCCATCATACATGATGCAAAACTAAGCTTGGAAGAAATTAAAACACGCCCTAGATGCATGAACCCTCCTTGGCTGAGGCTGTGCTTCCATATGGCACCAATAGAGCTGTTTTAATTTATTTAATGGGAGAAGCATGTGGGAGGATCTCTTGGTGTTTTAGGAACTCATATATACTCTTAGACAACTTAAATTACTACTAGGAAGCTTCATCTTAGCTTAGGTGCAACCAAATCCCTAAATTTCATAACTTACATTTTAAAGCTCCCTTTTCAATTCTAGTTGTATATTCTTAATCCTCACACTCTATAACCTTTGGTTCCATCAATAACACATAAAGAAAAACTCTCCTCCTAACTTTCTCTCTCTAGATCGAAGCTTAAATGGCTTAGAAACACAAGATTTTACAAAGTGTTTTAAGTAAAGTCTCGCCTTAAAATGAAGCTCTCTTCGCGTAGATTATTTTTCACTAATTGATTTCTTGAAAAGAGTTCCTTTTTGGCTTAAGTTAGACCTAAATCTTCAAGTTTTCAAGAAAAGAAAACCACCATTAGAGAGCTCTTAGAGAGAGGAACAACTTTCTTAATTGACGCAGAATGAAACGGGGCCGTTTACTTACCTAAGTGGAAGCTTAAACTTCTTCTCTCTCTTCCCTCTTAATGTCATGCCATGGCTGCTTAATTTTCTGCAAATGGAAGCTTGGAGAAGGAGATGAGGTGTAATTTTACTTAAAAAGCCTTTTTTATAATTTTTCAAAATGACCATTTTGCCCCTACGTGCTTGTTTGCTCCAATTAGGCTCATTTTAACTCCTTTTTTAGAACCATATTTTCCATCATAAAATTTAAGTTCTCTAATTCATAAAATGTCTTTGGTTTCATTCAAATTAAATTTAAAACTCTCCCAAATGAACTGGTTAAAGTTGGGGTCAACGGACGTTGAAAAACATCCATCTGAGGGATTTTAACTGTCCTGAAGTATCCCATGATTTCCAGGGCCTCTAAGAACCCTAGAGAACTCAAAAATTTTATTTGAAAAGCCCTCCTGTGAGAATTCCAAAATTTACTCAAAATTACAAAAATGCCTTTACGTTTCGTCAACCTTCCGTTCAAATTCGTTTCTTCATTCTACCTCCATTTTCCTTTTCGTATGAGCCTGGGATTCTCATTTTTAGGAGTCTAGAATGTTACTTAAATTTTTTGGGACCTTAACTAATTCATTTCAGGGGACTTCTTTTTATATCCAGTGAATTTCATATATTTATAGAGAAACTGTACGTTGCGTTTCTCGCATTTTCTCTCGTTCAAAGAATCAAATATTATAGGGTTGAGGGAAGAAAAACAAGGACAGAAAGGACAAGTGCATTAAAGAAAGGTCAAGATCCTTAGCTTCAAAAGATAGCTTACTCTTCCTTCCTTACTTGCATTTGGATACATTTTGAGTTAGGATGCATTGTGTGTATTGGTTGTTATACGATTGCTTGATTTATGTTTGAATTGGCTTTGTAATATGATTTTTATATATGCATGAGTTATGTTTTGACTCATAGCAAGAATGGCAAGAAATTGAGCATAGTAGTTCAGAGATGAGCCTAGCTAGTATATTTCCATGCCATGGCTAGATGAGTATAAACGTTTTATACCAATTCTATGTTTAAGTTGTTTTGTGTATATACGACCTTACATGCTTGCATTTTATTCTTGGATTCTTCATTATATGCATCGAATTGGATTGAGTATGGCTACTAAGATTTTTCCTAGAATCTCACATTTTTTTATCTCTCACTAACCATGTCAAGTGAAGCTAGTAAGGAGAAAGAGCAAGAGAAGAACTAAGAGCTTTAGAAAGTGTAGTTATAATACTTATGATATACCTATTATTTTGATGTATACTATGAGGAAGAGTAATAACAATCCATGATGCATTTTGTGATGAAATATAAGAGTAATTCATGTACAAATATGGGACTATGAATGTATGCCAACTTGAAGTACATATATGCAATTAGAACATGTTTTAATATATATTATGTCTTTGGTTCCTTATGCTTCCTTGCAAATGGAATGTTGAATTTTAAATGCTAGGCAAGTTTCACATGTTGAATCATATATAGATGATATATGTGTGGATTGAAAGTTGCTCATTATAAGAAATTGCATTTTATAACCTAACTGAACCACTTTAGAACCAACATTTTAGTCCATAAAAGCCATCAAATGAAACCTTACCCTTGACATCTCAAATGACCTAATTTTGGGTCTGAAATTTTGTTAGCAATTAGAGGACATATATAGCTTTTTTTTATAAAGCCAAGGTTTGTATTTTTTTGAGTTCTACAAAATATTTGGTAAATTTTCAAAGTTGACCCCAAAAAATTATCATAGTACAATTATTGTTCAGACTGATACAACCTAAGATTTCATGTTACTTGAGGGGTCAAATGGGTTTATTTTAACTTGAAATTTTTATAATAGAAAGTTTAGAACATAAACTTTCCATGAACACCTAATTTGTATGAATCAAAGTTATGTAGCCAAAGTTATGAATTTTTTAAATTTGAATTGCAATATGTAACTTTGGTCAAGTATGGCTACTTGCTCCCCTTATGCAAAAGGTGTGTACATACATGACCCAAGTGATCAAACTAGAATTGTATATATGAATTATAAATTACAATGTGAAAGAATTCCACTTTTGCCCATTAGAGGTCCATTTTTGGTATTAAATGGCAAAAATACCACTGCTAAAAGTATTATTGTGAATGTTTTATTTTAGGAAAAATTACAATGAAGGACTCAGATGCTATAAAATTTATAATGAAAGATTTTAAAAATTGAAATTATTTTCAAGGACCATCATTATTATCAAATTTTAAGGGATTTTACTACCAGTTTTAGGAGATTTACTATCAGGTGTAAGAAAGTGTTGAACTTTCTTATACCTAGTAGTAAATCCCCTAAAACTGATAAAAAAAATCTTCTAAAACCCAATGGTAATGATGATCCTTAATGGTAATTTTAATTTTTAAGATCCTTGATTATAAATTTTATACCATCTAGGTCCTTAGTTGTAATCTTCCCTTTATTTTATATGGCTAGTAAATGTCATGGAATAAATCAAGTATAGTAAGTTATTACATTTATTACACAATGACTCCTTCATAAAGATTCATTAAAATTTTTTCTTTGAATCAATGATTATAAATTTCTAACCATTGGTTGAAAGCCTATAATTTGTTATAAGCATGTTATGATAATTACAAGCATTTCAAATTCTTTTGATATCTTTAGTTAGGGGAAGTCATTATGCATCAAAGTCTTTATGAATTTTACAAATTGAAAGCTCAAATCCATTTAATAATCAAGTTAATTGAATGATGAGCAAATTTTTTATGTGTATTGAGTAAGTCAATGTTAGTTCATCAATTTCCTTATTTTGTCATCAACATCTTAGGTCTAATAGTGGGAACTATATAGGTTAAGTTTCTAAATAAACATTTTGTTTGATAACATCCTTGAGATAGTTGATTAGAACATGTTAAGGGCTTATGAGATTAAGGAAAATAAGGTGTTAATGAAATCTTATGTACTAGTGAACCTTATTTAAGAATTATTAAGGTTTTTCAATATGATAAAATAAAATTTTTAGATTGCCTTAATATATATGGTTTAATAAATATTGTTGATTATTTGTTACATGAATGAGTGGGAGTGTAGTTCATTTGTATGAAAAAGGATATAAAAATGTATTGCAACTAAACTTGATATGCTTTGGCTTGTCTTATATATGTAAGGTAACAAAACCCAACATCTTTAAGTTCTCAGTTATGATTAAAATGGGCCACATTATTTTCATTGCTTTATTAGCCTTGTTTTGTAACACACACACACACACACACACACACACACATATATATATATATATATATATCTGTTGGCATTTAACCTATAACATCAACAAGTTTGAATACTTGAGCAATCCTAGATTGAGTTATCAAAATTTAAAGAGGAAACCTATGGTACTTGTAAATTATTATTGACATTAAATTCACTAAAGATTTTGTTTGTTTTGGCTACAAAACATTTCGTTTATGGATGTTTGTGTATGATGGTTAAAATTGTCAAATTTCCTTTTATAATTAGTTTTCACATAAAGTGTGATTTTGATAAAACTATGAGTATAGCTAATTTGGGGTTGAAAATTTCAGTATGGTAAAATACTATACTATTACATATATGTTTCTCTTATGAATTTTTGAAGAGGGATAAAGTTATTTAGTTTTAGAATCATATTAGATTGTTTTCATAGCACACATGTTTGTAACTTTAGTAATTAGATGTTTCTATCACTAGAACATCTCTAGCTCATTTATGCGATGTGTATGTCTCATAATATGATGGGTTATTGTGAGCTTTGGAATAAATTTTGTATCTTCACCAAAAAAAGGTTAATTCCCTAACTAAAAGTATGAGACCTATATATTTTAAGATATGGCAAATGCATGGATATTTTATGGTAATTTGATCTCCTGAGTTAGTTGGAGTTATATACATATTCTAGATGTAAAGGATAATTTCATGGATATCACTCACTTTTATTACATTTAATTGATATAATTTATTATTGCATCTATTTGATGTGTTTATTGATGATCATTATTATATTGATATTTTTCTTGTGCAAAAAATGAATACAACATAAATCTTAAGACATAGAGTCTATTTTAAGCATGACCTTGTATTTGTTATGATATGTCTCTATTAACATTATATTATATTCTTGAGATAAAGTTATTTGAGACATAAAAGCTTATTTTAAGCTCAGTGAATTATCCTACTGGTTGAGCATAAAGGATAATAAGAAATTATATAGAGAATCAATAAGAAATAGTACATTATTAATTACTTTTAAAAGCTATTTCTTACTATACTTCCAAATTTATGATCCATGTTAGTATGATTGTTGATATGTATGACTATAGATTGAAAGTATATTAATAAAGGCCATATAATTGCCATAATCTCATATTGATGGTGGTGTTGGATTGGATTGTGTTAATTATGTTAATTTAGGACCATTTTTAAAAAGGTGCACACATAAGGTTTTGTTATTTTGC
This sequence comes from Erythrophleum ivorense, assembly GCA_026724425.1. NCBI lineage: Eukaryota > Viridiplantae > Streptophyta > Magnoliopsida > Fabales > Fabaceae > Erythrophleum > Erythrophleum ivorense. The sequence continues at coordinate 209,824 of JAIUCV010000615.1, read as the reverse complement.
CAACCTAAGAGTTATTTTACGAAACAAAATGGATTTCTTTAAAACTTAATTAATGTGGTCTAAGTAGGAGAATGTTAGAATGATTATTTGTGGGCTCACATTAGTTATATAATTTTTGGTTTTTAAATGTAGGTTGACCAATGGTCTAGTAAGATATTATAAGCCTAAATTTTATTATGCAATCATATGGTCAATAGGCGCAATTCAACATTTTTAATCAAGTCTAGTTAACTGTTAAAAAATGTAAGTTATTAGGTTTTACTGAAACTTATGATAGAAGGTGTAACACCATAAATTCTAGCTCATTTCATAACTTTCATAAGCTTCATATCATCATTTCCATGAGAGCACATGAAAAAGGGATAAAAAATCATGGATTTATTCGCGTTACATCATACTTAAATTTTCAATCGGTATCACGTGGACCGCATGAGCTCATACTATACATCCTCATAATTAATTACATCATTACAACTCATTTGCATCACAAAAACATGCCTACAACTCATGGAAACCGAAATGGAGCATGAGATATGGAAGTTCATTCTCGGTCAGATTTGCTCCATTTTCTGACCGAACTTTGAAAAATTATAACTAAATCTAGAAAAATATACATCATGAAATCTTGGTCATTTTGAGAAGATATGGATGTCTACTTCATAGTAAAAATATGTCTAGACCATAAAATCCATCACAGAGGACGTTTGACATCTGAAAAGATCCAGAGGTCGCTGCTGCTTGGGCTGCTGTTTCAGATTACTGATACAAATTTCTAAAATTCATAACGAATTCTATAAAAATTGAAATCACACACACTTGGTCATTCTGGAAAGATAAAAATGTTAAATTTATGTTAAAAATAATTTCAAAATGAAAAAATTGTTTAGCCATTGGAAATCTATGGAACAGTGACTGGACTCGTGGGGTGCCACTACTACTGCAGCCAATTTCAAAAATGCATAACTCTTTTCTCAGACCTCCAAATGAGGTGATCTCAGTGGCCACAAAAATCTTATGACCTCTAGTTTATGCCTGTAAAATTTCATAAGTATTGGACACCATTTACCTATCAGATGACACAGAATACAAATCTGCCAGTGTGAACAATGCACATACCAGAATCAATAGAAGATCTCATTTTTTGAAAATTCATCAAATATTCTCTAGACCTTAAAAAATTATGTTCTTTAGCTTCCCAAAAAGCTCTCAATGAGACCTAATTGCATGCCAAATATTAGATGAAGAAGAGCTCATTTGGATAAAAAGTTATGTAGGGATTCATTATGGTTAAATTTAGCTCCATATGGGGTACCAAACTTGCCAAATGGCTTTTCCTTGGTTGTGTTACCTTTTGGGCAAGTCTAAAAGTACATTTAAGACTTATGTGAGCTGCCCGAAATGGTCCCAAATCTCATGCATCTCATTTTGGCCTTTTCATCCACACTTATACACATTTGCATCAAACTTTCAATTTGCATAACTTGGCATTACATACCCAAATTCATTTCTAAAGTTCATACACCATATCCATACATATATACATCACATAATATCATATTTACATATGTCTCAAGGGTCATGTGCCATTTACAATGATCATATACATCATTAAATATTATTATGGTTCAAAAAGGATAAAAGCTAGACATATGAATGTCAATCTCTCTTCTTCAATGTTGTTAGCTCCCGTAGTATATCCACTTGGTTCACCTAGCATTTTAGAATATTGGAGAGGAGGGGATGAGATTCAAAGAATCCCAATAGCTCATCTCTCATTCAATCATACATAATGGATGCAACAAGTCTCATAAATGCATGTATGATCATATGGACATGTGCAAACATTCAAGAAGCATTTTCATCATTTAGAAAGTCATACATAGTATACAAAGGCTTGCCAAGCAAGTGGATTGGCCTCACCCAATTTCTTGTGGATGTTGGACTTGCCTCACCCATTCTTTAATGCATTCTTGGACTCAACCATACTCTTGGGAGCCACTTTGTTTTTAGGAGACTCTTTGCTTTGTCTTAACCAATCTTAAGGGTTCCTGACTCATCTTCATCATAGCTAAGAGTTCTTGGCCTCACCACACTCAACTAAACCCAAGCATACATCAAAACATCATATGAAACATAATATGTCATCATAAAACCATGGCATATAAAATCATGCTAGCATACTTTCATGGCTTGAAAATATACATACACACATTCTAAGACAAGCTAACACACATCTATGCATGAGAGAAGGTGGAGAGATCTACCTTGCTTGCATTTACACACTTTTTCCTTAAGCTTTGAGTCCTCTCCCTTGACCTCACACAACCCAAGAAGGTGGAGATCATTTTTCTTGGCCTAGACACACCAAAAGAAACATGAATACTCATGGGAACAAGCCTTAGCATTATACACACTTTACATGATACTACTTTGGTTTATGGCTCCATTATACTTTCGTAAGGCACTTAATGAAGCAACTACAAAAATTTATGATCTTGGCTCCCTTCTCTCCTTTAATCTATGATTCTTGACTCCATTTAGATCCCTTGGAGTCATTTCACAATTATTTTAAGGAGCCTAGCAAGGAGTTACTTCATTATGCCACATTATGGAGCCTACCCCTCCATCTCACTATCTATAGCTTCTAAATTTTTCCACGGGTTCCTCCCACCTTTTACCATCATATGAAGTCCCAAACTAAGGTTAGAATAAATTAAAACACTCTCTAACCCCCTCCATTTGTCCTAGGCCAACATTATAGAAGCATTTGGGGTTCAAGGGGTTCTCAATTTTTCCTTGATGGAGAGCCACTTGGGAGGCTTCTTAGAGGTCTTAAAGCCCAATTAAACACTTACATAGCCTAGGAAATTCATGAATCAAAATAGATTTTACAAATTCTTCAAGAATCTTACAGTTTGCTAACTTGAAATTCAATGGCTTTTACTTAGTTTTCTTTGCATATTCTAAATTCCCACACCCTAATTCATGTGATTCATTCTTGGTTTGGCCAGAAATTTAATCCCTCATGGCTAGTCTTACATGGGGGAAAATTGAAGAGAAGAGGAGCAAGGAGACATAAGCTTAGGAAGTAGCAAAATACCTTGGATTCATGGTTTTTTTAGTTTGTTCTTTACTTGGCTAGCCTCCCTTCACCAAATCTGAAATTCCACCTCTGTTCTGCCCCCAAAACAACACCAAATTAAATGCCAAAACCATGAGAGAGAAGGAAGAGGAAGAAGAGGGGAAGAAGTTTAACAAGGCAAGGAGTAGGAAAAAGTGGCTAAAACTTACACTTTTCAAAGCTTCTTCTTCCTTCTTTGGCCTCCCCTCTTGTGCACCACTCTCAGCCCTTCTTAATTCTATTTTAACATGTGGGAGAGTGGGTGAGGAGATCTGAGCAGAGGTGGGACGTTTTTATAAGCTAAGGATTCACTTAAGCAACTTTTAAACTTTGCAATTTAGTCCCTTTTCATAGTTTTGTTCATTGGTCTCATTTCAACTCCTTTTTGAAATTATTCTTTTCTATCATATTCCTTAGGCTCTTAATCATAATAATTACCTTTGGAATTATTTAAAAAGGATCTAAAACCATTTTGAACTATTTGGTCAAAATTTCGGTCAACCGACAGCCAAAATCGCTCAGTGGAGGGGTTTCAATTGTTCTTGGGGTTCCCATGGTATTCAAGGCCTCTGAGAATCCTAGAAAGCTCAAATTTTTTGTTTAAAAAGCCCTCCTATGAGTTTTCTGAATTTTTCAAAAATTACAAAAATGCCCATACTTTCTTCGACAAATTTTCTGAGCTCTTCTGGCTTTGGTTTTTGGGTATCTCAAACCTCAAATTATCATTTTCTAATATTTAAAATTTTATCATAATTTTATTTGGCCCCAATTCCTTCTATTTTGAGGACTTCTTTTTATATTTGGCCCATTTCTGACGTTTATGGGAGAAACCGAACATTGCATTTCTCACATTTATGAAGGGACCGGATGTTACAAAAGGGCCTAATAAGACACCACTTAAGGAAGGGCCGATCTCCTTTCCAAACATAATTTGCATGCCTATCCCATTGAAAGCCACTATACAGTAGAAAGTCATAGACATAAAGATCTAGCCATGTTAGATCCAAGTGCGTCTATGTGAAAAATCAGTTATGCTCTCAATTAATTCTATATTCAGTGTTCTAAAATCATGCACTAGATCTGTATTTTGGTTAATTATGTTTAATTAAAGTTTTTTTTCAAACTTAAATATTACATAAACTCTGCAAACCTAACCAATGGGGTTTTCAAATACAAGTGGAAGAAATGTAAGGCAACATTGGGAATGTCACATCTTGAAATTCAAGATGTGATTGGCATGGAATGCAAGAGTAATCTCATTTCCATAAGTATACCATACATCTATATAATTATGCCAACTATCAAGGATAACTTGAAATTATGTTCAAAGAAATTTTCTAAAATTTCAACAAAGTCTAACAAAAAAATAGGACTTACTAAAATTTTACAAGTAGTCAAATCGATCACAACTTGTGAACAACAATTAAAAGCTCTACTCTTGGATACAAAAACCAATCAAAATGTGTATAATTAAAAAATAGAAAAAGCCAAACAGCTTACAACTTCCTATTTGTCATCTGTATGGAGATATTTATTAGATTACAAGTTTTGCAACAAAAAAATGATAATCAGCATGACATAATCCACCCACATGAACAAGCGTTAGACTCACCATTAGGACAAAAACTTGATGTATATCACTAAAGTTGGACATGGATTTGCATTACTATCTAGAACATGGAAAATAATATGGGGTGAGTTACGAGAATCCAGTAAGGAAATAACATACCACAGTAATTGAAAAAGTAAAAGTAGGGCACAAGTATTTTTTTAATAGATAATATGTAAAAATATTTTCAAGTAAAAATTTAAAAGACTAAACATAACAATAAGTCCACAAAAGAGATTTACAACAAAAATTCATAATGGGTAATAAATTAGCATATGGAAATCTTTTAAAGGAAACGTTAGAAGCCCAAATATCATAATAATAAGGAATAAATATTAAAGAGTTCAACTACTAAATACATAATGAATTCTAAGAATTGAATAATTCAAGATCAAAGAAACAACATTAGAATAGAATAAACAAGTTGAAGAAGATATACAATGTGAAAATTTTTAAATTCAATTCTTTTGAAATTTCACCATTAGGAGGACTTCAACCAAAATGGTTTACCTTTTCTGAGCATACAAGTCATTCGAATAACTAACCAAATCTTTCAAGGACACACAGCTTACATGGATAAATAACTAAATTTGTCATGAGCACACCATTCATCGGGTAAATCACAATTTAAAAGCATCTTGCTTGATATCATCCCTCTATACTATGTGTGTTGATCAGCACATAGGGCTAGCATCACCTTTACCCTTAATAGCTGGGTTCAAGCAAAGGCACACTAGAGGCAAATAGAACTACTATTAGTATCCAATGTTCTATAACCAAATGTCTCCTAATAAAAGTCATAGATATGAATGAAAATATACAAATTTCATTTCACTATTTATTCAAGCATTAACTATGCAAAATAGTTAATATAATATCCTCATGTTATATTCAAAGCGACATGCAAGTTGCATTAGATCAGTTATACACTTTTCATAATTATCAGTCATAGGAAAATTCTAGAATTAGCCACTAAGTTCCATTAATTCCATACATGTAATGAGTAATTTATAATCAAGAATTTAAAACATAGTTGAAGCTTGTTGCCTAATTTAGCACAAATATAATTAAAATCAAGCCTTAAAAAGAAAGTGGTTTGTCAAATGGTGAAGGAAATATATACATTTTTTAATTGTAAAGAACTTGAAAGTTAAAGCATCTAAAGCAAGCAATAAAATTGTATCTATAGATAACACTGAGCAAATGGTAAACCTCTTTGTTGTTGACTCAAAGCTAAACTTTGGTTGTAAGATATCCATAAAGTTATCTTTGAACACAATCAATATGAAATTACACTTTGACTACTGAATTGACTACTAATATTCTTAATTTAACTTAATTGATCCTCTAATATCATAAGTCCTAATTCTAGATCAAGTTTACTACTTCTATCTCAACATCCATATTCTCAATTTATCTTGCTACTATTTAATAAGTTGATTTTTATACTTATGTTTTCACATTTTTTCTTAGGGCATAGATTGTATTTTGAGTTAATAATTCTCATTTCAAATCCATTTTGAAGTAAAATTCTGATTAGAGTTTGAATTGAATGGATATATGTGAGTTCTTATGTAAAACCCCTAATTTTGGGTCTTGATATTATTGTTTTAGGTTAAAATTTACCAAGGAGCTTAAGTCCCTAAGGATGGAACTTTCTTAGACCAAAATGGAAGCTAATGGACCAAAAATGGAAGATTAAAAATAGAGCTTAGATTATCTAGAGTAATATTTATGAGTTTCTGGAGCTTAATGTCTGAAATGTACACTTTATATTTCCCAACAAGGTCAAAGCTGTAGTCATGAAGACTCAAAGTTGTAATTGTGAATGCACTAGTGCCTTATATAAATTCCAAGAAAGCCAATGTTGCAATGGTAGCACAATTTTCCTAATTTTATTTTGGCTTCACATATTCCCTAATTTTAGAAGATATACATAAGGAAACTTAGGCAAATGTTAAAAGAGGAATCCTGGTGATCTTTAAGCTTTTAAAGGTGCTTTAGAAGCTCTAAAATAGTGAGGATGATGAAGGGCTACATGGAGGATTACCCTATCAATCACTTAAGATAATTGTCTTAAGTGATGCTTTTCATCACTCTTCCTTCATTTTACCTCTTTTGTTTTTGCTCCTTCTTTTTATCACTTTTCCTTCATTTTTCCTCTTTTGTTTTTATTTCTTCTTTGTTTTGTTAGTTTGCTTATGATTCTAGGCAACTTAAGAGGAGAAAACAAAATTAACTAACCCATGACTTAGAAATGGTGTAACGAACGATAAATTCTGTAAAACTATAAAATGAGCGGTATAAAAGCAAGTCCTCTAAAATGAACTACATAATGTATTGAAAAATTTTGGTAGTGTCCTAGGCTCCTAAAATAATAATCCTAGGCTTAGACAGAAAGAAAAATAGAGCTAGGATGGTAAAATGAAATTATGATGAAATTGACGAAATGCAGTGGCATTTTTGTAAATATGTGCAACTTTTAGAAAAACTCATAGAAGGGCTTTTTAAATGAAAAATTTGAGTTACTTAGGGTTCTAAGAGGGCTCAAAAACCATGAGAAGCCCCGAGATCGATAAAGTCCCTCCGGTGTATGTTTTCCAAAGGCAGTGAATCTAAATTTTGACGGATTCGTTCAGGAAGATTCTAGCTCTGATTTGAATGATTCCAAAGGCATTTTATTAAATTGAGAATCTAAATTTTATAATAGAAAGATGGTTCTAAGAAAAAGTTAAAACAAATCCAAAACAAAATTGCTATTATGGAAGGACGAAATTGAAATTTTTGATAAAGCTAGTTTCTTGAATGTTCTATAAGCTTCATGACTCTTCTTCCCCTCATTTAGGTCGACCCTCTCTACCCAAAATACAGAAAAAAGAAATACAATTCTAGGCGCACAAGGGGACGAGATAAAGGAAGGAAGAAACCAAGGAAAAGGTGAGGAATTTAAAGGAATTTCATGCTTCTCTTTCTTCCAATTTTGTTCCTCTCCTTCTTAGCTCTCTTTCTATGATTTTATTGAATGGATTGGTTCTATTTTGAGTCTAGAACAAGAGGGAGTAGTTCAAATTCCTTGAGGAGAAGCAAACTAAGAAGAAAAAGTCTTGAAACCAAGCTTGAGTCTAAGGTATTTCATGGTTTTGTTGCTTCTTCTCTTTGCTTCTTTCTTGTGCATAATTCGGCTAACCTAGGGATGAGTAGGAAGGGATAGATTTTGGGTAGACCCAAAGGTGAATCCTAGGAAAAAGAGTATGAGGATTAAGATTATGCAAAGAAATAAAATAAAGAACCAATGGAAAGCAAGTTAGGAAAGTGTAGGATTCTTTAGGGTTTTGTAAAATCTAATTTAATATTCCTTGGCTATTTAAGTGTACCATTGAGCTCCTAAGACCTCTAGAAAGCCTCCCAAGTGGCTCTCCCATCAAAGAAAAATCAAATGCTCCTTGAACCTCCACCAATGTACATGTCTTAACCAAGCTAGGTTCATTAGATTCTAGCCTTGGTTTGGGACTTCATATGATGTTAGAAGATGGGAGGAATCATTGGGAAAAATTTAGGAGCCTTGGTTTGGAAGATGGAACAATGATGTCTATAATAGTGCCTTATGAAGCAACTGATATGTAAGCTTATGTAAATGAATGTGTGATGGCTCCAATGACTTTGAATGATGGCAAAAGGCCTAGAAATGAAAAGAGAATGGAGCTTAGAACTTGAATTGTGAAAGTTGCTTCAATAGGCTATTTATGGAACTATTATGCCACCTATGGAGTCAAGTGTATGCTTAAGAATAAATTTGGTATCTTGGCTTGCTTCAAATGTGTAATTGTGTACTATTTATGATGTTTAGGCCAAGAGAACACTAACCCACTTAGGTGTGCTAGTAAAGCCAAAAAAGGGAAGGAGTAAAGTAAAGAAAAGCTTGCATAAAGTTCAAGGTAGCTCTCCACCTCATTCTCTTTGCATTCTTGTGTGCATATATATATATGTCATTGTGTGCTTGCGTGTGCTCTTGTGACTTGAAAACATGCCACTTGATATCTTAAGATTGCATTGGTACTAATGTATTATCTTGAATATCATTGATTGTGGAAATGGCTTATAAAGGTGAGGTGATGCCAAAAGTTTCATGGCATAGGTAAGACAAGGCCAAAAGTCTCTTGAAAGGGTGAGGCTAAGTCAAAAGTCCCTAGGCCAAAGGTGAGGCAAATCCAAAAGTCCTAGAAATGGGGTGAGGTAAAACCAAAAGTCCCTCGAGCACGTTCTTAGCTTGAATATGAATAGATGGCATGGAAATTGACTTTGCATACTTTATGGTTGTCAAACTTTTCATACATATGCTTTGATATGTATATGCCATGAATGTGTGTGAATGGGTGTATAAGCTATTGAGATTCCATGAATCTCATTCTCCTTTCTATTCATTCTTAAAATGTCTAGGTAGTGCTTAAAAACCAAAGAATGCAAGCCAAAGGAGTTGAAAAGCTATATTTGGATCATTATGTAGTTTCTTCTGAAATTGAATGTCAAAGTGATTATGTATATATTATTTTTGAAATGTAAGACCTTGAGCAAATGTAAAATGATGCATGAATGTTGTATGAACCTTTGATGGCACTAAAGCAATGTAAATATATAAATTGCCTTTTTGGTAGCTTATGTGCATTAGTGTATGAATGTATGTAGAATGGACAAATTGAGATGCATAGTATTTGTGACCATTTGGGAAGTGCTTATAAGTTGTATTTGTGTTTTTAAACTTGTCCAAAAGGTGCCAAACCATTAGAGAAGCCATTTGGACAAACTTGACACCTTATGGGAACCAAAATTAGTCAATTTGTGAAGCTATGTCACTTTTTATCCAAATAAGCTCTTCTTGATCTGAAACTTTGCATAAATTTAGAGCTTATTGAGAGCTTTTTGGGAAGCTAAAATGTAGAATATTTGGAGGTCTATGAAATTTTTGAAGTTAGCTAAGAAACTAAATTTTGCTGGTGTTACTGTTCATTTGGTCTAAACTTGAATTTTGTCATTCATGGGGCAAACGATGTCCAATTGCTATGAAATTTTATAGAGAGAAACAAGACCTTTTCAGTGACCTGTGTCAACTAAAAGCACCTAATTTGGATGTCTAGAAAGGGAGATATAAATTTTTGAAGTTGTTATTCTGTTCTAGGTGTCCAGTCAGACTTCTAATAATGTTCCCTCAATTTTTGGGGTTTGAATGCTCCTAGATTAATCTGAAAAATATTTTTCCCCTCTATCTAACATCCACACCTTCCCAAATTAGTACATTTTCCATGAATTAGATTTTTGTGGAATTAATTTTGAATTTCTAAAATTTGTATTAGCAATTTGTATCAGAATTCTGGATAGCCTAACCTTTATACCTTTTTTTATGTCAAGTGTAGTCCATATGAGATTTTCATGGATGGATATTATTTTTAGTGTTAACACCTAGAGCTTTCCAACAAGCTATGGTTTGTTTGATTTTGATTTTTCTAGATTTAGTTATGATTTTTCAAAATTGCTTCAAATTCTGCCACCTTAGAACTCGAGGGAAAACATGAGAATTTGTGAATTTTAGTTCTTGATCCATGGTTTGTGCTAAGTTTTCATATGTTTATGAATTGTATGGATGGATAATAATTTGAGAATGATGTTGGAAAGTTTCTAAGGTCCACAGATCAAAATTTGAAGTTTTAGATGCGACGTAATGCAAATAAATAAAATTATTTATTCCCTTTTATTGACATTTCTTGCTTGTACATGGAAGTTTCCTTAAATATGAGAATATAGAGTATGATAAAGTATGGTGTGACAAATGGTAGTGGGGGTGTTTGCCTTTAAGATTTGGAAGCTTTATCTTTATGGTGAAACTTGTGAAATCTATATAGATCATTAAATTTCAAGCATATATTCAAACATCATGACCTTAACCTCAAGCAAAGAACATGGGTGAAGTTGCTTAAAATTTTTGTTAACACGATATTATATCACCCCAGCAAGGCTAATGTGGTGGTGGACACCTTGAGTAATAATTCTATAGGTAGTTTGGCTTATATGGCAAACATTAGAAGACCACCGGTGGAAGAAAGTCATGGGTTGTAAAAAAGTGGCCTAAGATTTGTAATAATGAATCGAGAGCATTTTTTGCACCTGTATAGGTTTGTTCTTCCCTTATGGAGAGGATAAAGGTAACTTAACATCTAGTCACAAAGTTGCATAAGTTGAAAGATAAGGTGAGAAATAAAAAGAGTAGCAAACTCATAGCAGACTCTAATGGGGGTGCTAAGATGTGATAAACGGTTATGTTTGCCTAAAGTAAAGGACCTAAAGAGAGAAATTTAGAATAAGCTCATTATTCTGCTTACACCATGTAATATTTTATGTTTTGTAAATTAAAATAGTCTCTAAAGAATGGAATGGATTAATTAAAAAAGGGTTACAAGGAAAGAAAAGGCTAGTTGGAGCTAAAAGAAACTAATATGGGTCTAATTGATGAAAAAATTAGTGATTTAGAAAACATGAGAATTGACTTGAAAAATGAATATCCCTCTTCATAATATGATGAAATAAGATTAGTAGATTAACCAAATAAAGTTAGTCTGACTAAGTCCTTAATGGTATACGGTTTAGGGCATTGGTTGACCATAACATTGACTGAATTTTTTCAAACTGTTTTAAGTCTTTGTAACCTTTAAGTAGATATTTTTTATGAAAATGAGAGTCTAAATTTTAGTGTGGAGCTATTAGTTTCTAAAAATATGAAGAAATGAACACAAATGATGGAATTAAAGTGTAAAGGTAACATCAGTGTTTTGAAAAATTCTAAAACCTTAGACTTCTTATATATATATGACACCACCTTTTTCTCCCTCAATTGTAACTGACCTAGGGTAACACTAAATTCACTCTTGGAGGCATGAAGAAAGAATAAGGAAAGAAGGGGAAAGAAGCCACTTGTAGGTAAGCAAACATGGCAAATTTGAATATGATGTAGTTATAAACATTCTCTTACTCTTCTCCTTATTCCCATGGTGGTCTTGATTTCTTAAAAGGGGAAGTTTTGTGGTTGGTCCCTTAAGTGAAAGCAATTGTGCCAAAATAATCCTTATCAAAAGCACATCAAAGCAAGTTAAAATTTTATTATGAAAAACTTTGTATTCCTTTGGATTTCAAACCTTCCTACATTTAGCCAACATGGGAAGAAAGGAAACCATATATAAGCTTGATGGAAACTTGGTGAAGCCAAGGGTTTTGAAAGGGTAAAGAATAAGAACATGCAATTAGAATTAATAACGAACTAAAAGAATGACATATATCTTCACCTAGGGTTTGGTTTTGGCTTTGAGAGATTCAAAACCTTAAGAAAGTTAATTAATTCCTCTAATACTATAGTTGAGTTAGAAATGAATTATATTAATTGTTTATATGTGTATTTGATTATTGTTGATTGCTTATATGTGTGTTTGAATCATGAAAACATGTTTATTACTATTAGTTTGATGATATGATATTATTATATTTCTTGAAATGCTTTTGAATGTGTTATGGCTCTTGATGGGTGAGGTTGTGCCAAAAGTCCCTTGAATTAGGTGAGGTGAAGCCAAAAGCCCTTAAGTAAGGGTGAGACAAGACCAAAAGTCTCATGGATTGAATGAGACTAAGTCAAAAGTTCTTAAAATGGATGAGGCTAATCCAAAAGTCCCAAATAATTAGATAAAACTAGACCAGAAGTCCCTAGAGCTAGTGTTTAACCTTGATAAATCTATATGTTTTTATAAATATGATTATGTTGGATATTTGGATGCACTGGGTTCATACTTGCTTTCTTTGACATGATAACATGTCATATATGTATACTTGAAAGGATGAGTGAGATACTGGGATTCTTCTAATCTTACTCTCCCCCACTTTATGTCTAACCTTTTCTATGTAACTCTCATGAAGCAAAGAATGGAGGCCAAGAAATTTAAGTTGTGGCACTTTAACAATAAAATAGAAATTAATGTAATTTAATGTCAAAGTGTGTATGCATATGCTATTTATAAGATGTAACCTTTCACCCATGTGTAAAAAGTATTATATTATGATGAATGTGCCAAATTTGGAGCCAAATGTATGGGAATATAGGTTCTTGACATACTTATGCCATGAAATGTATGAATATATGATTAAGTGAGAAAGTGGTTTTAAGTTTTATGATGATTAGGATCTATTATGATGCTCCTATATGCTATTTTTGAGATTTTAGATATGATCAAATAGTTACTTGCACAAGGAAAAGGTAATTTTGAACTATTTGCTACCACTTGTGCACTACTATAAATCATAATTTTTTCTTGAACCAAAACTAGACCAAATAAATGAAGTTTGGCAGGTATTTAGATCTCATTTAGAGCTTTTCACAAAGATAAATAACACAATTTTTGGAGCTTTATAAAATTTCTTATGCTTTTTCAAAATTGACTAAATTATGTAGAAACTGCCTTATTTGGTCATTTTGGTTTTATGGGTATTTGAGGGGGCAAATGAATTCTAATGCTCATGAAATTTTACAAGCATATAGTTAGCACCATAAGCTTTCCATAGCCATTAATGCTCATGAAATTCTAATGCTTTAGAGCTTGGGATATAATTTTTTAAAAAGTTTTAGGCATGCACTTGAGTGAAATTCTGACAATGGCATCGTTCTATTGGAATTTTGTAGGTTAAAAGATAATTTTTTGATCTGAAAGTTTGACAACATTTAGATGATGTCCTAAGCTTTCTAGAAAGTCCTAGTTTTCATGATTTGGAGTTTTCTATCTCAATTTATGAATTTTTGAAATTATGATAAAATTATGGAACACATGGAAGATGATAGTATAATGTTAGTTTTGTTGTGTATGGACCAAATATGAAATTCTATGCCTCTTTTGTGATGTTTCTATATGAACAAGTGTATTAAGGATGGATGAATTTGGCAAGTGAAAATGATTCATTTAACCATAAATGAATTAATTTGATATTTAATGACAATGCTTTCTGCTACAAAAAGTATTGGAATTGTAAAAATGGATGTATAAGAACCTTGTGATATAAAATAAGTGCTATCTTAATATGGTATTATACATACGCCCTAGGGTATCATCCTAGGGAGCTCTTATTTTATTTGTGAAAATGAAAGATGGCAGCCTGAGATTATATATAGATTATAGAAAATTTAATAAGGTTTTTGTTAAGAATAAATATCTCCCCCTTAGAATTGATAATCTTTTAGATCAATTAGCAAGAGTATTGGTGTTTTCTAAAATAGACCTTAGATTTGGCTATAATTAAATGAGAGAGTTAAAGCTGAAGACATCCTAACGATGGCCTTCAGGACTAGGATCTTAGTTATGCCATTTGATTTAACTAATGCACCAATTGTTTTTATGGATTATATGAATAAGGCATTTATGCCATATTTGGATAAATTTGTTATTGTCTATATTAATGACATTCTTATGTTTTCAAGGTCATTTGAGAAGCATGAAAGGCATTTGAAAATAATCCTTGAAACCTTAAGAGATAAGAGATTATATGTCAACCTTGTAAATGTGAGTTTTAGTTAAATAAAGTGAGGTTTTAAGTCATGTGATCTCACAAGCAAAGGTTGTTGTTGATCCTCATAAAGTTAAAGTTATGTTACAATGGGATAGGCCTAAGAGCATAAGTGAGATTAAAAGTTTTCTAAGTTTAACAGGTTATTATAGAAGACTCATACAGGGCTTTTCTCATATAGCCTTGCCACTGACAAGGCTGAATAGGAAAGAAACAACATTTGTATAGGATTATAGTTGTGAGAGGTGTAATATCCTATAAATTAGTAACCAAAATAGTCCTTAAAAAGTGAAATAAATTATTTAAATAGCAGTCACGGTCATAAAGAAGAGCAGTATGAGCTAAGAGGAACCAAAATTAGAACTATTTGGTTAATGAAAGAGGACCCCAAATGTAAAGTCTTACATCGGGTAGGAGACCTTGGGGCTAAGGCCTTATAAGTGGGAGCAAAGCTCTCCCCACCAATAAAACGTTTTTCCAAGGGAAAATGAGAGTACCACAGGGTGCCTTAATGGGAACAATATCGCTAGAGGCTCTGTGGGGAATTGGTATCAAAGTTGACCTAGCCACATGTGCAACCCAAGGATGGGTTAGCCCTAAGGGGGTGGAATGTAAAGTCCCACATCGGGTAGGAGACCTTGAGGCTAAGGCCTTATAAGTGGGAGCGAAGCTCTCCCTAGCAACGATGCATTTTTCTAAGGGGAAATGAGAGTACCACGGGGTGCCATAATGGGGACAATATCGCTGGAGGCTCTGTGGGTAATTTCTCTGATACGGCACACCATGGTACTCTCATTTCCCACATGGTGGGGTTTTGTTCCTCCTGGGTACTCTTATTTCCCCTTGGGAAAACATGTCACTGGTGGGGAGAGCTTTGCTCCCACTTATAAGGCCTTAACTTTAGAATCTCCTACTTAATGTAGGACTTTACATTCCACCCCCTTGGGGCCAATCCATACTTGGGTTGCACGTGCGACTAGGTCGACTCTAATACCAATTCCTCACAGAGCCTCTAGCGATATTGTCTCTGTTACGGCACCCTGTGGTACACTCATTTCCCACGTGGTGGGGTTTTGTTCCTCCCAGGTATTCTCATTTTCCCTTAGGAAAACGCATTGCTGGTAGGGAGAGCTTTATTTCTACTTATAAGGCCTTAGCCCTAGGGTCTCCTACCTGATGTGGGGCTTTACATTCAACCCCTTTGGGGCCAACCCGTCCTCAGGTTGCACATGCGACTAGACCGGCTCTGATACCAATTCCCCATAGAGCCTCCAGCGATATTGTCCCCTGTTATGGCACCTTGTAGTACTCTCATTTCCCCTTGGGAAAATGTGTTGCTAGTGGGAAGAACTTCCCTCCTACTTATAAGGCCTTAGCCCTAAGGTCTCCTACCCGATGTGAGACTTTACATTCCACTCCCTTGGAGCCAACTCGTCCTCGTGTGACAACCCTACCTTTTATTCAATGTATTTATGGTTAAATACAAGATTATTAATTAATGATCAAGGTTTGAAGTCATTATATTTTACCACATTATGAAAATATGAGGAAATTTGAACCTTGATGTTAGGGTCATCACCATACCACCTCAACAAAATAAAATTTGCATAAAAGAAATCCTACTACCATAAAGGGGTTTATGATTCAACCGTCCATCAGTTTCAATACCCAATAACCTCCCACCAGTGTTCCTATATTGTTTCCTACCATTACCATTGAAGAAACGGGGTTTCTAGGTTAAAATTATGAGTTTGGAGATTTATGCCGCGGCTTATACCATCCCCGCCGCAGCTAGGTTGCTATCGTCGCTGTGAGTTGGACCATCGCCGCGGCCAGCCTACATGGCGCCGCGGCGGAAACACCTCCTGGAACTACTGTTCCCAACCCCTATGATTCTCGCCTCGACGTAATACATTTGCGCCACGCGCAAGTTTTGCTACTGTCCAACTCTTAATTAATTTCCTCGACTTGCGCTGCGGCAGGACCTACTACTCCGTGGCGAGTTTTGCTACTGTCACCCACTTGGGCAATTTTTCCCACTTTGCGCCGCGGTGAGATTTATCAGGCCGCGGCGCTCCTCGCCACTATCACTCCCTGGGCCAATTTTCTTCCCTTGCACCACAGTGGGATTGGTTATGCCGCGGCGCCCTTCGACTCTGTCTTTCATTTGGCCGTGGCGAAGCCTTCTTGGCCGCGGTGAGACTCTCTCCTGTGACTATATTACCTAAATTTTGCCCCCTACACTCCAAATCTCATCTTAGAAACACCTCAGGTCCACTTTCCCTTATTTTATGTGATTCTAATGGTGTTTATCTACCCTATTTACCCATCAATCCGTCCATTACCATTGCAAAACTTAAATACTACTTCCTACTTGCCCAACTAGCTCATACCAGCAAATTCATGAATATATGACAGCAAGAACACATGCATTAGCAGCAATTAACATCCCATGCACGTTCCATAGAGATTCCATTCAACAATAGCTTATGTCCACATCCAAGGCATCATATGACTACAATTCCCATATGGCAATCCATATCACAATTTCAACAAAACTACATATATCATACTATAAGTTTATACATTAATATTCAACTATATTAAGGCTTAAATCCTTAACGGTTACATTTCAATCAAACAAAATATGAACGCCTACACTTGCAACATGAATACATGATGATGCTATGTAAACTAATAATAAAATTAAATCTTTACTAAATAAGCTAGCCTAAGTGCAGCCTTCTCCCATATGATGGAGCTCATGGATTTTCATCCACTTGCTTCCCTTTATCCTTACCCGAAGAACCTTCACCTAAAATGTTAATCCCATGAAACGGGGTGAGATATAAATCTCAGTAACTAAGGCAATTCCATCATATATCTAGTTTAATTAGCATATATGCATGAATCAAAATCAACATCAGAAACATATCCATCATATCAGCAAATGAAACAATTAGGCTATTATGATTACTATCCCATACTAGTAATCATATTATCACATGTTAAAGGCCATTAACACTGAGAAAGGCTCGTCCATGGCACCTACTCCCTATTGAGCACAATTGGGGCTCTGTGCATCTGGGGTTTGATCATAACCCGATGCTCGATCGAAGCACATGCACGGGTGGCAATCGCACCACAGCTCTACCATGGACTCACAAGGTCCAATCATAATTTAACAGATAGCCAACGAATTCATTCAACATTTCAAATCATTCATATACAACAACATATGAAATTAAATCAGATATATGCATGGAATTAATATAAACCCCAGTTACCTCACTTGTAGATAAATTTGCAACAGCCATCACCAATCCAAAATTCGGATTAGAGTGTCCTTCACCAAAAAACTCAATATTCAACCCAAAATCCTAAGCAAATTCGTACAGAATTAATACCCATTTTATAAATCAGCTATGGGGGTCTCAAATTAACAAATGAAGCATCAAAATGGAGGGGTTAAACTCACCCAAGGTTAGCCCTAACCTCAACCTACGAATTTCACCAAGAAAATCCCCAAATTCTCACATTTTAGATTTTGGGTAGGGTGAAAATATTCCAAATGAAAAACTAATCGGACCAAATTAAAGAGAAAGATGAGGGGATTAAGTTGTATAACTATTACTTTAGCTAAATCTTGCTTTAAATATGAGAAAATGCATAATTCTTGCCCCCAACCCTAGCCTCCTTCTCAACCTCTGAATTTTGAGATGTGTTTTGTGTTTCAGCAAGTGTGAGGAAGAGGCTGATGTATTAGGGTTTTAGTTGGGTTTAAGTTGGGTAAAAAATGGGTCATGGGTTGCTCCAAGGTCCATCTCCATTTGGGCTTCAGATTTTAAGTTGCTGAGCTAGATTCAAGGTGTTGGGTTACTGAAATTCAATTAGGCCAGACCAAGTTTTAAGAGCCCAAAGGTTTTGGATCTGCACAAGGGTTATTAGGCTAAGTATAAGAGCCTATATAAGGTGGGTATTGGGCCTCCATCACCTTGGATCAAGTTAGGTCTGCACCTAGCTTATTGGGCCTCCATTAGCCTTTTATCATGGCCTCCTACATTAATTTGGGCTTAGATGAAATTTATCTCCCAATTAAATCTCAAACCCATATTAATAAATTTACCTTTCTGAAATCTCCATTTACTTAACTTGCCTAATTATCCCATATTAATTATTCCTAATTAATCTAATCTGTGATTAACACCTTAATTAATTATGGGGTGTTACACCTCGAGTTGCACATGCGGTTATGCCAGCTCTGATACCAATTCCCTATAGAGCCTCTAGCAATATTGTCCCTGTTACACCACCCTATGGTACTCTCATTTCCCCTTAAGAAAATGCGTCGTTGGTGGGGAGAGCTTCGCTCCCACTTATAAGGCCTTAGCTCTAAGGTCTCCTACTCGATGTGGGACTTTGCACCAGATGTAATGCCTTAACCTCTTAGGTATTATACCATGGTCTCCTTATCCATCTCAATGCATTTCATATGGATTGGAGCACAAATGTAAGAAACCTTACACTTCACATGGAAAAGGTAATAAATTTAATGGTATTTATTTACGTAATGTAAGATCTTATTTCTTTAATTTATGCCCCATGGACTATATGAACTCATTGATATCATTTTATATTCATAACACATCCATACAAGTCATAACCATCACCAAATATCTCAAGAACCTTGGGCTTTAAGCCACATCTCACAAGATCCATGATTTGCTATTGGGTTCAGACTTTAGTGTTCTGGTACAAATTTTAAAAATTCATAAATAATTCTAAAAAAATAAAAATCAAGCAAACCATACCATTCTATAAATATAAGGATATCTAATTTTGATAAAAAATAATTTCAGACCAATGCAGTATACTTAAGCCACTTGAAATCAATGGGATAGTAACATAGGTCAAGCTGTATTACTAGTACTATTATGTAATTTTAAAAATTTATATCTCCCTTTACAAAACTCCAAATTAGGTGATCTCAGTAACTATAAAAAGAGTATGGTGTCTAGTTAGATTTTGTAAAATTTCATAAGTATTAGACTTCATTTGTCCCACATGTGACATAAAGAAGCAAACTGACTAAATGAATAGTAACTATACCATTTCTGCATAATTTGGTCAATTTTGAAAAATCATAATAAATTATCTAGAGCTCCAATTGAGTTCTCTTTAGCTCTATGAAAAGCTCTAAATGAGACCTACTTGCTGGCCAAATTTCATGGAAAAAATCACTCATTTAATCAGGCATTGGTTTAGCTTTCCATTTGGTCAAAGTTGAAGTCCAAAATGAGATTTTAAGCCACCAAATGCTCTTTTTGACCTTCTACATCCACTTGAGCAAGTCTAAAAGCATACTTACAACATATAAAAGCATGCCAAAAGGTTTAAATCATGATAGAGCTCAATCTCACCTTGCCATTTACATACATACACCTGAATATCACATCTCATAAAGACTCTTAGGTGGCAAGAATATACATATTCATTCATCTAGCTTCCACATTGATATATACATTAGAACATGCTCAATGGTTTACATCATTTATAAATCTTATGGTTACATATTTTGACATTAAAAGGCAAATACAAAGCTCATTTCTCTATCCTTTTGTCAAAGTTTTTCCTCTCATAGTTGTTTGCCCCTATTTCTTAGTCCTCTTGGCTCACCTAGCATGGTTAGGTATATGTGGGGGAGGAGTAAGATTCAAAGAATCTCAATGGCTCTTAAGCCTTTCAAACATACATAATGGATATATTTACAAGTCAAAGAATGCATGCATGACATTCAACCAATTAATGAGTATACATAAAACATTTTCCTTGTCATATAAACTTATACATAACAAGTATAAGCTCTCAAAGGTGTTGGTTTAACCTTACCTATCATTTTTGGGACTTTTGGAATTGTCTCACCTACTTTCAAGGGAATTTTGACTAAGTCTCACTATTCTTGAGACTTTTAGCTTTGTCTCCTCTATTTTTAGGGACTTTTGGCTCATCCTCATCATTTCTAAGGGAATTTTGGCACAATCAAACCTAGGCAAGCTATAATGCAACCATAAACACATTTCAAGAAGTATAATGGTACCATAACATATAAGCATTGACTAGAAACATTTCTCATGGCTCACACATATACACAAGCATTCTAAGACAAGCAAACATCCAGGCAATGTATGAGAGAAAGTTTAGAGAACTACTTTGAAGTAAGAACACAACATTTTCCTCTTGAAATTCTTCTTCCCCTTTCTCGACAAAGCCTTGCAATTTGGTGGCCCTTGGTTCTCTTAGCCTAGACACATCAAAAGAGATATACATCACTCATGGGAATAAGCTTTAGCCTTATGAAATTTCTATGGAGTCTTACTTTGTCCTAAGACATAATTATGGTTCCATAAAGGACCTAATAAAGTAATTATGGGAATCCATGATTTTGGCTCCTATTTCTCATCCATTCTAGGTCTCTTGACTTCATTTAGACTCCTTGGAGTCATCACACATACATTTTAAGAAGCCTAGCTATAAGTTGCTTCCTAATGTCTCATTATGGAGCCTACACTTTACATTCCAAGGTTTTTAAATTTTTTTCAAGGCTTCCTTTGAGGTCCTTCCATCATATCTAGTCCCATTCTAAGCTTGGAACAAATTAAAACACTCTCTAAGTGCCTTAATCTTGCTTGGGCGAGACTATGGAGGCTTAGAGCATTTATGGAGTTTGCTTTATTTCATTTAGGGAAATGGCATATGTGAGGCTTCTTAGGTGTCTTGAGAACTCATTCATGCTCTTTGACAACTTAAATTATCATTCAGAAGCTTCATATTTTCCAAGGTGCAACCAAATTCTTAAATTCTATAACTTGCATTCTAAAGTTCATTTTTAATTTTAGTTGTATATTCTTAATCCTCACACTCCATAACCCTTAGTTCCATCAAGAATACACAAAAAAAACTCTCCTCCTCACTTTCTCTCTCTAGACCAAAGCTTAAATGGCTTGGAAACACAAGATTTTGCAAGTGTTTCAAGTAAAGTCTTACCTTAAAAAGGAGCTCTCTTCGCGTAGATTATTTTTCACCAATTGGTTGTTTGAAAAGAGTTTCATTTTTGCTTGGGTCAAACATAAATCTTTAAGTTTTCAAGAAAAGAAAACCACCATTAGAGAGCTCTTAGAGAGAGGAATAACTTTCCTAACTAGTGTGGAATGAAACAGGGCCGTTTACTTACTTGAACGGAAGCTTAAACTTCTTCTCTCTTTTCCCTCTTAATGTCATACCATGGCTACTCAAATTTTTGAAAATGAAAGCTTGGAGAAGGTAATGAGGTGTAACCTTACTTAAGAAGCCTTTTTTTACAATTTTTCAAAATAACTATTTTGCCCATATATGCCTGTTTGCTCTGTTTAGGCTCATTTCAACTCCTTTTTGAGAATCGTATTTTCCATTATAAAATGTATGTCCTCTAATTCATAAAATAATTTTGATTTCATCCAAGTTGAATTTAAAACCTTCTCGAATGAACTGGTTAAAGTTCAGGTCAACTGATACTCTAAAACATAAACTGGAGGGGTTTAAATCATTCTAAGGGTTTCTATAGTTTTTAAGGCCTCTAAGAACTTTGAAAAACTCATTTTTTTATTTAAAAATATCTCCTTTGAGTTTTCTAAAAAGTGTATAAAATTACGAAAATGCCATTGCACTTTGTTTAATTTCATTTGGTTATTTTAGCTCCTTTTTTAGGGCACCCTTGACCTTGGATCCTCATTATTTGAGGTCTAGATTATTACTCTAATTTTATTGGACCTCAAATCATTCTATCTGCGGGACTTCCTTTTATATCTAATGTGTTTTGTATGTTTACAGAGAAATCAAACATTACGTTTCTCACGTTTACGGAGGAACTAGATGTTATATTTCCTCCCCCCTTAAATAAATTTTGTCCTCAAAATTTAAGGGTATAATTTCATCTATCTTTTCTCATATTCTTGTCAACTAGCCTTTTCATTCCCTTCTTCTTGGCTCTATTTACTTTCTTTAGAGACTAAGCTCTTCTGCCAAGGAATTTACGCCACTAGTTTACTGTATCTAATTCTCTTTTCCATGCTATTGCTATAGTGCATTTGACTTGTGTAACACCATAATTTCTTAGCTTATCTCATGCTATTCTCATGCTTCACATCATGTAACTCATGGAAGAGCAACGAAAATAGCATAAAATAATGAATATTTGAGCGTTGTGTTGCGTATAAAAATTTCATTTGGTGTCACGTAGGCCATATGGACTCATACATCACATTCTCATATTTAATTACATGAATACAACTCATTTGCATCATCAAAAGTGGTCTACATCTCACGAAACTCAAGGGGAAGCATGAAATACATACATATATTTTTTGCCAGATTTTTCACATTTCTGTCACAAATTTTGGAAAATCATAACTAATTTTAGAAAAATCAAAATCATACATTCTTGGATATTATGGAAAGCTACACTTTCTACTTCATGTTAAAAATATTTCCATACCATAACATTCATCACAGAAGGCATTTGACATTCGAAAAGGTCCAGAGGTCAGGTTGTCCACTAGTGCTATCACAAAAATCTGTAGTAAACTTCAAAAATGTCCAATTAATTCCATAAAACTCCAATCTATGTAAATAATACCAATATGGAAAGTTGTGGATGTTACCTAGATGGAAAAAATAACTCCAGATTGGTTCAGGTAAGCTCAGACCTTGAAATTGAATCAAATAGTAACTGAGGTTGGGTAGAGTTCCTGATACTAGACAGATTCTTTGAAAATTCATATCTCCCTCTCTAGATATCCAAATGAGGTGGTTTTAGTTTGAACATGTCAATGGTAATGTCTAGTTTCTCTCTATATAATTTTGTGGTAATTGGACATCATTTGGACCTTGTGTGATAGATTTCATTTTTGGACCTGAGTGAATAGTAACATGACCAAAATCAGAAAATTTTCCAACTTTGAAAATTCATCAAATATTCTGTAGACCTTTAAAAATTATGTTCTTTAGCTTCTAAAAAACCTCTCAACAAGCTCTAATTGCATGCCAAATATCAAATCAAGAATAGCTCAGTTGGACAAAAATTGGTATAGGGTTCCATTATGGTCAATTTTAGCTCCATATAAGATACCAAAATGTCCAAATGGCTTTCCTTGGGGTTTGACACCTTTTAGGCAAGTCTAAAAGCATAATTAGGACTTGTGTGAGCTACCCAAATGGTCCCAAACTCCATGCATCTCATTTTGGTCATCTCATCCACACTTATACACAATTTCACAATACCATTAATGAAGCTAATTTGCCATCATATACTCAAATCACATTCTAATAACTATATAATATATTCTTTCATTTATACATGACATATTGTCATAAATACATATGTTCAAGAGTTCATAGACCGTATACAATAATGGGTTACGTCATTTGACATAAATATGGCTTTAAAGAATAAAAAACTATGCATTATGTTGTCAAACTCTTTTCTTCAAGGTGGTTGGCTTCCATTACCTTGTCCACTTAGTCCACCTAGCATGTTAGATCATTGGAGAAGAGGGGATGAGATTCAAATAATCCCAATAGCTCATCTCCCATTCAATCATACATAATGGATGCAAACAAGTCTCATAAATGCATGTATAGTCATGTTGACATGTGCAAACATTCAAAAGGCATTTTCATTATTTGAGAAAGTCATACATAGCATACAAAGGCTTGCCAAGCAAGTGGAATGCCCTCACCTAATTTCTTGTGGATGTTGGACTTGACTCATCCATTCTTTAAGAGATTCTTAGACTCAACCATGCTCTTAGGAGTCCATTTCACTTTTGGGAGACTCTTTATTTTGTCTAAACCAATCTTAAAGGTTCTTGGCTCATCCTCACCATGGCTAAGGGTTTTTGGCCTCACCACACTCAAGCAAATCCAAGCAAGCATCATAAATATCATATGAAAGCATATTATAACATCATGGTGCCATGGAATCAAAGTCATTCTAGAACACTTTTCATGGCTTAAAAAAACACATACACATATTCAAAGACAAGTAAAGCAAATAATCATACATGAGAGAAGGAGGGGTGAGCTACCTTGGATACAATTACGCATTTTTCCTTTTAAATCCAAGCTTCCTTTTTTGGCCACACACACACAAAAGTGTGGGGATGATTTCTCTTGGCCTAAACACAATTTATGGAAGCCAATTAGGTTCATGAAATTAATTCTAAGGCCACACAACTTGCTTGAACTCTAGCTTGATCTAAAAACCTCATTATGGTTCCATAATTGCACCTAATGAAGCAACACCCCTCAAATAAGTTATAGGCTCCATTCTTTCCTTTCAAATATGATTCTTGATTCCTTTTAAGCCTCTTGGAGTCATCATACCATTAAAACAAAGAGCCTAACTATAGGTTACTTCTTTAGGTCATATTATGGAACATAAAGCACCATCTCACTTTCTATGCTTCCTAAATTTTTTCTAAGGCTTCCCCTCATATCCATTCATCATATATGACTCAAAAATGGGTTTAGAAAAATTTAAAACTCTCCCTAGCTACCCTAACCACCTTAGGCTGAGACTATGAAGCTTAATGGCCTTCATGGACTTTACTTTATTTTCTCAAGGGGAGATGCATGTGGGGAGCCTCTGAGGGATCTTAGGAACTCAATTAAACTCTTATTTAAGTATAGGAATTATTGTACAAAATCATATTTTACAAGGTGCACATAAAATCCTAGAAATTGTATTTTGAAATTCCATGGCTTTTTGTTAATTCCCTTTGCATATTCTTAATCTCCATATCCTTTTTCCTTAGGATCACCCTTGGTTCTACCTAAAAATCAAACCCTCCTAGGGTTTCTTGAGTGGGGTGAAATGGTGGAGGGAGGGAAGAAAGGAAATCAACCGTGGATGAAGAAATTACCTTATTTGCTTGCTTTTTCTCACTTAAATCTTGCTTTCTCTAGGCTCCTCTCTTCAAATCCTGATTGTCCCCTAAGTTTCTCCCTTAAAACGGATTTGTAAACTCCATTTTAATCAAAGGAAACAAAGGAGAATGGAGGAGAGAAGGTTTGGATAGAAGAACGCATGAAAAACTACCAAAATTCCATACCTTTTAGCTTGAATTTCTCCTCCTCTTCTTCTTCCTCTTGTGCGCCTCATCCTAAGGCTTCCTTCTTTAGTTTGGGGCAGAAACATATGAGGCTACATGAGGGTGAGAGTGGGGCGCCACTTATATATATATAAGGGAGGAAGAAGAACTTTTCAAAAAAATTTAATTTTGCCCTCTGTTATTGGCATTTATGTTTCTAATTTGTTTTAGCTCCTTTTTGAGAATTGTCTTTTCCACTATGAAATTTAGGTTCCCAATTTAGTAAAATGCCTATGGAATACTCAAATTGGAGCTAAAACCTTCTTGAATGAATTCGTCAAAGTTTGGGTACACTGACATTGGAAAATATCCACTGGAGAGGCTTTAGCTATCCCAGGGCTTTCTATGGTTTTTAGGGCCTCTGAGAACTCCAGAGAACTCAAAATTTTCATTTAAAAAGTCCTCCTATGTGAATTCCAAAATTTGCTCAAAATTACAAAAATACCATTACGTTTCGTAAGTTTTTCATCAAATTTCGTTTCTTCATTCTAGCTCCATTTTTCTTTCCGTTTGAGCCTGAGATTCTCATTTTTTAGGAGTCTAAAATGCCTCTTAAATTTTTTAAGACCTTAACTACATCATTTTAGGAGACTTCCTTTTGTATCCGGTGAGTTTTGTTTATTTATGGAGAAACTGTACGTTACATTTCTCACGTTTTCTCTCATTTTTAGAAAATTGGATGTTACAACTTGCTTTTATCATAAGGGAAAGTAATTACTACATTACAAAAACTTTTATAACTCTGGCCTATTTCTTAGGAGAGCTTACTATGTCACATCTGATTAGTCTTAACCCGCTCATAGAGGTTGACTTTCTTGCTTAGTGGACCTACTTGCATATGCCTTGGGAGATAACTTACCTAGTATTAAATCTCCCTTATCATCTCCTAATGGCTTTCTATAAAGTCTTATTACCTTTCTCTATTCATTAGCAGCCATTAGAGACTTCTATCTTCTTATTTAACTTAGATATTCAATCCACTATTTAATTTTGTTCATTTTCTCACTAACTCATCCCATGGTTCATCATCATATTTTTTTTTATCATAGGCCTCATATTTGTATCACTTACTAGGATCATATCTCCTTTCAAAAAGGCTGTTATTCTCAATCATCCCAGCCTCATTTCTTACTCTGACCTTTGCCTTTTTAGGCCTAAATTGTGTTTTACTCTCTTTATTTACTTGAGAGTGGGTCTTATTTAACTTTTTAGTTTAATAACTGATCATCATAACTCATAGTTTTTCCTATACTAACATTGAAGAGTAACTACCACTGACTACTGCTGAATTTTGGTGGAATACTAACTTTTCATAATCTCAGCTGCTGGAGATATAGTTTATCACTTACTCCATCAAGACAAACTATACCTGACCCCTTTCTAAACATATGACTCTAGTATATAGGGATTTCTCTATCCTTTGATCAGGTCCAATATCTAGATTCCTAAAATGAGATAATTAAGGTCTTGAAAAATTTGGGAAGCATTCTAGATTCCTAAAAATGAGAATCCCAAGCTCAGATAGAAAGAAAAACGGAGCTAGAATGAAGAAACAATTTCTTACGAAAAGCTTACGAAACATAATGGCATTTTCATAATTTTGAGCAAATTTTGGAATTCACATAGTAGGGTTTTTTAAATTAAAGTTTTAAATTCTTCGGTGTTTTCAAAGGCCCTGAAAATGATAGAAAGCCTCGGAACAGTTAAATCCCCTCCGGTGAACTTTTTCTAATGTCAGTGTACCTGAACTTTAAAGGATTCGTTCGGGAAGGTTTTAGCTCCGATTTGAGTGATTCCAAAGGCATTTTACTAAATTGGGAATCTAAATTTCATAATGGAAAAGATGGTTCTTAAAAAGGAGCTAAAACAAAGGAGAAACAAAAATGCCAAGAATGAAGGGCAAAATGAAAATTTTTGAAAAGTGTAACTCCCTCCCACCTATATATATGATGTGTCCTTCTTCTCCCTTCATTATGCAAGACCATGTTCTGCCCAAAACTGGACAAAAACCCTAGGGGATGAGGTGCATAAGAGGAGGAAGAAAAGGAGGGGAAATTCAAGTTAGAAAGGTATGGATTTTCATGATTTTTCATGTTCTTTCTCTTCCAAACCTCTTCTCCTTCATTCTCCTTTATTTTCTATGATTGTAATGAAGTATATGAATCTGTTTTAAAGGAGAAATTGAGGGAAAAATTGGTATTTGAAGAGAGGAACTCAAAGAACATAAGATTCAAGTGAGGAAAAGCAAGAAAACAAGGTAAATCTTGCATCCCATGGTAGCTACTCCTCCCTCATTCTCCTCCATATTTCACCCCATGTATGTAGATGCTAGAGGGGTAGAATTTTGAGGGGAACCAAGGGTGAATTCCATGGATTTAAGGGAGGAGAGTAAAAATATACAAAGAAATTCAAGAAAAAGCCATGGATTTTCAAGATGCAAAACCTAGGGTTTCAAGTGCACTTTGTAAAATCTGATTTTGTATCATGATTCCTAAGCCTAAATAAGAGTTTAAATGAGCTCCCAAGATCCCTAAGAGGCTCCCCATATACATCCTCCATTGAGAAAACAAAGCAAACTCCAAGAAGCCTCATTTCCTCCATAGCTTCGGCTTAAAGGGGTTTGGGTAGCTAGGGAGAGTTTTAAATTTTTCTGAACCCATTTTTGAGTCATATATGATGAATGAATATGAGGGGAGGCCTTAGGAAAAATTTAGCAAGCTTAGAGGATGAGTTGGTGCTTTATGTTCCATATTATAACCTAAAAAAGCAACATGTAGTTAAGCTCTTGGTTTTGATTGTGTGATGACTCCAAGAGGCTTAAAAGGAGTCAAGAATCATATTTGAAAGGAAAAATCGAGCCTAGAATTTATTTGAGGGATATTGCTTCATAAAGTGTAATTATGGAACCATAATGAGGTTTATAGATCAACCTAGTGCCTAAGCAAGTTGTGTGACCTTAGAATTAATTTCATGAATCTAATTGGCTTCCATAAATTGTGTTTAGGCCAAGAGAAATCATCCCTACACTTTTGTGTGTGTGTGTTGTAATACCATAAATTCTAGCTCATCTCATGTTTTTAAATGGCATAATATCATGAACCATATAGGTTTCCTATAGAAAAAGCAAGGAAAATAGAATTATTATCGCGTTACGTCAAATCTAAAAATTGCAATCAGTGTCACATGGACCATGTGAGCTCATACTATACATCCTCATATTTAATTACATTAAAACAACTCATTTGCATCACAAAATCATGTCTATAACTCATAGAAACCGAAATGGAGCATGGAATATAGAGATTTATTCTTATCCAGATTGGCTCCATTTTTTGACCAAACTTTGAAAAATCTTAACTAAATCTAGAAAAATTAAAATCATGCAATTTTGGTCATTCTGGAAAGATTTAGATGTCTAATTCACATTAAAACTATGCTTAGATCATAACATTCATCACAGAGGATGTTTGACATCCAAAATGGTCCAAAGGTCTGACTGAATTCTGGAATTGTCATAGAATTATGCAAAAAAAATTGAAAATCTACAATTAATTCCAAAAAATTCCAATCCATGCAAATGATACTAGTATAGCAAGCTATGGATGTTAACTAGAGAGAAAAAATATCTCTAGATCAGTTCATCAAGCCCAGACCTTGGAATTCAATGGAACAATACTTCTGGTCAGGCAATTTTACTAATACTAGATAGAAATTTTAAAAATTCATATATCCCTCTGTAGACCTCCAAATGAAGTGCTTCTAGTTGGCATGACTCTGTGATTATCTAGTTTCATTATATAAAATTTCATGGTAATT
The DNA here is from genome assembly GCA_026724425.1 of Erythrophleum ivorense. Lineage (NCBI taxonomy): Eukaryota > Viridiplantae > Streptophyta > Magnoliopsida > Fabales > Fabaceae > Erythrophleum > Erythrophleum ivorense. The sequence goes on along the minus strand of JAIUCV010000615.1, from coordinate 180,507 downwards.
GGACATCATTTGAGCCTCATGTGACAGTTTAATTTCGGACCAAATTAATAGTACAACAAACCCGAAACTATGAAAATTGCCAACTTTGAAAAATCATCAAATATTCTGTAAACTTTCAAAAATTATGATCTTTATCTTTCCAAAAAGCTCTCAATGAGGTCTAATTGCAGCCAAATTTTAGATCAAGACTAACTCATTTGGCTAAAAAGTGATATAGGGTTCCATTATGGTCAAATTTGACTCTATATGGGATACCAAATTTACCAAATGGCTTTTCCTTAGTTGTGGCACCTTTTGGGCAAGTCTAAAAGCACATTTAAGACTTGTGTGAGTTGGTCAAATGGTCCCAAACCTTATACATCTCATTTTGGCCATTTAACCCACACTTATACACATTTCCATTAAACTTCCATATTGCACGCTTTGGCATTACATACTCAAAGTAATTGCTAGAGGTCATACATCATATTCATACATCTAGACATTACATAATAACATATTCATACATGTGTCAAGAGTCATAGATCATTTACAACATTATATACATCATATGGTATAATCATGGTCTTAAAGTGGCAAAAATTAAATATATGATTGTCAATCTCCTTCCTTTAGTGTTGTTGGCTCCCATTAGTAAATCCACTTGGTTCACCTAGCATGTTAGATCATTAGAGAGGAGGGGATGAGATTCAAAGAATCCCAATAGCTCATCTCCCATTCAATCATACATAATATGTGTAAAGCAATCCTTACAAATGCATGCATAGAGAAAATGGAAATCATAGACATTTAAAAAGCAAGCTTGGTATATGAACAAATCATACAAGATATTTAAGAGCTTACCAAGTATTTAGATTGGCCTTACACTTCTCTTCATGGCTTTTGGACTTGCTTCACCTATTCTTTAAGAGTTTTGGACTCAACCATACTCTTGGGAGCCTACTTTGCTTTTGAGAGACTCTTTGCTATGTCTCAATCAAGCTTAAGGGTTCTTGGCTCATCCTCACTATGGTGAAGAGTCCTTGGCCTCTCCACACTCAAGCAAACTTAAACAAATATCATGTATCCATTTGGAAATACAACATGGCATCAAGAATCATAGCATATAAAGGCATGTTAGCATACTTTTCATAGCTTGAAAAGACACATACACACATTCTAAAACAAGCTAAACACACATCTATGCATGAGATAAGGTGGAGAGAGCTACCTTGCACACAAGCACACACTTTTTCCTTAGATTTCAAGCCTCCTCTTTCGACCACACACCCACAAATTAGTGGAGATGGTTTCTCTTGGCCTAGATATAATTTATGGGAGCCAATTAGGTTTATGAAACACATTCTAAGGCTACATAACTTAGTGAAACACTAGATTGCTTTATAGGTTCCATTATGGTCCATAATTATACCTAATGAAGTAACACCCCTCAAATGATTTCTAGGCCTCATTCTTTCCTTTCAAATATGATTCTTGACTCCTTTTAAGCCTCTTGGAGTCATTACACTATGAAAACAAAAGGCCTAGCATCATGTTACTTCTTTAGGTCATAATATAGAACTTAAGGCACCAAATCACTTTCTATGAGTTCTAAATTTTTTCAAGGCCTCCCCTTATTTTCATTAATCAAATATGACTCAATAATGGCCTTAGAAAAATTTAAAACTCTCCCCCACACATAGAACCCTCCTTGGCTGAGACTATGAGCATTCTTGGGCCACTTGGAGTTCTCTTAGTTTTCTTGAAGGAGGAAGCTTGTGGGGAGTATCTTAAGTGTCTCAAGAACTCATTTATACTCCTAATTAAACTTAGAAAGCATCACATAAGTTCAGAATTTGAAAGGTGCACGAGAAACCCTAGGTTTTGCATCTTGAATCTTAATGCCTATTTCATGGTTTTCTTTGCATATTCTTATTCCTCTCCATCAAATACCTAAGATTCATGCTTGGTTGGGCTTGAAAATCACATCTTCCTAGGGTTCTTAGTGTAGGTTGAAATGGAGAAGAAAGGAACATCAACATAGCTACCATAGAATGTATTTTTACCTTGTTTTCTTAGTTAGTTTGGCTTGAATCTTGCTTTCTCCAAGCTCTTCTCTTCAAATCCGAAAATTCCCCTTTGTTCTTCCTTCAAAACAGCCCTCAAAACTTCAGAAAAATCATGGAGAAGAAGAGGGAAAAAGAGGAGAAGAGATTGATAAAGAGAAAGCATGAAAAATAATCAAATTTCCATACCTAAATGCTTGAATTTTTCCTCCTTCTCCTCTTCCCTTGGTATGCCACTCTCCTAGGGTTTTGATTCTGGTTTGGGGCTGAAAAATCTGATGCTAAATGAGGGAGAGTGTGAGGCACCACCTATATATAGCTAGGGCAAAAGAACTTTTTCAAAAATTCTAATTTTGCCCTTCATACTTTTCATTTTTGTTTCTCCTTCGTTTTAACTCCTTTTTTAGAACCATCTTTTCCATTATAAAATTTAGGTTCCCAATTTAATAAAATGCTTTTGGAATCACTCAATTTGGAGCTAAAATCTTACCAAACAAATTAGTCAAAATTTGGGTCAACTGATGTTGAAAAACGTTCGCTGGAGGGGTTTTAACTGTCCTGGGGCTTTCCATGATTTTCAAGGCCTTTAAAAACCTTGGAGAACTTAAAACTTTCATTTAAAAAGCCCTTCTATTTGAATTCCAATATTTGCTCAAAATTATAAAAATGCCATTACGTTTCATGGGCTTTCGTAAGAAATTATTTCTTCATTCTAGCTCCATTTTTCCTTCCTTCTGAGCCTGGGATTCTCATTTTTAGGAGCCTGAAATACTTCCCAAATTTTTTGGGACCTTAACTACATCATTTCGGGGGACTTCCTTTTGTATTTAGTAAGTTTCATTCGTTGACAGAGAAATTGTACATTACGTTTCTCACATTTTTCTAGTTTTCAAAGAACTGGATATTACATGTGTGGCCGAAAGAGGGAGCTTAGATTCAAGAGAAAAAGTATATGATTGTGTGCAAGGTAGCTCTCTCCACCTTCTCTCATGCATGGATGTTTGCTTAGCTTGTTTTAGAATGTGTGTATGTGTATTTTCAAACTATGAAAAGTATGCTAGCATGATTTTATATGTCATAATTTCATGATGACATATTATGTTTCATATGATGTTTTGATATATGTTTGAGTTTGTTTGAATATGATGAAGCCAAGAACCGTTAGCCATGGTGAGGATGAGCCAAGAACCCTTAAGATTAGTTGAGACAAAGCAAAGAGTCTCCTAAAAGTAAGATGGGCTCCCGAGAGCATGGTTGAGTCCAAGAATTTCTTAAAGAATGGGTGAGGCAAATCCAATATCCATAAGAAATTAGGTGAGGCCAATCTACTTGCTTGGCAAGCTTTTGTATGCTATATATGACATTCTCAAATGATAAAAATGCTTCTTGAATACTTGCACATGTCAACATGACCATAATACATTTATGAGACTTGTTTGCATCCATTATATATGATCGAATGGGAGATGAGCTATTAGGATTCTTTGAATCTCATCCCCTCCTCTCTAATGTTTTAACATGCTAAATGGACCAAGAGAGCAAGGAAATAGAAGCCAACCACTTGAGAGATGAGAGTATGACATTGAAATATATGAAATTTGCTTCTTTAAGGCCATCAAGGTGGCAAATGTTATCATCCATGGTTGTATATGACCTATGACCTCTTGATGTGTGCAATTATATTAATAAGTGATGTATGAATGAGAGTTAAAGTTATATGCATGAATATGCATATTTTGGTTATGTATTGGCAAGTTTTCATTATGAAGTATGTGTATAATTGCATGTAGCATAGCCAAAATGAGAGGCATGGAGTTTGAGACCATTTGGGCAGCTTAAACTAGTCCCAATTCTGCTTTTAGACTTTCCCAAGATGGGCCAAACCCCAAGGAAAGCCATTTGGACATTTTGGTATCTTTAATGGAGCCAAAAGTGACCAATTTAGAACCCTCTATCACTTTTTGTCCAAATGAGCTCATCTTGATCTGAGATTTGACATGTAATTAGAACTTGTTGAGAGCTTTTTGGGAAGATAAAGAACAAAAATTTTAGAGGTCTAGAGAATATTTGATAAATTTTCAAAGTTGAAAAATTTTCTGATTTTGGTCATGTCACTGTTTATACTGGTCTGAAAATGAAATCTATCACACAGGGCTCAAATTATGTCCAATTACCATGAAAGTTTACATAAAGAAACTAGAAATTAACAGCTTGTGCCAACTAGAAGCACCTCATTTGGTATCTAGAGAGGGAGATATGAATTTTTAAAGATTCTGTCAAGTATCAAGAACTTCACTCGACCTCAGTTACTGTTTGATTAGATTTCGAGCTCTGAGAGTAACTGAGCTAGTTTGGAGTTATTTTTTCCCTTTAGCTAACATCCACAACTTTCCATATTGTTATCATTTTCATGGATTGGATTTTTTTGGAATTAATTAGACATTTTGGAAGTTTGATGCATAATTTTGTGATAACACCAGTGGACAGCTAAACTCTGGACCATTTTGCATGTCAAAGGTCCACTATGTTAGATTTTATGGTCCAGACATATTTTTAGCCTAATGTAGACATGTGTAGCTTTCCAGAATGACTAAGAATGTATGATTTTGATTTTTCTAGAATTAGTTATAATTTTACAAAATTGTGATAGAAATGAGGATAATTTTGGCCGAAAATGAATATGCATGTTTCATGCTTCCCTTTGAGTTTCTTGAGATGTAGGTCACTTTTGATAATTTGAATAAGTTGTATTCATGTAATTAAATATGAGAATATGTTATATGAGCTCACATGGTCCACGTGACACTAAATGGAAATTTTTATACATGACGAAAAGTAAGAAAATGAATTAGTTGAATTCTCTTTTCTTGCTCCTTCATGGAAATTATGAATGTAAAGTATGAGAATGTTATATAATGAGCTAGAAATATAAGGTGTTACACTTCATATCTCTATGAAAATTGTCTACTAGACTTAGGAGATCTCTAGTCCCTGAGACGAAAACTATTTGATACTATACTGGTCTCTGAGACTAACTGATTTGGGAAAACTATCTCAAGTTGTCATCTCCTCAAAGAATTGTTGTGCTGTAACTATAGGCTCTTTGTATCTTTGTGGGATCTACTATGACTTCTGGGTTTATTGTAACCTCTCAGAGCCTTACTAGGGTTTACTATAACTCGTTATACTATGTTAGGATATGTAATGTTCAATTTTCATTAAATGATAGAAACAGGCACATTTTCAAAGCAAGCCCCTTGAAATGAATTAGTTAAGGTCCTAAAAAATTTGAATAACATTCTAGACTCCTAAAAATGAGAATCCTAGCCTCAAACGGAAGGAAAAATAAAGCAAAAATGAAGAAACAAATTTTGACGAAAATCTTACGAAACATAATGGCATTTTCGTAATTTTGAGTAAATTTTGGAATTCACACAAAATGGCTTTTCAAATGAAAGTTTTGAGTTCTTCGGGGTTCTCAGAGACTCTAAAAACCATGGGAAGTCCTGGGACAGTTAAATCCCCTTCGGTATATATTTTTCAACGTCGGTGTACTTAAACTTTAACGGATTCGTTCGGGAAGATTTTAGCTCCGATTTGAGTGATTACAAAAGTATTTTATTAAATTGGAAACCTAAATTTTATAATAAAAAAGACGGTTTTCAAAAAGGAGCTAAAACGAAGGAGAAACAAAAATGCAAAGAACGAAGGGCAAAATGAGAATTTTTGAAAAATGCTTCCTCCTCCCCCTATATATAGATGGCGCCCCACTTTCTCCCTCATTTAGAATCAGAAATTTCTGCCTAATTTCATAGGAGAGACCTAGGGTTTTGGGCACACAAGAGAGGAAGAAGAAGAAGGAAGAATTCAAGCTTAAAGGTATGTTTCCATGGTAGTTTTTATGCTTTCTTCCAATCACACCTCCTCTCCTAAATTCTCCTTTGTTTCCTTTGATTAAAATGGAGTTTATAAATCTGATTCAAGGGAGAAACTCAAGGGAATTTTCAGATTTGAGGAAAGGAGCTTGGAGAAAGCAAGATTCAAGCAAGAATAAGCAAGGAAACTAGGTAATCTCTTTTCCTATGGTTGCTATTTTGATCCTCCCTCCTTCTCCATTTCGCCTAACCCAAGGAACCATAGGAGGAGTTGATTTTTAGGCAGAACCAAGGATGAATAGAAGGAAAAAGGGTGTGGAGATTAAGAATATACAAAGAGAATTAACAAAAAAACTATTAGATTTCAAGATACAAATTCTAGGGTTTCATGTGCATCTTGTAAGATCTGATTTTGTATGATGATTCCTAGCCCTAAATAAGAGTATAAATGAACTTCCAATAAGAGGCTCCCCACATGCTTCTTCCCTTGAGAAAACAAAGAAAACTCCAAGAAGGCCAAAATTGCTCTATGTCTCGGCCTAAAGGGGTTCTCCTAGCTAGGGAGAGTTTTAAATTTTTCTAAGCCTATTCTTGAGTCATATATGATGAATGAAAATGAAAGGAGGCCTTGGAAAAAACATAGAACTCATAGAAAGTGAGTTGGTGCTTTAGGTTCCATATTATGACCTAAAGAAGTAACATGTAGTTAGACTCCTTATTTTAATTGTGTGATGACTCTAAGAGGCTTAAAAAGAGTCAAGAATCATATTTGAAAGGGAAGAATGGACCCTAGAATTTATTTAAGGGGTGCTGCTTCAATAGGTGCAATTATGGAACCATTATGGAGATTATAGAACAACTTGGTGTCTAAGCAAGTTGTGTGGCCTTAGAATTTGTTTCATGAACCTAATTGGCTTCCATAAATTGTATTTAGGCCAAGAGAGACATTCCCCACACTCTTGTGTGTGTGTGGCCGAAAAGAGGAGCTTGAATTCAAAGGAAAAAGTGTGTGATTGTATGGAAGGTAACACTCTCCACCTTCTCTCATGCATGGATGTGTATGTGTATTTTCAAGCCATGAAAAGTATGCTAGCATGATTTTATATGCCATGATTTCATGATGACACATTTTATTTCTAAATAATGCTATGATGTTTGTTTGAGCTTGCTTGAGTGTGAAGAGGCTAAGAACTCTTAACCATGGTGAGGATGAGCCAAGAACCCTTAAAATTGGTTGAGACAAAACAAAAGTCTCCCAAGAGTAAAGTGGGCTCCTAAGAGTATAGTTGAGTCCAAATCTCTTAAAGAATGGGTGAGGCAAGTTCAAAATCCATGAGAAAAATGGTGAGGCCAATCCATCCACTTAGCAAGCCTTTAAATACCTTGTATGACTTGTTTACATGCCAAGCTTGCTTCTTGAATGTTTATAACATCTATTATATCCATGCATGCATTTTCAAGACTTGCTTTGCATCCATTATGTATGATTGAATGGGAGATGAGCTATTGGGATTCTTTGAATCTCATTCCCTTCTCTCCAATGATCTCGCATGCTAGGTGGACCAAGTGGACAAGGTAATGAAAGCCAACTATCTTGAAAGAAAGAGTTTGACAACAAAGTGCTTGAGTTTTGCTACTTTAAGACCATATTTATGTCAAATGATGTAATCCATTGATGTATATGGTCTATGACCTCTTGAACATCTGTAATTATGATAATATATGATGTATAAATGAATGGATATGATATGTGAACCCTATAATGTAATTTAGGCATGTAATGCCAAGATATGCTTCTTGAAAACTTGATGTGTGTATGTATAATTACATGTGGCATCACCTGACCTCAATTACTGTTTGATTGGATTTCAAGGTCTTGGTGTGCTTGAGCTAGTCTGGAGTTATTTTTTCCTTCTAGCTAGCATCTGCAACTTTCTAGATTAGTATCATTTACATGGATTGAATTTTTTTAAAATTAATTGGATATTTTTGAAATTTGCTATAGAAATTTGTGATAGCACCAGTGGGTTGTTTGACCTTTAGACCATTTCGAATGTCAACCATCCTCTTTGATGGATATTATGGTCTAGAAATATTTTTAGTATGAAGTAAACATCTATAGCTTTTTTGAATCACCAAAAATGTATGATTTTGATTTTTCTAAAATTAGTTATGAATTTCTAAAATTTGGTCAGAAAAGAGCCAAATTTTAGCCGAAAATATACATGAGTATTTTGAGCTTCCCTTTGAATTTTATAAGTTGTAGACCACTTTTGGATGATGCAAATGAGTTATAATCGTGTAATTAAATATGAGAATATGTTGTATGAGTTCACAAGGTCCACGTGACACTGAATGAAACTTTTATACACGATGCAATGTGAAAATATTTATTATTTTTATTGCCTTTTTCATAAGAAACTCATATGATTCACGGAAGTGAGTTAATTAAAGGCATGAGATGAGTTAGAAATTATGATGTTACAAGATCTATTACAATCCATCTCTAAGGGATGTCAAAGTCTAAGATCACTGTATCTGACAGTAAAATACATGCTCACTAAGTCCGATAACTATCACTCATAATGGCTAAGGTCAAACTCATATATCCATTATAAGTGGGTTTCGTGTTACTTATTTCTCTGTTGATCCCATTGGAATAATACTTAGAAGTATTCTGATTTTTCACTTACTACTTCTTATGGGATCCTCAGGTTCCCACTTCAAGCTTTTTCACTTAAGCTTTCTTTCTTCACTTTTACTAGTTTACTACACTTTACCTATACTTTTTCTATTTTTCCTTTCATATCCTACAATTTCTAAAAGTTCTCCTATTCTGCTTTCAAGTGCCTTTAACACCAGGGGCACCACACACATCGAGTGTGTCTAACATCTCTCGTAGGATAGAGATCATATGTTGGTCCCTTTTTACTTCATTTAGTTATATCAGAAAGGATTTATTCTATACATACTGGACTCATGTTAGCTGACTTTTAACATTCTAATACTATTAGCACGTTCTCTTTTTCATCATTGTTCTTTACTGGAAATTCTTTTCTACATACTTTTCTTATTATTTTGATATTACTGGAATCCTTTACTTTTCTGTCTTTAGCTTATTTTTTGATTTAACTAACTAGGATACTCTTCGATTATTGAGACACTCTTTATGGTTGATGCCATTATTTGCTACGCACTCAAGTTACATTACCACTAAGTTAGCTAAACTCAATATCATTTAACCATCATTACAAGCAAACCATAATATCAATCACTAATACACAGGCATATCATGACTAAGCTCAAGCCACTATTGCTAGTATATTATAAGTTTTCCAACAATCTAAAGTACCCTCCTGTTATCATTGGTCCATCTCTCTCTATTTTAAATGACACTTAGGGAGAGGGAACTCTTTCTCTAATTTCTTACATCATTTACTATACTACCATAAGGTCATTCATATTACCCAGTTAGCATTACATCATGCTTCATTGACATCAATACCAAGGACAATGGTGTTTGCTAATGCACTAATTCATGCTATCTGTTCATCCATTTTTAATTCATTATGTCCTTGGTTTTAACATCATCACACACTTTCTCTATTCTTAAGTGCATTTTTTATTCCTTCTGGGTTCACCTTTACTTACTCACTTTCTATAAAGTGGGGGAAAGGTCTAATTCCTCTTATTCTCTTACTTTATTCTTAACTAGACCATTCCTCTATAAGGAATTGTTCCCTATGAACCCTAAAGTTTGCTCTCTTTAAAGCTCGTGGCTTACATGCTACTTTACATAATCCTAGAGCTCACATTCTTAAGTGGCTTTTAATTTTCTTTAGCTTCCTTAGAAGTATTGAGGCACTAATTACTTGCCTTAGCTTCTCTCTCATTTTACTTAGACTTATGCTTTCATCTTTAGCAACATAATTCATTAATTCTAGGGTTATACTAACCTGATTTAGGCCACATATTCTTGATATCCTGAATCTAATTTACTGGCACTTTATACTCCACTTAGTACTCTTACTACTCGTGAGCTTTTACATTACATAAATCTCATGTTAGGGATGCTCATCTGACTATTTTTACTATGCTTACTCTATTAACTCTCCTTTAGTCACTACTAAAGTGAGCATATCTTTCACTAGGTATTAATTTTTCAACTCTTCCTCACCATTCCCTTATCACTATAATTACTAAATTAGGGTTTTACTTGTTAGAGAGTTACTGACTGCTAATTGGGTGGTCTTCTATCTCATTACATCTCATTTCTACTTATCAAACTTGGGAGGGTTCTTATATAGCTATTTTTCTAAACTATTTTCTCTTTTCTAATCTTCTAACATCAAACTAGTCATTTTGTTTTAGGGTATCATCCTTAAGTTACACCCTCTGTGTATACTCACTACATTCTTGAACACTATCAACATTAAATCATGTCAATTTAAAGGCTATGAAAACATCTTGTCACCAAGATCCAGGATCTTGTCAACAGGGTCTTGCATTTATCAATGTAAATTTTGAGACTTTGTCAACAGGTTTTCCCTACTAGTGAGTATAAGACCTTTTAATGGTGACTAATAACAAATAATATATTGAGGTCTGACACTTGTTCCTTTACACAGATGTATCCTTCCTTTACACATATGCTTGTAGCATGCTTTGCATATCTGGAACTCACGATGAAAGCCTATCATTCACTAGCATATGGAATAGCATTCTAGGTTAGAGTCAACGCTTTGTAGATGGATCTCAACAACCTTATTACCCCCATGTCTAACAGGCTATCTCTAGGTGCTACTCAATCTTAAACATCCTTAAGCTCATTTATAAGCTAGGCTAGTCTCTTTCTTAGACTCATGCACTAGGCCTGCTACTCATCTATTACTTAATTATATTCCACATCTGTTAGTGGTTCATTTATCTCTCTTTTATCTTGCTCACACTAGAGATCTTATTCTCTGTACTTTGTTTGACCCTATTACAATTCTTTTCTCATTTTAACCTGAATATGACCAACAAGTCCTTCCATATGGCAATACTCTCTATTATCACTAGCACTCCATTTCTGGCTACATAATTTGAGCCTAAACTACCTTTGTATTCAGCCCACCATCAAGGCTAAAAGGTTATGCCCCTTGTATTATTCATGTATAGCCAAACGATACATCTAAATTGTCAAGGCTCTATAGAGTATTGCCTATAGACTTTAACCTTTGGCTTGAGGGAATAATTTTTTAGACTCTCTAATTCATCTAAACATTTGGGTGTCGTGGCTGGGAGAATAGCTCTCTCTCATTTTCCCTCTAACTGATTCCTAGGCAGCTGCAATTTCATCTTATACTATGTTGCATCATTACCTATCCTTACCTTAAGCAAAACATTTTAAAATGGTTGAAGTGTGGCAACCAAGGAGGATTAGGCCTCTCATGGTCTCTCTAAGCAAGTCTCTCTTGCAGCTACATGATAATAACCTCTTGCTACAAACACACACAGCTTGCCACAGATCTCGACGAACTACCATAGCCTATAAAGCTCTAGCCATAGGATCAATCTACCCTGTTCTAGCCTCACTGGTTCAACCTTAGAGGCCTACCTCTCCTAGTGTTCACTTCCTGCTCAAAGACCATTCTACATCTTACTTAACATAAACACAGACACGATCCACATTCACATACCCAGAATGCCGCAAATAAGCTAATACATATTTGTAACATTGCTTTCTTAAGCCATATACAACTCTAGAAGGCCTAGAACTTTGCTCTGATTCCAATAAATGTAATACCTTAACCTCTTAGGTATTATACCATGGTCTCCTTGTCCATCTCAATGCATTTCATATGGATTGCAGCACAAATGCAAGAAACCTTACACTTTACATGAAAAAAGGCAATAAATTTAATGGTATTTATTTGCATTATGTAAAATCTTGTTTCTTTAATTTATGCCCCATGAACCATATGAACTCATCAATATTATTTTCTATTCATAATACATCCATACAAGTCATAGCCATCACCAAATATCTCAAGAACCTCAGACTTTAAGCAATATTTCATAAAATTCATGGTTTGCTCTCGGGTTCATATTTCAGTTTTTCTGATACCAACTTTAAAAATTCATAAGTAATTCTACAAAAATCAAAAATCAAACAAATCATACCATTCTAAAAAGTTGTGGATGTATAAGTTTGACTAAAAATAATGCTAGACCAATGCAGTAGCCTTAAGCTATAGGAAATTGATGGAATAGTAACACAGGTAAGGCTGCATTACTAAAAATAATGCTAGACCAATGCAGTAGCCTTAAGACACTAAATGCTCTTCTTAACTTGCCATATCCACTTGAACAAGTCTAAAAGAATACTTACAACATCTAAAAGCACGCTAAAAGGTCTAAATCATCATGGAGCTCAATCTCACCTTGCTACTTGCATACATACACCTAAATATCATGTCTCATAAAGACTCTTAGGTGGTAAGAACATACATATTCATTCATCTAGCTTCCACATTGATACATACATCATATATACATACATTAGAACATGCTCAATGATTTACATCATGTATACATCTCATGGTTACATATTTTGACATCAAAATGAAAATACAAAAGCTCATTTCTCTATCCTTTTGTTAAAGTCTTACCTCTCATAGTTGTTGGCCACCATTTCTTGGTCCTCTTGGCTCACCTAGATATGGTTATGCATATGTGGGGGAGGAGTGAGATTCAAAGAATCCCAATAGCTTTTAACCCTTTCAAACATACATAATGGATGCATTTACAAGTCAAAGAATGTATACATGACATTTAAGCTATTAATAACCATACATAAAACATTTTCCTTGTCATATAAACTCATACATAACAAGTATAAGCTCTCAAGGGTGTTGGTCTAGCCTCACCCATCTTTCTTGGGACTTTTAGAATTACCTCACTTATTTTCAAGATACTTTTGACTAAGCCTCACTTTTCTTGAGATTTTTAGCTTTGTTTCACCTATTTCTAGGGACTTTTGGCTCATCCTCATCCTTGTTAAGGGACCTTTAGCACAACTAAACCCATGCAAGCCATAATGCAATCATAAATACATTTCAAGAAACATAATGGTATCATAACATATCAACATTGGCTAGAAACATTTCTCATGGCTCACACATACACACAGGTACTCCAAGACAAGCAAACATCCAACCCATGCACGAGAGAAAGGTTAGAGAGCTACCTTGAAGTAAGAACACAACACTTTCCTCTTGAAATTCTTCTTCCCCTTTCTTGGCCAAGCCTTGCAATTTGGTGGCCCTTGGTTCTCTTTGCCTAGACACATCAAAAGAGACATACATCACTCATGGGAACAAACTTTAGCCTTATGAAATTTTATGGAGTCTTACTTTGTCCTAAGACACAATTATGGTTCCATAAACGACCTAATGAAGCAACTATGGGAATCCATAATCTTAGCTCCCATTTCTCATTCATTACAGGCCTTTGACTCCATTTAGACTCATTGGAGTCATCACACATTCATTTTAAGGAGCCTAACTATAAGTTACTTTCTAATGTCTCATTATGGAGCCTAGACCTCCATTTCACATTCCAAGGCTTTTAATTTTTTTTCAAGGCTTCCTTTGAGGTCCTTCTATCATATCTAGTCCCATTCTAAGCTTGGAACAAATTAAAACACTCTTTAGGTGCCTTAATCTTGCTTGGCCAAGACTTGGAGGCTTAGAGCATTCATGGAGTTTACATCATTTCATTTAGGGAAATGGTATATGTGAGGCTTCCTAGGTGTCTTCAGAACTCATTCCTACTCTTAGACAACTTAAATTATCATTAGGAAGTTTCATATTTGCCAAGGTGCAACCAAATCCCTAAATTCTATAACGTGCATTCTAAAGTTTTCTTTTTAATTCTAGTTGTAAATTCTTAATCCTCACACTCCATAACCCTTGGTTCCATCAAGAACACATAAAGAAAAACTCTCCTTCTCACTTCTCTCTCTAGACAAAAGCTTAAATGACTTAGAAACACAAGATTTTGCAAGTGTTTCAAGTAAAAGTCTTACCTTAAAAAGGAGCTCTCTTTGTTTAGATTATTTTCCACCGATTAGTTTCTTGAAAAGAGTTCCTTTTTGGCTTGGGTCAAACCTGAATCGTCAAGTTTTCAAGAAAAGAAAACCATCATTAGAGAAGTCTTAAAGAAAGGAATAACTTTCCTAATTGGCACGGGATGAAATAAGGTCGTTTACTTACCTAAACAGAAGCTCAAACTTCTTCTCTCTCTCTCTTCTTAATCTCACGCCATGGTTGCTCAAATTTCTGAAATGGAAGCTTGGAGAAGGTGATGAGGTGTAATCTTACTTAAGAAGCCTCTTCTACAATATTTCAAAATGACCATTTTGTCCTTACACGCCTATTTGCTCCATTTAGGCTCATTTTATCTCCTTTTTAAGAACTATATTTATAAATTTTAAGTCCTTTAATTCATAAAATGCCTTTAGTTTTATCCAAATTGAATTAAAAACCTTCCCAAACAAATCGATCAAAGTTAGGTCAACTAATACTCTAAAACGTAAACTAGAGAGATTTAAACTATTTTAGGGGTTTCTATGATTTTTTAGACCTCTAAGAACCCTAAGAAACTTATTTTTTCTATTTAAAAATCCATCCTTTGAGTTTTTTAAAAAGTTCACAAAATTATGAAAATGCCACTACATTTTCGTTGAATTTCATCTGATTATTCTGGCTCTATTTTTAGGGCACCTTTAGCCTTAGATCCTTATTATTTGATGTCTAGATTATTACTCTAATTTTATTAGATCTCAAATCATTCTATCTGGGGGATTTCCTTTTATATCTGGTGCATTTCATTTGTTTACGGAGAAACTGAACATTACATTTCTCACGTTTATGAAGGAACTAGATGTTACACCAGAGTGAAATGAATTGAGACAAATTAAAGATAGAATGTTAAGTAGAGCATCTAAAAATAAGGTTAAGAAACTAATAATGACCCAAAGCTAGAGTTAAAACAGCTAAATAGAATGAATCAAAATTATAGTGGTATAATTGTAAGTTCAAGCAAAATTTTAGAAACCTAAAAGAGAAAGTTTTAAATAATCAAATTAAGCTCACTATGATTTTTAGAGGCCCTAAAAACTATAGGATCATCAAAATGGTAAAAACCCTTTCGATGTGCGATTTAGGTTTTTAGTTGACTTGAACTTTGACTAGATCATTTCAAATTATTTTGAATCTCATAAATTTGAAACAAAATGTTTTTAATAAATTAGAGGATCTAAATTTTATGATGGAAAAGATAGTTCTAAAAAAAGATTTAAAATGAGCTCGAATGAAAGAATTAAAGTTACAGAATGTAATAGAAATTTTTGTAGTTATTTTAAAACATTTTTTCCCTTCATATAGGTTCAGCCACGCCTCCCAACCCTCAAAACCGACTTTCTTTTACTCTAAACTAAAACCAAGAGGCATGGGGAAGAACCAAGGAAGGAGAAAGGAAGAAGTTTCACCTAGGTAAGTTTACATGTAAATTTTGCTTATGATACCAATATAAACATTTTTCTACTCCTTTTCCTTTTTCTTTCTATGGTTTTGGTTTCCTAAAAGATAGAGTTTTATGCTAAACTGATGATGGAAGAATCTTTTTAAAGGGAACCCAATGTACCATAACAATCTTCATTCAAAATACTTTTGAATGGTATATAATATGGCATGGAAGACATGCTTCTCCTTTGGAATTCTTTTCCTCCATATTTGGCCAAGATGAGAAGTATCAAAAGGGAGTTTGATTTTGACCAAAATATGAAGTGAATAAAGGTTTAGCAGTGTGGAGATTAAGATGGAACCAAGAGAATCAAGTAAAAAGCTATAAGATGCAAGATAGTGTAATTAGAGTTTTGATTGCACCTTAGGAAGTTTAGAAACCTAGAAGGGTATTTCAAGTAATATAATATCATACTTAAACTAGAAAGAAGCTAAGGAATCTCCATAGATGCTAAATTTCCCAAAAAAAGTGGTAAAACTCCTTTGGTCCTCATTATGGACAGAGGTTCGGCCAAGGTGTGGTCTTAGTATCTAGGAGGTTGTTTTGATGATTCCAAGGTTATAAGTGGTCTATATATGAATTATCAATACTAAAAGAACCATTGGTTTGAATTTAGAAGACTTATATTGAAAAGTGAAATTCTAGGATTCAATTAAGCCTAAACATGTAACTTAGCATTAGACTTGTTTAACTATGCATATGGTGACTCTAATGAGTTCTATTAGGATCATATGGCTCATATTAAATGAGGTTTTGGACCTAAGAAGTGAAATGATAAGAGTTACTTCTTAAGGCATAGATGTATGACTATAATGTAATATCTTAGCTCACTTGCCTTAAAACCATATTACAAGGCTCATTGTTACACATTTTTGGGAAAGTAGTACGTTTAATAGCGAAAAATTACGTAATAGAAAGCTCAATCAATTAATTTTATGCTTTATGGATCATGTGAGCTCATCAATATCACTTTTCATCCATATCACATCCATACAAGTCAGAAACATCACATTTCATCTCATACATCTCAAGGTTGGAACCATGCATTAGAAAAACAAGAATTTGCTCTCGGGTTTCCTGTCACATATTTCTGATATAAAATTTGAAAATTTATAACTACTTCTATTAAAATCAAAATCATACATATGATGTCTTTTAGGAAATATCTAGATGTTAACTAATGAGTAAAAATAATTTTAGAACAAGACAATAGCATTTAGCCTATGAAAAATAATAAAACAGTACATCAGGTCTATTCTCAAATAGCTCTAGGACCTAAAACTTCAAAAATTTAGTTCTCCTACTACAGAGCTCTAAATGAAGTGATCTTAGTGGCTGTAGAAAGCTTATGATGTTTAGTTTAATTTTGTAAAATTTCATAAGTATTGGACTTCATTTGACCCACTAGTGACACAGAGAGGCAAACTGATCATATGAATAATAACCATACCAATTATATATAATTTAGCCAATTTTGAAAAATCATAATAAATTCTCTAGAGCTCTAAATTGGGTGTTCTTTAGCTCTATGAAAAGCTATAGATGAGATCTACTTTGTGGCCAAATTTGATGCAAAAATTCTTTCATTTGGTTAGACTTTGGTTTAGCTCAAGATTTGGTCAAATTTAAAGTCTATAATGGGTTCAACACGTCTCAAATGACCTTCCTATAATTTCATAGCCACTTGGGCACATCCAAAAGCACAATTACAGCCTAGGAAAGCATAAAAAATGGTTCAAATCATCATGGGACTCTTTCTCATCTTGTCACTTGCATTTGTACACATAATCATTAAGGCACATGGATGACAAAAATCCATATAAACATACATTTGGTTCCAATTTCCATTCATACATGATATTCACATATTTTTATACATGCTCAATGGTTTATATGTCATAAATGACTCATACATACATACTTTGACATTACATTACATTACAAACTATTCTATTGTCAAAGTGTTGCAAATCATACTCCTTGGCTTCCATTTTTACTTCACCTAGACATGGTTAGATGGAAAATGAGGATGAGTGAGATTTAACAAATCTCAATAGCTCTTTAACCTTTCAAACATATATATATATATATATATATGATGCTTTCACATGTCAAAGAATGCATGCATGACATTTAGGCTACTAGCGAATGTACATAAAGTATTTTTCTTGTCATAAAAACTCATACATATCATACATAGGCTTTTAAGGGCATTGGTCCTAACCTTACCCATTTTCTTTGAGACTTTTGAATTTGCCTCACCCATTTTTAAAGAACTTTTGACTTAGCCTTACTCTTCTTGAGACTTTTCCTTTATCTCATCCTCACCCATGCTAAGGGACTTTTGGTATAACTATACCCATTCAAGCCATATTGTATACATAAACACATTTTAAGAAACATAATGGTGCCATGACCTATAAACATTAGCTAGAAACATTTCTCATAGTTCAAACATATACATAAGCAGTCAATGACAAGAAAACAACTAAGCAATGCATGTGAGAAAAGTTAAAGAACTACCTTGAAACAAGTATTACACACTTTTCCTTTAATTCTTCTTTCCTTTTTGGCCAAGCATATATAATTAGGTGGCACTTGATTCTCTTAACCTAGACACATCAAATAAGATATAATTCAATTATTAGAATAAGCTTTAGCCTTATACGAACTTTATTGAAGCTCACTCTCTCATATAACTCCATTATGGTTCCATATATGACACAATGAAATAGTTATTAGAATTTATGATCTTGGCTTCATTTTCTCCTTCAATCTAAGTCTCTTGCCTCTATTTAGAGTCCTTGGAGCCATCATAATTTCAATTCTAAGAGCCTAGACACAAGTTTCTTCTTTATATCTTAAAATGGAGCCTACACTTTCATCTTACAAACCATGCTTTCTAAATTCATTCTAAGAATTCCTTTGATGTTCATGTATCATATCTAGTCCCTTTTTAGCCTTAGAAAATTTTAAAACTCTCCCTAGATGTATGGAACATGTTTGGCCGAGACAAGAGCAAGCATATGCACCTATGAAGTTTGCTTACTTCTCTTTAAGGAATTGCCACTTGTGAGACTTTCTAGGTGTCTTGAGAACTCATTCACACTCTTAGACAATCTAGATTATCATTAGAAAGTCTCATACATATCAAGGTGCAACAAAATCCTTAACTTTGTTAACTTAAATTTTAATGCTTCTTTTTGGATTTCAATTGTATATTCTTAATCCTCACACTTGATAACCTTCTTCCTACCTTAGTTTGGATAGAATTCCTTCCCTCTTGATTGGGCCCATGGCTAGCCAAACATACACAAGAAAAGGGAGGCAAAAGAAAGCAACAAAATCCATAGAAAATTACCTTATTTTCTAGCTCTTCTAAGGTGCTTTCTTATGCTTCTAAGAGCTCTTGTAAACTCTCCCTTCTCCTTGCTGAGCCCACCACAAAATAGCCTCAATTCAATCATCCAAACCATGGAGAAGATAAAAGAATGAGGGGAACAAGTTTACTAAAGGAATAAGCATGGAACAAGCTTTAATTCCTTACCTTTTTGCTAATTTTCCCTCCTCCTTTGCTCCTTTCTTGGACACCTCTTGAAGCTACTCTCTCCTATAGTTTTAGGTAGAACCTATGTTAGTTAAAATGAGAGGGATAAGAGGAAGTGAAATATAAAGGAAGGATTTATAAAATTCTTTTTAAAAAGTCCATTCTTGTCTTCTTTCCTTGGTTATTTCCTTATAGGCTCATTTCAATTCCTTTTTTAGAATAGTCTTTTCCATCATAAAATTTAGGTCCTCTAACTTATAAAATACTTTTGGTTTCACTCAAATTGGATTTAAAACCTTCTCAAATGAGCTGGTTAAAGTTTGAGTTAACAAATGTTCTAAAATGTAAATCGGATGGGTTTTAACAGTTCTAGAGCTTCCTATGGTTTTTAGAGCCTCTAAAAATCCCAAGAAACTTATTTTTTCTATTTGAAAATCTCTCTTGTGAGTTTTCTAAAAAGTGTCTGAAACTACGAAAATGCCACTATGTTTCTGTTAATTTTCATTTAGCTATTATGGCTCTATTTTTAGGGCACCTTGGGCCTTGTGTTCTAATTATTTGAGGTTTAGATTATTGATCTAATTTTATTTGGCCTCAGATCTTTCTATTTAGGAGACTTCCTTTTATAACCGGTTCATTTATGTCATTTTGTACAAAAATTAGACGTTACACATAAGCACAACTAAAACTGTAACAACCCTAACCATTAATGAAGTTAATTAAGCATAATTGTGTTCTTAATTGAGTGCACTTAAGGTCTAATTCAGTTAATGAGCTAACCATAGATGGAAATATGGGAAAATTTGAACCCTTAAATAATCAATATTCACCATCAAGTTGTACAACAGGATTATTATTTCTAGTTATTCAAAACTCTCATTAACAATTTTGTCTCAACCAAAATACCTCTAAGAAGCCTAAAAACTTATAGATATTGCACTAAATTGGGAGTGAAAATTATAGATTTTTAACTAAATTGGGAGTTTCAAGACTTAGGTCGCGACTCAAAATGGTTGCGTTATAGCCAATTTGGCCTCTGGAACCTTTAAAAGATGAATTTTACACTTGCGTTATGACTTTAAAAACTTAGCTATAGCTAAACTCGGGTTTGGATCAAATTTCAACACAGACATAATTTGTACCATGGCTAAAAATATTTACACTGCGGGCAACTGCTTGTGTCATAGCCGAAATACTTACATCACAGCCAAATTAGCCTCTGGATGATTTTGCGCTATGGCAAAGTACTTGCATCACGGCTAAAATTGCTATTGGAACACAATCAACTCATTTTGGCCACAACTTGGAAACCTACTTCACCAAAACATTTAAAGGAATGAACTAACAACTTGCTACCACTTTAAGATCAATCATAAGGTCATTTAATGGCTAAAAGGCAAGGTTATTAAGAGTTTGTATTCTAAAATCTCCATCCAATTGTCTTAGCTAACTCAAGGATTAAAAGCTAATCCAATCATTCTAACTTCAATGATAATAGCAAAGGTACATGAAGCCACAAATGATAACTTCAAAAATGTATTTTCCTACCAATTGGCCTTAGACCACTTTGAACAAGTTTCAATGAACAAAATAAACATGTCCCTATCCCAAAAACCCCAAAACAACCTTAGATGCAATATATGACCATGCAACATCCAAAAAATCACCCAATGACTTCTTATGACAACAAATGACTATAATGGCAGCAAAAATAAAGAGTTGCTTCTAAAGCCTTCAAGTGACAACTTAAAACCCAAAGGACGGCTTCTAAATTCCTCTAAACACCTTAAGTAGGTATATAGAACACATTTAAACTAGCCTGAACCTTCAAATCCTTTATACCAATAGCTCAAACATCAATTTTACAATACTAATTATGTAGAGGTCAGTGAATATCAAGGTGTTCATTAATAAAAATCTACATATAATCGCAAGTACTAATTCCATAATGTCTTATATTATAAATTCAGTTCCTATATTTGGTAATACATGATGCAAAATGGGAATTATACAATATAAATAACACTACTAGAATACATACTGTATACATACTGTATAAACCCATTTAAACAAGGCATTCAAGCCTATATACATTACTAAACTATCCCAATAGGCTTCCATTAATTTCTCCTTACTACTAAGAGGTCCAGTTCCTGAAAATGTTAGCCCACAATCAGGGTGAGATTTACAATCTCAATAACAAGAGGCAAATTCCATATATACATACAGATTAATCAACATAATGCATTTCATCTCATCAAATACCAAAATTATTAATTCAATTAGCAAATGAACTAGTTGAGCTACCAGTAACTACTGTCCTATTCCAGCAATTATATACAACAAGTTAATGCCCGATAACACTAAGAAAGGTCCATCCACGGCACCAACTCCCCCAATGAGCATAACTTGGGCTCAGTGCATTTAGGGTTTGATCACAACCCGATGCCTAATTGAAGCATGATACATAGGTGGCAGCTACACCATAGCTCTACCATGGACTCACAAGGTCCAATCACAATATAACAGATAGTCAACTATTCATTTAACATTCAAAATCATACATGTACAGTAAATATCAGATTAAAATGAGCATATACATAGAATTAGGAAATTAACCCTGGTTACCTCAATAAGGCCTAATTACTCTTCCTCTAGCTTTTTTTATAATGAAAACACACACCACACCTAAAACAAGCATAGTTATCATTATCTAACTATCATTAGCATGAAATTTCCTATCCATTGGTCAAGTTCATCAAGAATCTATGGAGAATTGCTCACTTAAGTTCCCAAAGGATTCATAGCACCAATTTAAGGTCAAAACACTAAGAATCTACAATAAGCCACTCCCAACATCTCCATTTTCACACATGCCAAAGCCATGCACCAAAAATCAATCCAAATGATAAAATTTCAGCATTCACACATCACAAAATGGTAGGAGGCACTCACCCATTCCTTTAATGAGTTCTAAAATTTAGATTTTAGTCATCAACCCTAGAAACTATAGTATTTCACTCTCATCTCCTTGTATTTTCGCACTATAATAGAACCCACGATGCAAATCAGTCCTTGGGGACATTCTCCAGCAAAATAATACATAAAAAGGAAGAGAAATCTTACCAAATTATCCGTCTAACTTTTAACTCTGAAAATCTTGCAATAATCATCCAAAGACTAGATTTCCTATTAAGAAAAGATGAAAATTCGCCAAATGACAAACCAATCAAACCAAAATGTGGAGGAAGAAGAGAGGATCAACTTATGTATAACTCACCTTAATTAAATCTCCTTTTAAACTTGCGAATCGGAGCCTAAAAGGTGAGGAACCTTAGCACCCTTCTTATATATGCGAATTTTCCCCTTTATTTTACAGAACCTTATGTTTTCAACACCCAAATGAAATGCAAATAGGCTCTTTAAGGTTTTAGTGCATGTGGGCTGGTCCAATGGGCCCTATGTTTCAAGTGGGCTGATGTTTAACAAGTTAGGCCAGGCTACATGGGTTAATATGGGTTGGGTTGTGTAATATCTGGTTCTTTGAAAATGAAAGAGAATGCGAGAAATGTAATGTACTGTTTGTTTGTAAACACCTGAAATTCACTAGATACAAAGGGAAGGCCCCTAGATAGAGTGATTTGAGGTCCAGTAAAATTACAATAATATTCTAGACCTTAAATAATGGTGATTCAAGGTTAGAGGTGCCTTGAAACCAAAGCTAGAATAGCCAGACAGATTTTTACAAAAAGGCAACGAAACGTAATGGTATTTTTGTAATTTCAAGCAATTTTTAGAATTCTCACAATAGGGCTTAAATGTTCTCTAGGGTTCTTAGAGGCCTTAAAAACTATAGAAAGCCCCAAGACAATTAACACCTTTCTAGTAGATATTTTTTAATGACGATGAGCCTAAACTTTGACTGATTTATTCAGAAAGGTTTTAGCTCTAAATTGAGTGATTCCAAAGATATTTTATAAGAATAAGGACTTAAATTTTATGATGAAAAAGACAGTTCTAAAAAAAGAGCTAAAATAAACAAAAAACAACAATGCCAAAATGAAGGGACGAAATTGAAATTTTTGAAAAGTTCTTCCTAACCTACCTATATATATATATGTGTGTGTGGCACCCCACCTCCTCCTTCATTTAGCCACATTTGTTTTTCCCCTAAAGTAGATGAGAGAACTAGGGTTTGAAGCACACCAAGAGGAGAAGAAAGGGAGGATAAAAAAAAAAGAAAAAAGGTATGGATTTTCTTGATTTTGATGCTTTCTCCTTCGCAAACTCCTCATCCTCCATCTTCCCTTCTTTCCCATGATTTTATTGAAGTCCTTAGATATATTTTGAGGGCAGAACAAAGGTGGAAAATTGGGATTTGAGAAGAGAAGGCCAAGCAAAGTGAGAAACTAGCAAGAAAAGCCAAGAAAATAAGGTAAATCTTCATTCTATGGTAGATACTCCTTCTTCCCTCCTTCTCCTTGGTTCACCCCACCTAGAAAGCTTCAAGAAGACATAGATTTTGGGCAAAACTAAGGGTGAAACTTAAGGAATTGAGTGTGGAGAATAAGAATATACAAAGAGAATTAACAAACAACAATGAAAAATCAAGATAGCAAAGTTAGGGTTTCAAGTTTTGGTAGCATTAAATTAAAGGGTCTTTTTTTTCCATTACTTATATTGGAGTCAAGATTAGAAACTCATCCTGGGTTTCCTTACTTACTTGGTAGGCTCTTTGGTACCGATTTTCTTATGTCTGCTTAAGTTGTTAGCCATTTTACTAGATCAATGCCTGCCTTGTCGCTAATGTCTATCTGACAACCTCCCAGTAACAAGTAAGGCGCTACTATTTTATCATTCCAAGCTAACATACCATTGTCTTCTGAGTTCTGAGACCAAACTCCCTTGCTTCTATCCACCTATTTGATCTTTTGAATATGCAAGAGTATGGTATTGAGTATGAAGAGACCCTTGATTGAGAGATCATAATTTCCTTCTTTTTGCTATCATGAAAACTCATTTTAGTAGAGTTAACAGAGAGACTATCTTAAGTAAAGTTAGGGTTTCAAGTGTCCCTTGCAAAATCTAATTTGATATAATAATTTCTAGGCCTAAATGAGTATTTAGATGAACTCCTAAGATCCCTAAAAGGCTCCTCATATGCATCTTCCATTAAGAAAACAAAGAAAACTCCAAGGGTAGCCTTAAAGAGCATAACCTCATCCTAGAGTAGTTAAGGCACCTAGAGGTAGTTTTAATTTGTTCCAAACTTATTTTCAAGTCATATATGATAGAAGAGGATGAAAGGAAGCCTTGGAAAAATTTTAGAAGCCATAGAAAGTGAGATGATATCATAGGTTCCATATTATGGCTTAAAGAAGCAACACCTAGCTAAGCTCCTTGATTTGATCGTGTGATGACTCCAAGAGGCCTAAAAAGAGTCAAGAATCATAAATCAATGAAGAGAATGGAGCAAAGATAATATTTCGATAGGGTTACTTCATTAAGTGTATTATGGAACCATAAAAGGGCCATATAAACCACTTGGCCTTTCTAATGAATGTATAGCTTTAGAATTGGTTCAAAAGTATAATTGGCTTCCATATGATGTGCCTAGGCCAAGAGAAACAAGTCCCACCTTCTTAGGTATGTGTGGCCTAGGAAGAGAAGTCCAATCCAAAAGGAAAAGTTTGCACTTATAACAAAGGTAGCTCTCTTTCTTTTCTCTCATGCATGGATGAATATTATCTTGTCTTTGAATGTGTGTATGTATGTGTTAAGCCATAAAAATGTGTTCTAGTATGATTTTATCAGCCATGGTACCATGATGTTGTTTTATGCATTCAAATGATGTCTTGTTACTTTGCTTTGGTTTGTTTGAGTGTGGTGAAGCTAAGAACCCTCTAGCCATAGTGAGGATGAGCCAAGAACCCTTAAGAATGGTTGAAACAAAGCCAAGAGTCTCCTAAAAGCAAGGCCTAGCTCAAAGCCTTAAAGAAAAAAGGGTGAGGCAAGTTCAAAATCTTTGAAGAGAATGGGTGAGGCCAAACCACTTACTTGACAAGCCTATGTATGTTTAATGTGACTCTTTGAATGCTAAGAATGCTTCTTAAATGATCACATACGATAGTCACACATGCATTTCTAGACTTGGTTTTGTATTCTTTATATGTGATTGAAAGGGAAAAGAGCTATTGGGAATCCTAAAATCGCATTCCTTCCTCCCCATATGTCTAACATGTCTAAGTGGACCAAATGAGCTAAGGAATGGAAGCCACCAAGCCTAAAAGAAGAAAATCGACAAGTAAATGTGTAAAAATACAAGTTTGTAGCCTTATGAGTGGCACATGATGTAATCCTCTATTGTATATTTTGTATGACCTTATGAACATATGTAGATATGTAAATGTATGATGTATGAATGAGAATTAATGCCATATGCATGATATAACATGAATTAGGTATGGAATGGCAAGACTTGACATATGCAAGACATATGAATTCTTATGTATATCATGGGGTGGATGAGTGAGTTTGAGAAATCTGGGTTTGTGCACCTTTGAGACAAGTTTAATAGACTATTTTGGTGCTTTCCCACATGCTTAAGTGGCCATGGTTGCCTTAGAAGCTAAAATGGACCATTTGAGACCCTTACATGACACAAAATGAGCCATTTCACAACCTAACATCAAGATTCTGACCAAATGAATGAATTTTCCCATGACATTTTGAATGCATATAGATCTCATCCAAAGCTTTTTGGAAAGCCAAAGATCATATTATTTGAAACTTTGTGAAATTAATTATGATTTTTCAAAGTTGGCATTTTTCTGTTGAACTGATACAAATATTGTACATATAGTCAGAAACTTGAGCTGTGTCATTTGAGGGTCAAATGGTGTCCAATGCTCATAAATTTTACAAGCATAAACTAAACATGATAAGCTTTCCATGGCCACTGATATCACTCTAATTGGAAATCTAAGCATGGAGATATGACTTTTTGAAGTTGGAGTACAGTACTAGTAATGACAATCGACCTCTGATGTTATTCCATCAATTTTCGGTGCCTAGAATCCTCTGTTGTAGCTTAGATTTGTAAAGTAGACATCTATAACTTTCTAGAATGGTAAAGTATACATGATTTCAATTTTTCTAGAATTAGTTATGATTTTTTTAAATTCTTGTTAGTATGTTGGAATTTCTAGCCGAGGCTCCACCATTGCATTTCATGTATTCCATCCCCTTGCACGAGTTCTAAGCTACTTCTTGGGATGGTTATGACTTGTATTTATGTAATTAAATATGAGAATGAGAAGGATGAGTCCATACGGCCCACAAAACATGAAAATAAAATTTTATCCATGACGTAATGCAATTAAATTGATTATTTTTAATGGTTTTCCTTCTTCCTCTTTTGTTGTTCATGGAAGGAAGCCTAGAATTTATACGAGATGAGTTCTATAAATAAGGTGTTACAGGCTTCCATAAGAGTAGAGTTGGGTTATATTAAGATGAAGTTAGACCTCTAATAGGAATAAGAATAGGCTTCTACTAATATTCTTGGCACACATAAATTAATCATGGGCCCAAATCATATTTAAATCCATAAATATTATTTTACTTTCCCCAAATGATCCAATTAATAATTATTATGTTAGGATACTTAAATTTTCCATTTTCCTTAAGATTGTTATCTCCTCATAATTTTTCTTTAAATCACTCTTAATAATTTCATAATCCTAAAAATCACTATTAATTATTTACGGGGTGTTACATTCTCCCCTCCTTTTAGGAATTTTGTCCTTAAAATTAAACATACCTTATTCAAATAGTGTTGGATAATCCTTCCTTATAGCTTCCTCCTTAGTTTCTTAAATAGTTTTACTAGAAATTAGTCCTTCTCTACTACTTTCCTAAAGAGGATGTTCTTATTATGTTACTACCTCACTTGGTATCCACAATTTTATTTCTTCTAGTGAACTCGGGTCAAATGACATGTAGACCTACATATTCCATATTCTTTTTTTGTCTACAACTAAAGAGATCTTGACCAAGTTCTACATGAATAATCTTTCAGTGAGTTCTGTGCACCAAGTTCAAATAAGCCTCAATTTCTCTCACCTTATAGCTCTAGTTTCATTCTGTTTTGTCTTTTTCTTTCTTCTTCTTCTTTTTCTTTTTCTTCTTAACTCTCAATTCATTTAAGGAATAACCCCTAAATGCTTAGTCTAACTCTCCTTAATAGTTGACATCATGACCTACTAGGAATTCCACCTAGCTAGCCTTATAGTATTTATTTTACTAGTAGCAACATAGGTAAATAACCTTATTTCATAATGAAGTTCCATTCGTCCCTCACTTAGATTATCCCCACCTTTCTTTAGCCCAACCTTCTTAATTGAAGAAGGCCTTTCTCTATAAGGTCATCTAGTCTAAGTTTTCAAGTCTTACATCCAACTATCTCATAAAATTATTGCACACATTATATCCTTATTTATTGTTCATCAGTAAAAAGTCCATTATTTCTATTAGACGTATAAAATCCACTCTTATTTTCAATTAGTACCTAAGATTCCTCCTTCTCATTCGTTGAGATTCCCCAAAATTGAAACTAATATGAAGTCTAATTGTAACAACCAGGAAAAAAAAAGAAAGAGAAAGAAAAAAAAAGCTAAAAATTTTCGAAAGGCTGAAAATTTTCTAAGTCTGCTAGCTATAGTGAATGTACCTGTTCGCTATAGCGAGAAATGGTCTAGCTATAGCGAGAATGCCTTCTAGCTATAGTGAAAATGCTTCTAGCTCTAGCGAGTACAAGCATCCCATACAAAAACCAAGGCGTTGCTCACCGTAGAGCGCGCCATAGCGAAAATAGAGGTTTAGAATTGATACATGCTCGCCGTAGCGAGGGTTATTCTTCGTTATAGCAAGGATAAGTTTAGAAAAGCGTGAAAAAAGAGAATTTGACACCTTAAAGTGCCCCAACTCATCTTTTCTCTCTAAACTGACTTAAGCTTCATCCAAGCACAGAAAAAAAACTTGAGACAGAGAGGGAAACTAGGAGAAACCAAGAAAGAAGGAAAGGAAGCTAAGGAAGAAAGGTGAGAACCTTTAAAGCTCTTCATGCTCCTTCTTCTTGATTTTATTCTTCTCCTTCTAAGCTCCCTTTTCCATGGGTTGATGAGTAAGAAAGTTTTGTTCTGACCTAGAAAGAGCAAGAAGCTCATGTATCTTCACTTCCTTCTCTTTGCTTTTCTTTTTTGAAAGCTTGTGAGAGGAAGGATAGTTGGTGAACTTCTAGAGAGAGAAAGAATCCCTAGTTTCTTATATGCTTGGTAGGGTTTGCTATAGAGAAACCCTTAGCTTTGTGAATAAGTGTTACGCTATGAGAAAGTAATTTCATGCTCTTATGTGTCTAGGCTCAAGAGAAGTACTCCCATCTAGTAGTGATTGTGAAATCAACAAGGGAGGAGACAAATTGAAAGGGAAAGCTTGTGATTAGCCAATAAAGTAGCTCTCTCCACCTTCTCTCATGCATAGATGTGTGCTTACATTGTCTTGCGTGTGTGTATGTATGTTTTTAAACTATGAAAAGTATGCTAGCATGATGATGCCTTATATATTTTAATGATGTTTTATGTGATTGCTTTGGTTTACTTGAGTATGGAAAAGCCAACAACCCCTTAGCCATGGTGAGGATGAGCCAAGAACCTTAAAGTTGGTTGAGACAACGTAAAGAGTCTCCCAAAAGTGAGGTTGACTCTCAAGAGTAAGGTTAAGTCTAAGAACCTTTTAAAGAATGGGTGAGGCAAGTCCAGAATCCACAAGTGAATGGGTGAGGCTAATCCACTTGCTTTGCAAGCTTTTGTATGTTATGTATGGCCTACTCAAATGTTGAAAATGCTTTTCTTATGATTTCACATGCTAATATGCCCATGCATACATTTGTGAGACTTGTTTGCATGCTTTATGTATGCTTGAATGAGAGATGAGCTATTGAGATTCTTTGAATCTCACTCCCCCTCTCCACCATCCTAACATGCTAGGTGGACCAAGTGAGACAAGAGATGGGAGCCACTAAGCTTGAAGCTAGGGAGTTCGGTGAAGAAATTGTAAAATAGCCATTTTGTTATCGTTTTGCTGTCAAGAGATATAATCTAATGATGTACATGTTGTAGGCACTTATGAATACTTGTAAATAGATGCACTCATTGTATATGTATGAGAATTAGAATTATAGTGCATGATGTAGCAAGTTTTAGTATGAATAGTAAGATCTTGGCATTATGTGCATGGTGTATGTTTTGGTGTGGGAGAGTGAGTTTTACAAATCTGGGTTGTTAGACATCTGAGCCATGTTTGATAGCTTATGTTGATGCTTTCCTATGTGCTCATAGAGCCTTAGAAGTAGGAGAAGCTAATTTGAACCCTTGGAGCTCTCTTTAGCAAGAGAAATTGGTCACTTTGCCCCATGATGTCCAAGTCCTACCAAATGACCTCTTCTTGCCTTGAAATTTGGCATGTGACTAGATCTTGTCTAGAGCTTTTCGAGAAGATAAAGATCAGGTCATTTGAAGGTCCTTGGAATTTTCTATGATTTTTCAAAGTTGGTATCATAAATTCGAATTTTCATAAGCACTGTTCATTTTGTCAGTTGTGAAATTGTGTCATCCGAGGGGCAAACGTGGTCCAATTACAAAATTTTATAAGCAAAAACTATACAGTCAGAGTGATTTGTAGCAACTGGAAGCACCTCATTTGGAGGTCTAGAGAGGAAGATATGCATTCTCGAAGTTCCTGCCTAGTATCAGTCATCTTGCCTGACCCGAGGTACTATTCCATTGATTTATGAGAGTTTGGCTTGATGAACGAATCTGAAGACATTTTTAATCTCTATTTGATATCCACATCTTTTCATATTGGTATCATTTGCATGCATTGGATTTTTTTGGAATTAGTTAGACATTTTTGAAGTTCATATAAGTAAACTGTGATAGTATCAGGACCCACTCCGACCTCCAGATGATTTCATGTGTCAAATACTTTTTGTATTGGATGTTAGGATGTGTAAATATTTTTATCATGAAGTAGACATCCCAAGCTTTCCAGAATGACCGAGATTACATGTTTTTGATTTTTTTACATTTAGTTGTGATTTTTCAAACTTTGCCTAAAAATGAGGCCAAGCCTGGCCGAAAATGAACATGCATGTTCCATACCTCTTTTTGGTTTCCATAGGCTAAAAGCATGTTTGTGGGATTGAAATGAGTTGTAATGGTGCAATTAAATATGAGGATGCATAGAATGAGCTCACACGGTCTATGTGACACTGAAATGAATTTTTAACCATGTCGCAACTCTAAGCAAGTGTATGAACCCAATGAGAAAGATCTCACTTTAGTCTTCCGATATCTCATATGAGTATGTAAGGCATGATGGGTATGAGCTAGAAATGATGGTGTTACACTAATCTCATGACTAATCTATTTAAAACCTTTAAACATTATAGGGTCGCCCTCATAAGTTCAAATTAAATCCCCTAAGCTTAAGATATGCCCCTCGATAAAACCCCACCTCAAGGGTGCTGGTATATTCCCTAAAGTGTCAAGGTAACTTTTTAAGACTTAACAATGAGTCTTCTTAAATCTTACAAGCCATAGTTCAAGTGAATGTTCTACTAGATGACATAGCTTCAACAATTTGCTTACAACACTAGGAATTTCCAACTCATGATGATGGTTCATTATAGACAATCCAGTCGTCGTTCATAGGTGTAACCAACATAGGAAAGCCCTTACTAGACCTCTTCTCTCCTTTTTTTTTAATTTTTTTGTTTTGAACTTATAAAGGCAACGCCACAATTGTTAGGAATTCCAAGACACATAGCAAAAAATTAAAATTTACAAACCTCGAATCCCTTCTCATGGATCCATTAATGTCGTTTAAATCAAGCAGATCTAGAAATATTTACCTTTGTTATGTGATACTTCTTTCACTGTTGGATCTCAGGAATTGATCTTAAGATCTTCTCCCTCTACTGGTATCCACACAAATGGTTGCTTAACTCGAATAGCATACTAGCACTTTTGACCAACTGCCCGTATGCTTTCTCTCTCTAGGGTTTCTTTTTCTTTTCTCTCTCAGAG
Source organism: Erythrophleum ivorense (assembly GCA_026724425.1). Classification (NCBI taxonomy): domain Eukaryota; kingdom Viridiplantae; phylum Streptophyta; class Magnoliopsida; order Fabales; family Fabaceae; genus Erythrophleum; species Erythrophleum ivorense. Next base: position 149,324 of record JAIUCV010000615.1, on the reverse strand, counting down.
TTGGTTTTCTCTATCGTTTTAGGAAACCCTAGTCTCTTTTTTTTATAAAGATATCTCATTAGGGCTTTAGATATATTTGATTAATTTAAAATACATTATTTTAAATCAAATCAAATCTTAATTAAATAAATTAGTTTAAATTTAAGTCTATCTAATAGATTAAATTTAACCAATTATTTAATTTAAATCTAAAACTAAATTCAAATTTAACTTATCTCATAAATTAAATTTAAATTTATCATATTAGTCTAAATTTAAATCTATCATATAGACTTAAATTTAAAATTAATTCATTTAAATTAATTAAAGGATATATATATATTAAACATATAAATATATATATGTTTTGAATTTTATAAACTATATATATATATATATCAAATATATATTTATTTATTTATAAAATGTTTCTACCTTAGATTGAACATGACATTCATTGAATCTAGATGCAATTTTAAATTCAATAAATTTGGACATTCTAACTTGAGTTGACTCATTCTTGTGTGCGACCCTATAGGCCCATATGTTGTTAGCAGTGGGCTAATGACACTATTTGACCCACAAGTCAAAAGTGGCTTCTAGCAAGACATTGTGACTACCCAAATCATATAGGGATCGGTGATCTAATGCTACCTAACATATAACCCTATCACATCTTTTTTGTCACACGTTATCTAGATCAAGTATAAAGTATAGAAATGTCATCCTCATCTTACTCGATCATCACTTTCTCAATCTCCGTGCAGACTTATAGTACAAATGGAAACCCTTCCATTTGAGCATACCCATACATTTCTTAGTCTCACTTATCGAGGGGCCTAGAGATATCTCTCTATTAATTAGAGGGACAAATTCCATCTTGACTATTCATCTTCTTCTACATGAATTCCACTATACCGATTATAGCCTTTATGATCATCGGATTAAAAATGACTTTTGACTATGCCAAAACATAATATTCCTCATGTTGGAAACTATGGTGATCTCAAGTCTAAGGCTCAGTACCATGGTTATATATGAGATACGTTTATGACTTAATCCATGTAGCTATCTCATAATGGGTCAATTTAGCATCTTGTTCCCTAACAAGTGCCTATGATTTTGATTTGTATCTATATACATGATTAACACATAATTATCAATCAAAATCACACTATTCTTAGTTCATCATCATTCCCACAATGATGATCAACTAGGGATATTTAGGATAATCAATATGATTTATCCAAGAATATTATTATATAGAACATGCAAATAATATAATAATGTAATAAAAGAAAACTTTTATTTTTAATAAAGTACAATGTTTGTAATACAATAATTGGCCTAGGGTATAATCTCCAACAATAATCATATACATATGATTCAAAAGACTACCATGATTCTTAGTTGCTACAAGCATTAGTAGTCAACTTAATGGCATCTATACTTGTTTGAAATTAACTAAACATCTCTTGGGATCTTATGTCATTATATAGTTCCAAAAGGACTCCTCATTCGTACCTTTTACACCTAACTAAGGTATTTTCATACAAGTATAATCATACTTTAAATAGCATACTTCTTACCCTTTTTCGTGATGCTCTAAATTCTCTCTAACTTCCTTACACACAACTAGTTTTTTTAATTTAATATTCTATAATTTAGTAATTCATAATAATTCCTAAAGAGTAATAAGATAATATCTTGTCAACAAAGTTTAAGATCTTGTCAACAAGATCTTGCATTTAGTAATGTGAAATCTGAGACTTTGTCAACAAGGTTTTTTGACAGTAAGTACAAGGTCTTTTGAGAACAAGTTATAGCATATAGTATATGATGGTATAACAATTTTTGCCCTTATACAATGATCTATGCCAAGTACAACTAACTCTTCTACTCCCTTAAGAGTTCTTAGGCCTTAATTCATGCCTAACTATTAGGAGTTAAATTAACATAATAAGGAGGCTTAGTGAGTCTTTTAATTATCAAACATTCCCCAATTATCAACGAAACTAGTAGGGATTCTCAATGAGAGGTTCATCATCTCCATCCAGTGATTAATTCTTCCTTGTCAATCATTGTGCTAAGGTTCCACTATCATGATGTAACTTGGTTACTTAACTACCATTTCTCATTTGCTTACTAAAGCTATTATTTTGGATTAGGAAATTTTTATTTTCAATTAGGGAGTTCTACCACTAGAGTAAATACTAGTCAATATCTCATATTCCTAATGTAGTCTCTATTCTCATAATCACACCACACATGATACATGACAATAAAGCTACTGATAGTGGAATCAGACTTTGCCTTTAATATTAGCGAGCAAATCCTTTCTTTAACCATAAATATGCTCATCACTCCATGATGACTATAACTTAAACACTAGTATGCAAAAAGGCACCAATTATTCTCTTCTTAGGTGGATCCATATTGTAACACCATATTTACCTAACCTTTTCCATCTCATTTCTAGTTGCATTCCCTTGATGTAGCAAAATCCATAAAAAAATGTAATTAAAATAACAGGTTATCTTCACATTGCGTAAAGCCCAAAATTTTCATTTCATATCCCGTGGATCATATAAACTTACTCACATCATCCTCCAATTAAAATACATTCATACAACTTAAAAACATCTCAAAATGTCACAAAAATCTCAAGTTTGCACATACATATACAAAATCACATAATCAGTCTTGGGTTCTACTACTAGATTTTTGGTGTCAACTTTGAAAAATAATAATTAATTCTAGAAATATCAAAATCAAGCACACTATACCATTCTAGAAAGCTACAGATGTTAACTTGATGTAAAAATAATTCTAGAACAAAAACGACATGTTTAGCAACTAAAAATCAATAGAAAGTTAACAAAGGTACTGCAGTGTTACTGATACTATCCCTTAACTTCAAAAATTCATAACTCTTAGCTTAGACCTCCAAACAAGGTGATATTAGTGGCCATGTAAATATTTTTATGTCTAGTTTATGCTTGTAAATTTCATGGGCATTGAATGCCATTTGACCCTTGGATGACATAGGAAACGGAACTAACCATATAAATAGTAACTATATCAGTTCAGTAGCTTTTAGGTAACTTTAAAAATTCATAATTAATTCTTTAGAGATCCAAATAATATTGTATTTAGCTTATCAAAAAGCTCTAGATGAGATCTATATGCATACCAAATTTTATAGGAAAATTCGTCCATTTGGTTTATTTGTGATATAGGGTTGCAAAATGGCATTTTTATGCCTCTTTAAGGGTCAAGAATGGTTCAATTTGGCTTCTAGCTTTTCTAGGACTACTTGACCACATGGGAAAGCATAAAAATAGCCTATTAAACATGTCTTAGAGGTCCAAAAACCCATATCTCACAAATTCACTCTCCCACTTGATGATATACACAAGGAACATACATGTATCATTTTGCATTTCCATATCAAAAACATACATTATCATTGATGTGGATCCAATTCTTATACATACATCATATATCCATATATTTACAAGTGTTCAAGTGCTTATACATTATATATATAATTGGGTTACATCTTTTGACAACAAGATAGCTACAAAACAACTACTTAACAAATTCCTTGCCAATCTCCTTGCCTTTAAGTATGGTGGCTCCTATTTCTTGGCTCAATTAGTCCACCTAGACATGTTAGGCAATGGGGAGGAAAGAGTGAGATTCTAGAAATCCCAATAGCCCTTTTCCTTTCAAACACATATAATAGATGCAATTTCAAGTCAAAAAATGCATGCATTGCTATCTTGAAATTCATAAACATACATAGAACATTTCTTTTATTCAAGAAGTCACATACAACATACATAGGCTTGCCAAGACAATAGTTTATCCTCACCCATTCTTTTTAGGACTTTTAAACCTGCCTCATCCATTTTCAAGGGACTTTTGACTAAGCTTCATTCTTCCAAAGGCTTTTGGCTTTGTCTTTCCCATTCATAGGAACTTTTGGCTTATCCTTACCCTAGCTAAGGAACTTTTGATTTCACCAAGCTCATATGAGCCAAAACATGTTTATAAATCATCTTTCAAACATATAAACCAAGCATCATGGTACCATGGCATGCACATATATACTAGAAACATTTTTCACACACATATTCAAAGACAAAAAAACACTCAAACATGTATGAGAGAAAAGAGACAGAGCTACCTTGTATGTAAGAACACACTGTTCTCTTTGGAATTTCTTTCTCTCCCTTGGCCAAACACCCAAAAGGAGGTAGAGCTTGATTCCTTTGGCCTAAACACATCAAATAGGATCCAATTATACTCTTGGAACATTCACTAAAGCTACACACACCCTAAAAGAACTTTGTTACTCATAATGTTCAATTATGGTTCCATAAGGAACCTAATGAAGCAACCTTGGGAATTCCTAATCTTGGCTCTATTCTTTCCCTTAATCTATAACTTTTGACTCCATTTAGACTTCTTGGAGCTATCACACATTTATTTTAAGGAGCTTAACTATGTGTTGCTTTATTATGCCACATTATGGAACCTATAGCTCCATCTTATTATCCATGACTTCTAAAATTTTTTCGAGGCTTTCTTTCATACTCTACCATCATATATGATGCAAAACTAGGCTTAGAAGAAATTAAAACTCCCTTTAGCTTAGGCCAAGACATGCACCCTATAGGAAGCTCATAGAGTTTTCTTTGCTTCTTGGATGGGAGGTGCATATGGGAGGCTCCCTAAGAGTCTTGGGAACTCATACAAATACTCACATTAGCTTGGAAACTCTTTGATAAAATTAAATTTTAGGTTATGTTCACAAACCCTTAGCTTTTCTATCTTGCAAATTAATGGTTGTCCCTTTGTTCTCTTTGCATGTTCTTGCTTCTTACACTCTAATTCTTAGGATTCACTCTTGGTTTGGTTCAAAACTCATTCCCTCTTGGCTATGCACATAGTGGCTGAGCTATACCTAAAGAAAAGCAAGGAGAAGCAAGCATAGAAACAAGTAGGTTACCTTGGTTTTCTAGCTTTCTCTACATGCTTTTTCTTTTGCTTTGGTTCTCTTCTTCAAATTTAAACTTCTCCCCTCTAGTCTGAGCTCAAAATAAAGCCGAATACTTCAATATAACTATGGAAAGAAGGAAGAGAAGGAGGATAATAAGTCTACTAAAGGGAAGACCAAGAAATTCTATGAAATTTATACCTTTTATTTGTCCTTTTCTTTTCCCTTTTTTCCTTCTCTTGTGCGCCTCTCTCCCCTGATTTCATTCTCTATTTTGGATAGCAAGAAGGTTAGTTAAGATGGGTAGAAGTGGGATGCCTCCTTTAAGTAAGAAAGAAATAAAATTTTTTCTTAAAAATTCTTGTTACGTCCTGGTTCTTGGTATTTTCATTTTAGATTTATTTTAGTTTCTTTTCTAGAATCGTTCTTTCCATTATAAAATTTAGTTCTATAACTTACAAAATAGCTTTGGAACCACTTAATTTGGGGCTAAAACCTTTCCAAATGAAAGGGTTAAAGTTTGGGTTTACTGACCTTAGAAAACATATATCAGAAGGGTTTTAACTATCCCGGGGGTTCTTATAGTTTTTAGGGCCTCTGAGAATCCCAAAAAGCTTAAAATTTTCATTTAAAAGGCTCTCCTATGAGTTTTCTAAAAGTTACTTGTATTTACGAAAATGTGACGATTGTGTCGCGCAATCTCAAATAAAACTAAGAAGCAAAATAAATTTTGTAGTCAATGGTGCAACATAGGTCATCTCCCTTGGAGTTTATGCCTCAATTTATTTATGAAAGGGGTATTCTAAGTATTGCTAATTGAAACTTGTTTTGGGGATTTGAAGTGCTAGAATTTAATTGAACTAAATTTAATTGACAAAAATCAAAGAAACTTAGAGCTAAATGAGGTGAACAATTAAGAAAATATGGTAGCTAGCCTTGCATTGGACTCCCTAGAATTCAATTATTCTTGCCCTTTTTAATTTACCAAATTTGGCTTTGATTCCTTGCTCTTTAGTGTATTCCCTATAAAAATCCTTGAATAACCATCCAAGGTTCAATTCATTAACTATTCAAGGAATTTGCAACCACAAGAAACCTTGAATAACTAATTAATTGAATTAAGAGTAAGAACACACTTTAACCAATTTTAATTGATTAATAGAATCTACTACACAATTCACTTAAGATGCTAATTAACCAATTAGATTAATTAATTCCTCAAACAATCAATTGCATAAAAATTCCAGCTAATTAATCCAACAACCATTACATCAATTAACCAAAGATCAAGACGAATTTAAAGTGATTTGCACAGCACTAATTCTAGAATTTTTACAAACATGTGATGATCACAATTAAAATTCCAAAATCAAATTATATTCAATTCATTAAACAAACCAATCCAATAATTTTTAGCAATTAGGTTCCTAAATCAATCAACTAGACCTAGTCAAATTAATAAAAGATTTAATGCTGGAATTAAAAGATATAGCAAGGAGTATTTATCTAATTTGGTGCGAAAATATGGGGCTCAAATCTGCATCTGGGAGTTTCCAAACTTCAGCCAGCCACCATGGATAATTCAAACTGCCATGGAGATTTTAATCGGAGGAGAATTGATGAATTTAGCAGCAGCCATGGATGGATCGATAAAAGAATGCTCCCAGGAGTCTCGCGTTCTGCACGTCTCAGGTGGCCTCTTCCTTCAACCCTATTCTATTCTACGTCTCCTCTCTCCTTTCGAAAATCGCAGCTCCTTTTTTTAAAGTAATGAATCACGTGCCCCTCAGCTCTGTTTCATGTACTATCTCACGCGAAATCTCCTCCTTCTATTTGGAAACCACAGCCCATCTCTTTCATGCTTCAGCATTTTTATTATTCTGCTCACGTGTTTAAATTTATCAGTTCACGTATGCTGCTCCATTCATAGCTTTCTCACGTGACTTCCATCATGCATGCTTATTCTTCGTCTGCCCAAGCTCTTTTTTGACATTATTTTCTTCATGTTGACTCCCAGCTTCAGCGTCTTCCAGCACATTTTCTTCTTCTGCATCTTTCCTGAAGCCTCCCAGGAAAGTTTTCGGCGTCATTCCAGCTCTGCTCCAGCTCTTACTTCATATGAGCTTCTTCACAGCTTAAGCATCCATAAACCAGTAGCTCGACTTACTTGCTTCGTGTCTCTACGTGATTTCCACGTTGGCTCCTTCTGTAAACTCCACTCCCAGCTCATTCAGCTCATGCTTCGAATATGCTCCTCTTCTTTTCATCATTCAGCTCCATCGTCTTTGTGAAGCTCGTGTTTGCTTCTTCTTATGTAGCTCCCTCTCCTCTGTTCATTGTTGTTCTTCCACGTGATATGCTCAGCTTCTTCATCTTTACATGGCTTCTTCTTATTTAGCTTATGCATTCATGGCTCTTCTTAATCATGTTAGAAACTTCTTTTAGCTCACTAACTCGAAGCTTCATGCATGGTTCTGCTTTACACTTCTTTCCACGTTGCTTTCTTCGAATCATGCAGCTCTTCGTGGCTTCTTGCATTTGCTGCTTCTTCTTCATTTATTCTGCAGCTTTCCCATGAGATTGCTCACACGTTCTTAGCTTTTTCACATAGCTTCTTCATCATTTTCAAAATAGAACCATCCTGCTTCTCGTCTCATGTAGCAACTGCATGGAGGATGTGTGTGTGTATAATCTGTTCCCAAGCTCCCTTTTTCGATTTTTCCTCCAGCTCTCCACGTGACTTTTCTACCAGCAAATAAAAAAATGGACACCTAATTAACTAATTACAAACATGCCATTCAAAAATTAATGGAATTAAAATTATGCTCCAATCTTTTCCTTTAATCCACTTTAATTTCTCAATTTAATTGCCCAAAAATTCTGCACAAGATTAATAAATGTTTTAAGGATTGAAAATATTTAATCATCAAAGAATTTTGAAGAATAGAATATTAGAAATTTAAATCCAAAAATTCTCCTAATTAATTCAAAATTGTATTATTTTCCAAAATTAACCACAAATTCAAATATTGCATAACAAATCCAATTAAACTCAAATTAGTCATTAAAATCAATACTAAATGTGGATAAAAACACATGAAAATTAGCATTTATCAATTCCGCCACACTTATCTCTTTGCACTCCTAGGAAAAAGAAGACTAAAGCTCCAAAAAAAAAAGAAATCATGGAAAGGAAATTAAGGAAGATGGAGTTGTGTAGGTCACTTAGCACAAGGAAGCTCAAAGCAAATCAATAATTTAATTCTCCAAGTCATATCACTTGCATCAATGCAACAAGTACCATGGCAATACACTTAATCAAAAATGAAATGCAATGAAAGTCCCTCACTTGGATCAGTGTTTATCACTCTACTCTTTAGTGTTTAGGATGAAGTGCTTATTCTCAAATTCCATCCTACCCAACCTTACTACCATAAGCTTGGCAATCATCTACATCTCCACCACCAAAATCAAATGCCAATGAATGAATCAGAAGGTCTTTATTATGGTTGTAATGTGGCTAAGGCATGAAACAAGTGGAAAACAAAAAAAAATGAAGGAAATTCAAGAAGCAAATTTGGAAGCCAAAAATCATCAAGAGCGTTTAAAATAAGAATAAGGATGGAATGCAAGTGTATCTGAAGGCCCTAATTATGACAAACCAAAAGATAAGCACTAAAAGAATAACTTTTCTTTCTTTTTTCTTCTTTTTTTCTCTCTTTTTGTTTTGTTTTATTTTTTTTTTGTAATTCAAATGCTTTTCTTTATTTTTCTTTTTTTTTTGGAATATTTTCAAAAAATAACAAACGACCGGCCTATAAATGATGTGGAAAATGCACCTCCATCCACCTTAACAAGATATACTACTCTTAATAATTGAAAGCATCTAGATCAAGGTAGGAAGAATATCCATTTGTTTGGTTTTTATGGCTAAAAGGGTAAAAGGGAAACATATATATGGCTCAAAAGGGGAAAAACAAATGGATTGAACACATGTAGGATAGCTTTTTGGCTCTAGCTAACACAAAACAACAATGAACGCCTTAATCATTTTCATCCGTGGCAAATGAATAAATGTGGCCTTGAATAAGATTCAAGCCAAGTTCTAGAGTAAAAGCAAGATAGGGGATACACACTAGAAATGAATAAATAATAGGTTCAAACATCTCACTGGGTAAATTGACCATCATCAAATTTCATTAAAACAAGCTAATTGCCACTTAACTTGCATTCTCAACACAAGGTTAATTCCCTATCAAATCAAGATATATCAAAGCTATGATCCCCTTAATACTAGCAACCTCCATAAAAGCATAGTTTTTTTTTTTCAAAAACTGAAAAATTTGAAAAATAACATAAAACTTCAACATTCTAAAAGCGAGACTAAAAGCCTAGAAACTAGAAAAATCAACTAACCAAAACAAAACAAAACAAAACCAAACAAAAAATTTATTTGTATCCCCCCCACACTTAAACATTGCATTGTCCTCAATGCCAGCACACAATCCAGTAAATAGATAAAGACAACATAATAGAAAAGGGGAAAGGGAAAGAGTACAACCAGGTATTAGGGTGGATTATGAAGCTGGAGCTCCTCCTTGTCATCGCTTGGAACTCCTTCGTGAAAGTGCTTGAGCCGAAGTCCATTAACTTTAAATTTAACTCCCATCTGCTCATCCTGAAGCTCAAATGCACCAAAAGGGAATACATCAGAAACTATATAAGGACCTTCCCATTTAGAATGAAGTTTACCTGGCATAAGCTTTAAGCGATATTTATAAAGTAGAACTTTTTGGCCGACAGCAAACTCTTTCCTTGCAATCATCTTATCATGGAATGCCTTTGTCCTTTCTTTGTAGATTCTTGCGTTATCATAGGCTTCCAATCTGATTTCTTCAAGCTCTTGGAGTTGGAATTTCTTATGAGATCCCACTCCATTCAAATCCAAATTACATTTTTTTACAGCCCAGTAAGCTTTATGCTCCACTTCTACCGGTAAGTGACACGCTTTTCTAAATACAAGCCGATAAGGTGACATGCCAATAGGAGTCTTGTAGGCATTCCTATAAGCCCAAAGTGCATCATCGAGCCTCTTGCTCTAATCTTTCCTATTTGGCTGCACTGTTTTCTCCAAAATTTGCTTCACCTTTTGGTTAGAAATTTTTGCCTGGCCATTTGTTTGAGGGTGGTACGGAGTAGCTACTTTATGCACAACACCATACTTGCTAAGCAAGCTATGCATACTCCGGTTGCAAAAATGAATGCCTTAGTCACTGATTATAGCTCTGGGGATACTAAACCTACAGAAAATGTGAGAGCGAACAAACTCTACAACCACAGAAGAATCATCCGTCCTAGTGGGTTTTGCTTCCACCCACTTCGAAACATAATCAACAGCCAATAAGATGTATGAAAATCCAAAAGAAGTAGGAAAAGGTCCCATAAAATCAATGCCCCACACATCAAAGACTTCACAAAACAAAATGGGATGCTGTGGCATTTCATTTCTCCTAGATATGCTACCTGTTTGTTGACACCTGGCACATCTTTTGCAAAAAGCAAAGGCATCTGGAAACAAAGTAGGCCAATACAATCCACTATCTAGAACCTTCCTAGTTGTACGTTTTGGACTAAAATGACCTCCGCATGCAAGTGTGTGACAAAAATTCAAAATAGAATTAAATTCTATATCAGGCACACAATATCTAATCACTTGGTCACTGCATAGTCTCCATAAATATGGATCATCCCAAATATAATACCTAGCTTCACTCCTAAACTTATTCAGCTGATGTTTATTCAAATCAACAGGAAGTTCAGAAGCAGCTAGATAATTCACTAAATCTGCATACCATGGGTAGGAACTATGCACAGCACACAAATGCTCATCAGGGAAATCATCATCAATGGGTAAGGAATTTACCTTTGGAGCCTCAATTCTGTTCAAGTGATCTGCTACTAAGTTTTCAGCTCCACTTTTATCTCGGATGTCAATATCAAATTCTTGAAGTAGAAGCATCCATCTGATCAATCTTGGCTTTGCATCAGGCTTCTTCAGCAAGTACTTCAAGGCTGCATGATCAGTAAAAACAATGACTTTAGTATCAAGTAAATAAGATCTAAATTTATCCAAAGCAAAAACAATAGCAAGGAACTCCTTTTCTGTGGTTGTATAATTTGCTTGGGCCCCATCCAGAGTCTTGAATGCATAAGCAATCACATGGGACCTTTTATTCACTCTCTGGCTCAAAACTGCACCTACAGCAAAATTAGATGCATCACATAAAAGTTCAAATGGAAGGTTCCAGTCAGGGGGTTGAATAATGGGTGGGGAAGTCAAGCATTTCTTAAGATCGTCAAAATTTGTTTTACATGCATCATCAAAATGGAAATCCACATCCTTTTGTAATAGCTTAGACAATGGCAAAGCAATTTTACTAAAATTCTGAATGAATCTTCTATAGAAACCTGCATGACTTAGAAAAGATCGGACCTCCCGAACACATGTCGGGTATGGTAGAGAAGTAATAACGTCTATCTTAGCTTTATCAACCTCTATGCCCTGCTCAGATATAATATGACCTAATACAATGCCTTTTCAAACCATAAAATGACACTTTTCAAAATTAAGTACAAGTTTCTTCTCTATGCATCTAGCTAGGACTCTATCCAGACTACACAAGCAATCATCAAAGGAGTTCCCATATACAGTGAAGTCATCCATAAAAGTTTCTATACAATGTTCCAGGAAATCACTAAAAATAGAAACCATGCACCGTTGGAAAGTTCCAGAGGCATTGCAAAGACCAAAAGGCATGCATCTGTAGGCATATGTTCTAAATGGTCATGTGAATGTCGTCTTTTCTTGATCCTCTGGGGCTATGCATATCTGGAAATACCCTGAAAATCCATCCAGAAAATAGTAGTGAGATTTTCCAGCTAAACGCTCAAGCATCTGATCAATAAAAGGGAGGGGGTAATGATCTTTTCTAGTGACTAAATTAAGCCTTCTATAGTCAATGCAAACCTTCCAACTGTTTTGTACACGGGTGGGAACTAGTTCATTATTCTCATTTCGAACAACTGTGATCCCTGATTTCTTTGGAACCACCTGCACAGGACTAACCCACTGACTGTCAGAAATAGGATATATAATACCAGCAGATAGAAGTTTAGAAACTTCCTTTTTAACCACATCTAAAATAAGTGGGTTTAGTCGTCTTTGAGGTTGCTGTACTGGCTTTGCCCCATCTTCCAACAGAATTCTATGCATGCATGTATTAGGGCTAATGCCAGGTATGTCAGCCAAGGTCCACCCTATTGCTTGTCTCCTCCTCTTTAAGACCGCTAGAAGCTTCTCTTCCTCCTCTGGAGTGATGTCACTAGCTACAATCACCGGAAGCTTCTCATCTTTCTCCAAATAGGTATACTTGAGATTGTCTGGTAGCAGTTTAAGCTCTAAGGTAGGAGCTTGCTTAACTGACGGTATGAGTTGTTTGATTTCAATCTCTTCCATGCCAAATACCTATTCAGACAACTCACAGACAGAAGAAAAAACTTTCCTAGCTTTGGGAATATCAGTAGTATGGGAAGAATCAAAAGAATCAACAGTTAAGTGAATATCAGCATCATGATTCCCTAAACTATCCATATCAACATGCAAAGAATCATCAGTACCAGAAAGATCAATAAGACCAGTGAAATCAACAGAGATGAAATAAAATCAATCTGGTAAGCAATAGATTCCTTAGAGTTAATATCATCATATAAGCTCAAAAATTCATCGATTTCTCTACATATAGTATAAGAATGAGAGTTATCATAATTATGTCTTAGAGAATCATCAAGATCAGCAATATCACAGGATTCAGTCAACAAACTATCCCTAAAATCAGTACTAGCATTATCAACTAGCATATCAATCAGGCTGATACTACAAACAGAGTTATCATCATAGGGATGTTTCATGGCATCAAATATATTAAATTGTATCACATTTCCAGCAAACTCCATTTAAAGAGTACCCTCATGAACATTTATAATTGTCTTTGTAGTTTTAAGGAAAGGTCTACCTAAGATGAGTAGGGCATGTCCACTAGGTCTATATCTATCATCCTCCATATTAAGGACATAAAAATCAGCTGGAAAAATTAAGTCCTTTACCTTAACCAGAACATCCTCTAACACTCCTGAAGGATAGGCAATGCTCCTATTTGCCAGCTGCACAACCACTCCGGTAGGTTTCAGCTCTCCCATCTGCAAAGATAAATAAACAGATTTAGGCATAACATTTATAGCAGCACCAAGATCAATCAAAGCATAAGAAAACTCAAAATTCCCAATAGTGCATGGGATTGTAAAAGTGCCCGGATCTTGACACTTAGTGGGCATTGTTGGCTGTATGAGTGCTGAAACATTCTTGCCAAAATTTACTTTTTCATTCCCTCTTAGACACTTCTTGTTGGTACATATTTCCTTAAGAAACTTGGCGTATTTAGGAATAGTCTTGATTGCCTCTAACAATGGTATGTTAGCCTCAACCTTCTTGAAAGTCTCAAGAATTTCTTTTTCCATATCTGCTTTAGTTTGCCTCTTTCCCAAGGTAGGTCTATGTGGGAAAGGTAAGATCTTCTTTGGCTCCTCTTCTTTGTTTGGCTCATTTGGTGCGACGTGTGTTTTTGATGACGCTGGCTTATCCATGGTAGTGATATCTGAGGATCCCTGAACCTCTCTCCCACTCCTAAGAGTGATAGCACTAACATTGCTACTATTCCTTGGATTGACAATTGTCTGAGAAGGTAACTGGCTTGACCCTTGGCTTTTTATCTCATTGAGAGAAGTGGTAAATTGGCCTAACTGAGTATCAACCTTCCTTTCTAAATTTTGCACCACTTGTGTGAGTTTTGCATTACTTTCCATAAGATGCTTCATCAAGTCCCCCATATTATCCCTTTTCTTTGGTTCCTCCTGTATAGGAACTGATTGCCTAATAGGTTGGGAAGACTGTGCACTGGGTCCCGCAATATTATATCTATTTTGCTGTTTCCCTCCCCCATATCTCAGGTTGGGGTGATCCCTCCATCCTGGATTGTACGTATTAGAATAAATATCATATTTTTGCTGCCCTTGTTGCATTGGCCTAACTGGAAACATCCTAGCACAGGCCTCTACTTTGTCTTCTAACATAGGGCACTGATCAGTGGCATGTGAGGCAAAACAACATATATCACACAGGGGTCCCACCAAGGTAGTAGAGGTAGATGTCTACCCAGGTGCATAGCACTGTGGATAAGAATGTGTCTACGTAGGGTAGGACTGTGGTGCACAAGTCTGAGAGGGTGTAGAGGATGACTGTGGCTGTTGCCGATCTGAAGCAAGCCGTTGGAGCACAAAAGACATTACATCAATCTTGCTCTCAAGTCTCTGACCATAGTCTGGAGCATACAATTCACTGACTCCTCTCACTATTTGCATTGATCTGGATCCAAACTACTGAGCATTTTGAGCCATCTTATCAATCAACTGCCAGGCCCTTGTAGGTGTCAGATCACCTAAGGCTCCGCCAGAGGCAGCATCAATCATGTTTCTGTCCATGTTCAACAGCCCTTCATAGAAGTACTGAATAAGTAACTGATCAGAGATTTGATGGTGAGGACAACTGGCCAGCAACCTCTTAAATCTTTCCCAATACTTATATAAAGTTTCTCTACTATTCTGTCTGATCCCACATATTTCCTTCCTTATTAATGCAGTGCGAGACGCAGGAAAGAATTTCTCTAAAAATAGCCTCTTCAGTTGGTCCCAAGAAGTAATGGCACCAGGAGGTAAATAGTACAACCAGTCTTTAGCTAAACCATCCAGGGAAAAAGGAAATGCTCTGAGCTTAATTTGTTCCTCTGAGACTCCCTGTGGCTTCATTGTAGAGCAAACAACGTGAAATTCCTTCAGATGTTTGTGAGGGTCATCTCCTGCAAGTCCATGAAATTTAGGAAGTAAGTGAATCAAACTAGATTTAAGCTTAAAATTTGCATCTAATTCTGGATATTGTATACAAATATTTTGATAATGCACATTAGGAGCTGTCAATTCTCTAATGGTTCTGGCATGCATGTTATCATTTACATTGGCATTTGCATTCAAGTTAGCCTGAACATGCATATTCATGTTAGCATTCATATGATCTTGTTCAGCCATATTATCACCAGTAAATTGAAATGCACAATCAATTCCTTGCACACAATCAAAAGCAAAAGAAACAAAACTACCAATTCCTACACTTTCTTTGTTCTTCTTATTCCTTACTTGTCTTCTAAAGGTCTTTTCGATTTCTGGATCCAAATCAATTAATTTTTCACCAGAGCTCCTTGTCATAAACCAATTAGACAAGCAAAAACTAAGACGGAACACAAGAAATCAACAAAGAAAAATTAAAACAATAAATCTAGAAAAATTAGAAAAATCTTAGAAAAATCGAGAAAATACTAAAAAATTAGAAAAAAGTGCTTAAAACGTTGGAATTTGGCCAAAAACTGGTGTATCTAATAGCAATGCTATTACTTTTGCTTAAAATACCCAAAAACCATGGAAAACATAGTTTGAGAATTTTCTGGATAATTCAAACAAAAATTTAGGCAAGCAGCAAAATCAGATTAAGCAACTGAATGATCCAAATCCAAATCAAAACAAGGGAAAATAGGACAAAAACAAAGCAAAAACAGGGCAAAAAATACTAAGAAAGCCTTCCAAGCAAATAAGAAACTAAACTCCCCGGCAACGGTGCCAAATTTGACGATTGTGTCGTGCAATCTCAAATAAAACTAGGAAGCAAAATAAATTTTGTAGTTAATGGTGCAACCTAGGTCATCTCCCTTGGAGTTTATGCCTCAATTTATTTATGAAAGGGGTATCATAAGTATTGCTAATTGAAACTTGTTTTGGGGATTTGAAGTACTAGAATTTAATTGAACTAAATTTAATTGACAAAAATCAAAGAAACTTAAAGCTAAATGAGTTGAACAATTCAGAAAATATGGTAGCTAGCCTTGCATTGGACTCCCTAGAATTCAATTATCCTTACCCTTTTTAATTTACCAAATTTGGGTTTGATTCCTTGCTCTTTAGTGTATTCCTTATAAAAATCCTTGAATAACCATCCAAGGTTCAATTCATTAATTATTCAAGGAATTTGCAACCACAAGAAACCTTGAATAACTAATTAATTAAATTAAGAGTAAGAACACACTTTAACTAATTTTAATTAATTAATAGAATCTACTGCACAATTCACTTAAGATGCTAATTAACCAATTAGATTAATTAATTTCTTAAACAATCAATTACACAAAAATTTTAGCTAATTAATCCAACAACCATTGTATCAATTAACCAAAGATCAAGACGAATTTAAAGTGATTTGCACAGCACTAATTCTGGAATTTTTACAAACATGTGATGATCACAATTAAAATTCCAAAATCAAATTATATTCAATTCATTAAACAAACCAATCCAATAATTTTCAGTAATTAAGTTCCTAAATCAATCAACTAGACCTAGTCAAATTAATAAAAGATTTAATGTTGGAATGAAAAGGTATAGCAAGGAGTATTTATCCAATTTGGTGCGAAAATATGGGGCTCAAATCTACATCTGGGAGTTTCCAAACTTCAGCCAGCCACCATGGATAATTCAGACTGCCATGGAGATTTTAATCGAAGGAGAATTGATGAATTTAGCAGCAGCCATGGATGGATCAATAAAAGAATGCTCCCAGGAGTCTCGCGTTCTGCATGTCTCAGGCGGCCTCTTCCTTCAACCCTATTCTGTTCTACGTCTCCTCTCTCATTTTGGAAATCGTAGCTCCTCTTTTTAAAGTAATGAATCACGTGCCCCTCAGCTCTATTTCATGTGCTATCTCATGCTGAATCTCCTCCTTCTATTCGAAAACCACAACCTGTCTTTTTCATGCTTCAGCGTTTTTATTATTCTGCTCACGTGTTTAGATTTATCAGTTCACGTATGCTGCTCCATTCATAGCTTTTTCATGTGACTTCCATCATGCATGCTTATTCTTTGTCTGCCCAAGCTCTTTTTTGACGTTATTTTCTTCATGTTGGCTCCCAACTTCAGCGTCTTCCAGCATGTTTTCTTCTTCTGCATCTTTCCTGAAGCCTCCCAGGAAAGTTTTCGACGTCATTCTAGCTCTGCTCCAGCTCTTACTTCATATGAGCTTCTTCATAGCTTAAGCATCCACAAACCAGTAGCTCGACTTGCTTGCTTCATGTCTCTACGTGATTTCCACGTTGGTTCCTTCTGTAAACTCCACTCCCAGCTCATTTAGCTCATGCTTCGAATATGCTCCTCTTCTTTTCATCATTCAGCTCCATCGTCTTTGTGCAGCTCGTGTTTGCTTCTTCTTATGCAGCTCCCTCTCCTCTGTTCAGTGTTGTTCTTCCACGTGATATGCTCAGCTTCTTCATCTTTACGTGGCTTCTTCTTATTTAGCTTATAAATTCATGGCTCTTCTTAATCACGTTAGAAACTTCCTTAAGCTCACTAACTCGAAGCTTCATGCATAGTTCTACTTTACACTTCTTTCCACGTTGCTTTCTTCGAATCATGCAGCTCTTCGTGGCTTCTTGTATTTGCTGCTTCTTCTTCATTTATTCTGCAGCTTTCCCACGAGATTGCTCACACGTTCTCAGTTTTTTCACGTAGCTTCTTCATCATTTTCAAAATAGAACCATCCTGCTTCTCATCTCATGTAGCAACTGCATGGAGGATGTGTGTGTGTATAATCTATTCCAGCCGATGTGGGACTTTACATGGGCTAGCCACAAGCCCCTTCCAGCCGATGTGGGACTTTACAGAAGGCCACAGGTCCAACTTTATCAAGAATTTGAAATGGACCAATGCACTTCAAACTAAACTTTTTACTTTTAATGGACCCACCTATCCCTGTGATTGGAGACACTCTAACAAAGACATGGTCTTTAACCTTAAACTTTAGTAACCTTTTTCTTTTATCTGTGTAACTTTTCTATTTACTCTGTGCTATTAGAGGTTTCTTTCTTATGGTTTCTATTTGTTTAGAAGTTTGATCCACTAAATCTAGGCGTATGAGACTCCCCTCTCCTAGCTCAATCCAACACACTGGGGACTTACACTTCTTCCCATATAATGCCTCGTAGGTGCCATTTGAATACTGTCATGATAACTGTTATTATAGGCAAACTTTGCTAAAGGCAAGTATGTATCCCAGTTACCCTTTAACTTTAAAACACAAGCCCTCAACATTTCTTCTAAGATTTAGATGGTCCTTTTTGTCTGACCATCTATTTGAGGGTGATAGGCCATACTAAATCTTAATATGGTTCCTAAGGCATCCTATAATGATCTTTAAAAATTCAACATGAATATGAGATCTCTATCTGATATTATGCTCTTAGGTACACCGTGTAATCTCACTATCTCCCTGATGTACAGCTGGGCTAACTTATCTAGCATGTAAGTGGCTTTCATAGGTAAAAGATTTGCTGACTTCGTTAACCTATCCACTATCACCCATATGGCATCATGCCCCGATGATGTCTTATGTAAACTCATGACAAAATTCATAACTATGCTATCCCACTTCCACTCAGGGATATCTAGGGGCTAAAGTAACCCAACTAGCCTCTAATGCTTTATCTTGACTTTCTGACACACTAGACACTAAGAGACGTACTCAGTTATGTCTGATCCTGAGCTGGTGATACTTTGACCTGAGGTCTATCTTAGAAAACATTGATACTATCACTAGCTGATTTAGGAGGTCATCTATCCTAGGGAGAGGGTATTTATTCTCCATGGTTAGCTTGTTAAGTTCCTAGTAGTCTATGCATAATCTAAGGCTCTGGTCTTTCTTCTTTATGAATAAGACTGGAGCTCCCCACAGCGAGACACTAGGTTTGACAAAACCCTTCTCTAAGAGCTCTTCTATTTGCTTCTTTAGCTCTGCCAGCTTGGTGGGAGCTATCCTATAGGGGGCCTTTGATACTGGACCCGTCTTAGGTATAATATCAATGGAAAACTCAACCTCTCTCTCTAAGGATAGTCCACTAATCTCGTTAGGAAACACCTCAGGGAACTCTCTCACTACTGGAATTTTCTCTATACTCTCTTCTACCTCAGTCTGAACTGAAAAGAAGACTAAAAACCCCTGACAACTATGCTCTAGAGACCTCTTAGCTTGGAAGGTGGTCATAAAAGCTAGCTCAGTCCTAATACTAAGCACAGTTCTATATTCAAGTAAAGTAATGTATTTATGGTAACAATCAAGTGTGGCATTATTTGCGGACATCTAGTTTATGCCAATAATCAAGTCAATATCAATGAGGAGCATATATATCAAATCAAGTGTGGTATAACAATGGTCAAACTGGACTACATAGTTCAAACAAGCAAGGGAGACAATAACTTTATTTCCAATAGGGGTAGATAGATGTAAGTCATATGGCAAGGTATGCATACTTAGACCCAAGCTCTTAACATAGTCATATGATATGAAAAAGTGACTAACACTCGAATCCAATAAAGTAGTTACAAAAAAATCATTAATCTTAATAGTACCTTGGATCAGGTTTGGGAACCTGCTAGCCTCTTCCTATGTCAGGGTAAAGACTCTACCCTGGGTCTAAAGTTTGGGTATAAGAGCTACCTCCCTCTGCTACATAGGCTATGTGCAGTCTCTTGCTATATGCCCTGGCCTATCGCATCTGTAACACACGTTCCACCTCACATAACAAAGCCTATTCCTGTGGGTTCTGCCACACTAACTATAAACTGTTGGAGTGGAATTGCCTTTGGTGGACTAAACTCTTCTTCTCTTACCCCTTCTACTCTATTGGCCTCTACGACCTCTTTTACTACTACTTATAGCATGTATCTCCTATCTAGTTCTCTTGATCTCAAGAAGGGGAGGTCTGACACTGGGGACTGTTCACATAATCCTGAGGTTTGCTTTTGTAACTCTACAAACCTCAACTAAGGCATTAAAGTCCCTAATCCTCTGTGGGACCACTCTATCTTTGATCTTTAGCAGCAACCTCTTCTCTAACATATCTGCTCTCCAATGCTCATCATCATGCTTCTATAAGTAGGAGGAATATCTGAAGAGCTCAACAAATTTTGCTATATACTGGTCTACTGACATCCCCTCAATCTATCTTAGGAGTACAAACTCTAGCTTCTTCTGATCTCTGATAGAGCTAAGGAAGTATCTCTCACAAAAAGCCTGGAGGAACATCTCCCAAGTGAGCGGGAGGTTCCTCGATCTTAGTATTGGCTCAGTACTCCTCCACCAGTAATCTGCCTTTTTCTCTAATTAGAAAATGGCCATCATGACCTTCTACTCAGAGATACACTCCATCACCTAGAAAATCTTCTCAAGTTGCATAATCCAGGCCTCAGCTTTCTCTGTGTTCAACTCGCCTTCAAAAGTAGAAGGCCCAAATTTCTTGAATTGGGCTATAATGTTCCAGGTAGAAGGTGTATGAACTAGTGGAGTCTATGACACTTGCTATGTCTGTGGCTATAGATCTGGGTGAGTCGGCCTTGAATGCTCGGGACGGTTTGAATGTCGTGGTGACTGTGGCGAAGGAAGAGTAGGCGCCTCAATATCTCTCTAAGCAAGCTGTTCTGGAAATTGCATAATCATGGCTTTTTGTTGATCCAGGTGAGACAGTATAGCTTGCAAAATGCCAGTGACTAGATCACTGGGCTTAGCTCTATTTTCAGCACGAGCTTCTCTAGTAGGCCTACCTCTACCTCTCTGTGTGTTCACTATCTTTTTAAAACATTACAAACTTAGTTTAGTATAAAATGGGAACACATGCCACCATGCCACACTCAAATCATCCACAAATAACTCATACACAGGGGCAATCTCATAATTTCAAGCCACAACTCACAACAACATGCTTGAACCGGTGCTCTGATACCAAAAAGTGTAACACCATATTTACCTAACCTTTCCCATCTCATTTCTAGTTGCATTCCCTTGATGTAGCAAAATTCCAAGAAAAATTCAATTAAAATAATAGGTTATTTTCCCATTGCGTAGCACCTAAAATTTTTATTTCATATCCCATGGACTATATAAACTTACTCATATCATCCTCCAATTAAAATATATTTATTGGAATAGTAACAAAGGTACTGCTGCATTATTGATACTATCCCATGACATCAAAAATTCATAACTCTTAGCTTAGACCTCCAAATGAGGTGATCTTAGTGGCCATAGGAAGCTTATGCCTATGAAATTTCATAAGCATTAGATACCATTTAACCTTCAGATGACACAGAAAAAGAAAATGACCATATGAACAATAACCATATTAGTTCAACAATTTTTTGGAAACTTTGAAAATTCATAATTAATTCTCTAGAGTTCCAAATAATATGGTCTTTAGCTTCTTAAAAAGCTCTAGATGAGATCTATATGCATGCCAAATTTTATAGGGAAATTCGTCCATTTGGTCAATTTGTGATATAGGGTTGCAAAATGGCATTTTTATGCCTCTTTAAGGGTCAAGAATGGTTCAATTTGGCTTCTAGCTTTTCTAGGACTACTTGACCATGTGGGAAAGCATAAAATAGCCTACTAAACATGTTCTAGAGGTCCAAAAATCTAGACCTCACAAATTCATTCTCCCACTTAATGATATACACAAGGAACATACATGTATCATTTTGTATTTCCATGTCAAAAACATATACTAGCATTCATATGGATCCAATTCTCATACAAACACTATATATCCATACATTTACAAGTGTTCAAGGGCTTATACATCATATACATCATTGGGTTACATCTTTTGACAACAAGATAGCTACAAAACAACTACATAACAAATTCCTTGCCAATCTCCTTGCCTTTAAGTATGGTGGCTCCCATTTCTTGGCTCAATTGGTCTACCTAGACATGTTAGGCAATGGCGAGGGAAGATTGAGATTCTAGAAATCCCAATAGCTCTTTTTCCTTTCAAACATACATAATAGATGCAATTTCAAGTCAAAAAAATGCATACATGACTATCTTGAAATTTATAAACATACATAGAACATTTCTTTCATTCAAGAAGTCACATACAACATACATAGGCTTGCCAAGACAATCGTTTAACCTCACCCATTCTCATTAGAACTTTTAGACTTGCCTCACCCATTTTCAAGGGACTTTTGACAAAGCCTCACTCTTTTAAAGGCTTTTGGCTCATCTTCACCCTATCTAAAGGGCTTTTGGTTTCACCAAGCTCATACAAGCCAAAACATGTTCATAAAGCATTTTTCAAACACATAAACCAAGCATCACGGTACCACGGCATGTACATATATGCTTGAAACATTTTTCATAACTTAGACATATAGACACACATTAAAAGACAAAAAAACACCCAAACATGCATTAGAGAAAGGAGAGAAAGCTATCTTGTATGCAAGAACACACTTTTCTCATTGGAATTTCTTTCTCTCCATCGGCCAAACACCCACAAGGAGGTGGAGCTTAATTCCTTTGGCCTAAACACATCAAATGGGATCCAATTACACTTTTGGAATGTTCACTAAAGCTATACATACCCTAGAAGAACTTGGTTGCTCATAATGTTAAGTTATGGTTCCATAAGGCACCTAATAAAGCAACCTTGGGAATTCCTGATCTTGGCTCATTCTTTCCCTTAATCTATGACTTTGACTCTATTTAGACTCCTTGGAGTCATCATACATTTATTTTAATAAGCCTAGCTATGTGTTACTTCATTATACTACATTATGGAACCTATAGCTCTATCTCATTATCTATGACTTCTAAAATTTTTTTAAGGCTTCCTCTCATACTCTACCATCATATATGATACAAAACTACGCTTAAAAGAAAGTAAAACATTCCCTAAGTACTCCCTCTAGCTTAGATGGAGACATGCACCTTATAGGAAGCCCATGGAGTTTTCTTTGCTTCTTGGATGGGAGGTGCATATGGGAGGCTCCCTAGGGGTCTTAGGAACTCATACAAACACTCACATTAGCTTGGGAACTCTTGGACAAAATCATATTTTAGGTTATGCTCACAAACCCCTAGCTTTTCTATCTTGAAAATTTATGGTTGTCCCTTTATTCTCTTTGTACATTCTTGCTTCCTACACCTTAATTCTTAGGATTCACTCTTGTTTTTGTTTAAAAATCTTTCCCTCTTGGCTGTCCATATAGCGATCGAACCACACCCAAAGGAAAGCAAGGAGAAACAAGCATAGAAACAAGTAGGTTATCTTAGTTTTCGAGCTTTCTTTGAATGCTCTTTCTTTTGCTTTGCTTCTCCTCTTCAAATTTGAACTTCTCCCCTCTAGTTTGAGCTCAAAATAGAACCAAATACTTCAATATTACTATGGAAAGACTGAGGAGAAGAAGGATAATAAGTTTACTAAAGGGAAGACTAAAAAATTATATGAAATTTATACCTTTTACTTGGCTTTTTCCTCTCCCTTTTTCTTTTCTCTTTTGGGCCTCTCTCCTCTAATCTTAGGGCAGCAAGAAGGCTGATTAAGATGGGTAAAAGTGGGACGCCTCCTTTAAGTAAGAAAGAAATAAAAATTTTTTCTTAAAAATTTCTGTTACATCCCGCTTCTTGACATTTTTATTTTAAGTTTGTTTTAGCTCTTTTTTTAGAACCATATTTTCCATCATAAAATGTAGGTTCTCTAACTTATAAAATAACTTTGGAACTATTCAATTTGGAGCTTAAACCTTCTCGAACAAAAGAGTCAAAGTTTGGGTTTACTGACATTGGAAAATATATGCAATAAGGGTTTTAATTGTCTCAGGGGTTCCCATGGTTTTCAGGGCCTCTAAGAACCTCGGAAAGTTTAAATTTTCCATTTAAAAAGCCCTCCTGTGAGTTTTCCAAAAGTAGCTTATATTTACGAAAATGCCATTATAATTTTGGCAATTTTATTGAACTATCTTGGTTTAGGTTTTTATGTATCTTAGACCTTAAATCCTCATTTTTCATTATTTAAAATTTTATTCTAATTTTCTTTGGTCTCAAATATCTCATTTTAGGGGACTTGCTTTTCAAACTTATTTATTTTAGTGTTTTTATGACTACCAGATGTTACATATATCATCAAGATCTCCTCTTTACCTTCTTGATGGAAAGTCTATTTAGTCTAGTTTGATGCCAATTTAGTGGTTAAAACTCATCAAATCGTATGATAAGTGGCATGCCCCACATGTTTCTAGCACCAAAGTGTTGAATAACAAGCACGTTCCACATGCCTTTTGCACTAAAGTGCTTCAAAACCTTACCTTACACTCTCTAAGTGTATCATGCACGTAAAGTGCCTCTAACCACCACCCAAATGCACTTTAACATATAGCATAAGTAAATTTAATCACATAAAAGAGACTACATACATAAGCACTACATGTTTGCACACCTCTCCCTTATCACACTAAGGGGTTGTCTTCCTTTTATCACAATTTTTCTTCTTTTCTCTTTTTTTTTGTCATGGTACACTAAGAGAGGAACTTTGAAGCTCTTTAGTTTCCTTTCAAAGCATTATCTCCATTTAACCTCTTGCTTTAAGGTTACTACTATTCACTCAGAAATGAATTTCATAATTTCATAGGTTTCTTGTCTTCTTTCCTCGTCATCACCAACAAAAGATAGCTTACTCACCTCAATAGTTTGAACGAAACTATTTGAAATGTTCTTTAGCTCTTATCACCCTTATTCATTAGGCCCAAAATATGGTAGTTAGGATCAAGTAATTGCATTTTTTATTAACCAAGATCAAGCAAGTGGGTTAGGACCTCTGTACCTACCAAGCCTCAGTCTCGGAGGACTTTTCAAAGCCTACATAATTCTAAGTCATTATGGATTATATATCACTTCAAATATTTAGTCAATCATATTAATTTATTATACATTAGTTCCAAACTCCTATTGGCAATTTCCAAATCATAAGTAAGACATACATTTTACCCTTCCATAAGGTTTTTATAACTTAGTCAAGTATTCTACTTTGTACCATTACCTTCTAAGTTCTTAACATCACTCTAGATGGCCTTTGAAAAGTTTATAATTTTACTTAAGTATAGAATTGCTACTCTTGTTGTGATCAGTTAACTACTTCAATAGACTACTTAATTGGTCGGTCGTACCTAGGTAACTTGCTTAGTAAAAGGGTAGTTAACTAGTCACAGATACTATTAGTAGCTTTATTCATCATCCTCGTCAGTTACTTGGTCTTATTCATTCAATCAACTAGTGCTTCACAGTGAGGGACTAGTGCATCTATTGCATAACTAGTCAGCAACAAGCCCCAACTAGTTAAATATCTAGACTAAGACTAATAACCCAATTTTAAAAAAAGAAGGGCAAAATTCTAGTTTTTTCATTGGCATTAACAATCCCAAGTCTCAAAAATTAGTGTTACTGAAGCATTATGAGATAGAATTTTACTATACTATATTACTCCCAGGGGTATACTTATTGTGATGGGTGATCCTCTAAACAAAATTCAAGAAACATCCATGTTAACAATCACTACAAGCCTCACATCATTATTCCTCTATATTTCCTTTCTGGAGGTAAAAAGCAATAAAAATATGTTCACATAATTAGCTACTCTTATGAGCTAATACTATGCCAAATATGCATCATGCTTGCTAAGTTTCTAACCATAAAATTTAAATTAGCATGGTTTTCCAAAACCATTGCTCTGATACTAAATGTAACAATCCTAACTACTAATGAAGTTAATTAAGCATAATTGTGTTCTTAATCGAGTGCACTTAAGATCTAATTCGGTTAATGAGCTAGCCGTAGATGGAAATATGGGAAAATTTGAACCCTTAAATAATCAATATTCACCATCAAGTTGTACAACGTGATTATTGTTTCTAGTTATTCAAAACTTTCATTAACAATTTTGTCTCAACCAAAATACCTTTAAGAAGCCTAAAAACTTTTATGTTACACTAAAAGTCATTATTCATTACTACCATAGTAAAAATTATAGATTTATAACTAAACTAGGGGTTTCAAGACTTAGGTTGTGGCTTAGAATGGTTGCATCACAGCTAACTTAGCCTCTAGAACCTTTAAAAGATGAACTCTACACTTGCATTGTGACTTGAAGAACTTAAGTAGTGGCTAAACTCAGGTTTGGATCAAATTTTGACATAGACATAATTTGTGCTACAGTAAAAAATATTTACGCCATGGCCAAAATACTTATGCTGCGGCTAAATTAGCCTCTGGATGATTTTGCACCTTGGCCGGAATATTTTGCACTGTAACAAAGTGCTTGTGCCAAGGCCAAAATCGCTACTGGAATACAATCAGCTCATTTTGGTCATGACTTAGGAAAATTTTGCCACAACTTGGAAACCTACTGTACCAAAACATTTAAAGGAATGAACTAACAACTTGCTACCACTTCAAGATCAATCCTAGGGTCTTTTAATGGCTAAAAGGAAAGGTTATTAAAGAGTTTATATTCCTAAAATCTCCATCCAATTGTCTTACCTAACTCAAGGATTAAAAACTAATCCAATCATTCTAACTTTAATTATAACAGCAAAGATACATGAAGCCACAAGTGATAACTTCAAAAATGTATTTTTCCTACCAATTGACCTTAGACCACTTTGAACAAGTTTTAATGAACCAAATAAACATATCCCTATCCCCAGAATCCAAGAACAACCTCAGATGCAACATATGACTATGCAACATCCACAAAATCACCCAATGACTTCTCGTGATTGCAAAATGACTATAATGACAACAAAAATAGAGACTTTCTTCTAAAGCTTTCAAGTGACAACTTAAAACCCAAAGGATGGTTTCTAAATTCCTCTAAACACCTTAAGTAAGTATAGAGAACACATTTAAACTAGCCCAAACCTTCAAATCCTTTATACCAATAGTTTAAATGTCAATTTTACAATACTAAATATGTAAAGGTTATTGAATATCAAGGTGCTCATTAATAATAATCTAGATACAATCACAAGCACTAATTCCATAATGTCTTATATTATAAAATCAATTTCTATACTTGGCAATACATGATGCAAAATGGCAATCATACAACACAAACAACAATGCTAGAATACATACTACACAAACCCATTTAAACAAGGCATTCAAGCTTATACACTACTAAACCATCTTAGTAGGCTTCCATTAACTTCTTCTTGCTACTAAGAGGTCCAGTCCTTGAAAATGTTAGCCCACAATCGGGGTGAGATTTACAATCTCAGTAACAACAGGTAAATTCTATATATACATACAAATTAATCAACATAATGCATTTCATCTCATCAAATACTAAAATTATCAATTCAATTAGCAAATAAACTAGTTAAGCTACCAATGACTACTGTCCCATACCAACAATAACATACAATATGTTAATGGCCAATAATACTGGGAAAGACTCATCCATGGCACCAACTCTCCCAATGAGCACAACTTGGGCTCAATGCATTTAGGGGTCTAATCACAACCCAATATCCGATCGAAGCATGATGCACGGGTTGCAGTTGCATCACAGCTCCACCATGGATTTATAAAGTCTAATCACAATATAAAGATAGTTAACTATTCATTTAGCATTCAAAATCATATATGTACTACAAGTATCAGATTAAAATGAGCATATACATGGAATTAGGAAATTAACCCCCGTTACCTCAATAAAGTCCAATTACTTTTCCTCTAACTACCATTATAATCAAAATGCACACCAAGCCTAAAACAAGTATAGTTATCATCATTTAACTATCATTAGTAAGGAATTTCCTATCCATTAGTCAAGTTCATTAAGAATCTATTAAGAATTACTCACCTAAATTCCCAAAGGATTTGTAACACCAATTTAAGGTCAAAACACCAAGAATCTACAATAGGCCACTCCCAAATCTCCATTGTCGCACATACAAAAGTCATGCACCAAAAATCAATCCAAATAATAAAATTTCAGCATTCACACATCACAAAATGGTAGGAGGCACTCACCTATTCCTTTAATGAGTTTCAAAATTTGGATTTGAGTTATCAAGCCTAGAAACTATAGTATTTCACTCCCATCTCCTTGTATTTTTGCATTATAATAGAACCCATGATGCAAATAAGTCCTTAGGGACATTCTCTAGCAAAATAATACATAAAAAAGAAGGAAAATGTTTACCCAATCATCCCTCTAACTTCTAACACTAAAAATCTTGCAATAATTATCTAAAGATAAGATTTCCTATTAAGAAGAGATGAAAATTCCCTAAATGACAAACCAATCATAACAAAATGTAAAGGAAGAAGAGAGGATCAACTTATGTTTAACTCACCTTAGCTAAATCTCCTTTTAAACTTGTGAATTAGAGCCCAAAAGGTGAGGAACCCTAGCACCCTTCTCATATGTGCTAATTTTCCCCTTTGTTATGTGAAACCTTATGTTTTCAACACCCAAATGAAATGCAAATAGGCTTTTTAGTGCACGTGGGTTGGTCCAATAGGCCATATGTCTCAAGTGGGCTGATGCTTAACAAGTTGAGCACAGGCTATATGGGTTAATTAAGTTTAAAATAGGTTAGGCTTTTATAAGAGTAGAGTTAGGTCATATTAAGATGAAATTGGGCCTCTAATAAGAATAAGAATAAGTTTCTAATAATGTTATTGGCACACATAAATTAATTATGGCCCTAAATCTTATTTAAATCTATAAACATTATTTTACTTTCCCTAAACAATCCAATTAATAATTAATATGTTAGGATACTCAAATTTGCCATTTTCCTTAAGATTCCTATCTCCTCATAATTTTTCCTTAAATCCCTCTTAATAATTTTATAATCCCAAAAATAACTATTAATCATTTTCAAGGTGTTACAAAAATCCTAACTTATGTATGTAAGACTAGTATGAGTATAAGTTTATGCTCTATTTGATATGTCTAGGCCAAATAAGTGAAAGCATATAAGGCTATGGAATCAAGAGAAGAGAACAAAGGGAATTAGTTAGAATTTATGTGACAAGGTAGCTTTTCCTTCATTCTTGTGTATATGAATGGTTTGCTTGAGTTTCTTTGATACTTATATGTATTGTTTGTCATTTATATGATTTGTTGATTGATTGAGTATGTTAGGTAATTGCATGACATTTCATTGTATATGAGGTTGGATTAGCTCTTGAATGGATGAGGTTATACTAAAAGTCCTTTAAAATGTGTGAGGTAAGGCTAAAAGTCTCCAAGCATACGTGAGACTAGGTCAAAAGTCTCAATTGTGGGTGAGGCTAAACCAAAAGTAACTATGTAATGTCCGATTTTTGTTAAATGATAAAAACATACGTGTTTTCAAAGCAAGTCTCCTGAAATGAATTAGTTAAGTCCTAAAAAATTTGAGCAATATTCTAGACTCCTAAAAATGAGAATTCTAGCCTCAGATGGAAGGAAAAATAGAGCTAGAATGAAGAAACAAATTTTGACAGAAACCTTACGAAAGGTAATGGCATTTTTGTAAATTTGAGCAATTTTTGGAATTCACACAGGAGGACTTTTTAAATGAAAATTTTGAGTTCTCCGAGGTTCTCAGAGGCCTTAAAAACCATGGGAAGCCTTGGGACAGTTGAATCCCCTTTGGTGGACATTTTCTAATGTTAGTGTACCCAAACTTTGACGGATTTATTTGGGAAGGTTTTAACTCCAATTTGAGTGATTCCAAAGGCATTTTATTTAGTTGGGAACCTAAATTTTATAATGGAAAAGATAGTTCTCAACAAGGAGCTAAAACAAAGAAGAAACAAAAATACAAAGAACAAAGGGCAAAATTAGAATTTTTGAAAAAGTCACTTTCCTACACCTATATATAGGTGGTGCCTCACACTCTCCCTCATTTAGCTTTATATTATTAAGCCCCAAACCAGAAGAAAAACCCTAGGAGAGAGGCACACAAGAGAGGAAGAAGAAGGAGGAAGAAATTAAGCTTAAAAGGTATGTTTTTATGGTTGTTTTTCATGCTTTTCTTCATCCACACCTCCTCTTCTCCCTTCTCCTTTGTTTCCTTTGATTAAAATAGAGTTTCTAAATCTGATCCAAAGGAGAAATTCAATGGAAATTTCGGATTTGAAGAGAGGAGCTTGGAGAAAGCAAGATTCAAGCAAAAATAAGTAAGGAAACTAGATAAAATTTCATCCTATGGTTGCTATTCTTGATTCCTCTTCTTCTTCAATTCAACACACATAAGGAACCCTAGGAGGACCTGATTTTTAAGCCAAACTAAGCATAAATCTTAGGCATTTGAGGGAGAAGAACAAGAATATGCAAAGAAAACAACAAAATAATCATTAGATTTCAAGATGCAAATTCTAGGGTTTTATGTGCACCTTGTAAAATCTGACTTTGTGTGATGATTCCTAGGTCTAATTAAGAGTTTAAATGAGTTTTTGAAATTCCTAAGATGCTCCTCACATGCTTCCTTCTTCAAGAACATAAAGAAATCCCCATGAAGGGCAAAATTGCCCTATGTCTTAGCCAAAGGGAGTTCTTATAGCTAGGGAATGTTTTAAATTTTTAAGGCCATTCTTGAGTCATATTTGATGAATGAAAATGAGAGGAGGCCTTGGAAAAAATTTAGAACTCAAAGAAAGTGATTTGGTGCTTTAAGTTCCATATTATGACTTAAAGAAGCAACATATAGTTAAGCTCATTATTTTGATTGTGTGATGACTCCAAAAGGCTTAAAAAGAGTCAAGAATTATATTTGAAAGGAAAGAATGGAGCCTAGAATTTATTTGAGGGGTGTTACTTCATTAGGTGCATTTATGGACCATAATGGGATTTATAGAGCAACCTAGTGTCTAAGCAAGTTGAATAGCTTTAGAAATTATTTCATGAACATAATTGGCTTCCATAAATTATATCTAGGCCAAGAGAAACCATCGCCACAAAATTTTATGTATGTGGCCAAAAGAGGAGGCTTGAATTCCAAGGGAAAAGTGTGTGATTGTATACAAGGTAGCTCTCTCCACCTTCTCTCATGCATGGATGTGTGTTTATCTTGTCTTAGAATGTGTGTATATGTATTTTCAAGCTATAAAAAGTATGCTAGGATGATCTTATATGCCATGATTTCATGATGACATATTATGTTTTGAAATGATGCTATGATGTTTGATTGAGTTTGCTTAAGTG
Source organism: Erythrophleum ivorense (assembly GCA_026724425.1). NCBI lineage: Eukaryota > Viridiplantae > Streptophyta > Magnoliopsida > Fabales > Fabaceae > Erythrophleum > Erythrophleum ivorense. The sequence goes on along the minus strand of JAIUCV010000615.1, from coordinate 118,100 downwards.
TGGAGAGGTCAAGAACTCTTAACCATGGTGAGGATGAGCTAAAAACCCTTAAGATTGGTTGAGACAAAGCAAAGAGTCTCCTAAAAGCAAAGTGGGTTCCCAAGAGTATGGTTGAGTCTAAGAATCTCTTAAAGAATGAGTGAGGCAAATCCAAAATCCATGAGAAAAAGGGTGAGGCCAATCCAAACACTTAGTGAGCTCTTGAATGTCTTGTATGACTTGTTCACATGCCAAGCCTGCTTCTTGAATGTTTATGACTTCCATTTTATCCATGTATATATTTTCAAGACTTGCTTTATATATATATTATGTATGATTGAATGGGAGATGAGCTATTGGGATTCTTTGAATCTCATCCGCTCCTCTCCAATGATCTCACATGCTAGGTGGACCAAGTGGACAAGGTAATAGGAGCTAACTACCTTGAAGAAGAGGGATTGACACCAATATGCCTAGCTTTTGCCCTTTAAAGCCATAATGATGTTTAATGATGTATATTATTGTTGTAAATGGTCTATGACCCTTGTGACATATGTAATTATGATATTATATAATGTAAAAATGGAAGAATTTATTATGTGAATGATGAAATGTAAATTGAATATGTTATGGCATTATAGTTTCATGAACAACTTTATAGAAATATGCATGTGTGGATAAAAGGACCAAAATGAGATGCAGGAGGTTTGGGACCATTTGGACAGCTCACACAAGTCCTAAATGTGCTTTTAGACTTGCCTAAAAGGTGCCAAGATCAAAGAAAAGCCATTTGGCAATTTTGGTACCCTATATGGAGTTAAACTTGACCATAATGGAACCTTATGTCACTTTTTAGCCAAATGAGCTCTTCTTGATCTGAGATTTGGTAGACATTTAGAGCTTATTGGGAGATTGTTGGAAAGATGAAGAATATAATTTTTGGAGGCCTACAAAATATTTGATGAATTTTCAAAGTTGGCAATTTTTTTGGTTTTGATCTGCTACACTATTCATTTAGTCCGAAATGGAATCTGTCATACAGGGCTCAAATGATGTCCAATTGCCATAAAAGTTTATATAGAGAAACTAGACATTCACAGTGACTTGTGCCGAAGCACCTCATTTGGAGGTCTAGAGAGGGAGATATGAATTTTTGAAAATTCTGTCCAGTATTAGGGAATTCAACCTACCTGAGTTACTGTTCCATTGAATTCCAAGGTCTGGACTGCCTAAACTGGTCTGGAAATATTTTTCTCTTTAATTAATATCTACATCTTTTCAAATTGGTATCATTTACATGGATTGGATTTTTGTGGAATTAATTGGACATTTTCAAAATTTGCTGCAGAAATCTATGATAGTTCCAAAATATAGTTTGACCTCTGGACCTTTTTGGATGTCAAATGTCCTCTATGATTCATGTTATGGTCTGGACATATTTTTAATGTGAAGTAGACATCTGTAGCTTTCCAGAATAACCAAGAATGCATGTTTTTTATATTTCTACAATTAGTTATGATTTTTCAAAGTTTATATAAGAAAGAGGCAAAATTTGTCCGAAAATAAACATCCATATTTTATGCTCCATCTCAGTTTTCTTGAGTTGTGAACCACATTTAATGATGCAAATGAGTTATATTCATGTAATTAAATATGGAAATGTATGATATGAGCTCACACGGTCCACGTGACACCTAATGGAATTTGCATACATGACACAACACAAAAATATTCATTATTTTTATGATATTTCCTTGATTTTTCCATGAGATGTCTAATGAGAAGCATAAAGCTAACATGGAATGAGTTAGAATTTATGGTGTTACACACTAGATATTGGGTGAGACTAGGTCAAAAGTCCCTAGAAGTTGGTTTTAATTTTGATTGAGTCATAGGATCCTTAGAACATGATTTATTAGTTTATCATGATTGTATGACATGCATACTTGCTTCCATGTACCTAGATGAACCATATATGTGTATTTAAATATTGGATTAGCTATTAAAATTCTTTGAATGTCATTTTTCCCCTATATCCACTAATTATGGCTAGCTGAAACTCAAGAAAGAAAGAATGATGAGCAAAAAGTCTAAGAAAGGCATTCTTGATAATGGAATCAAGTGTAGGGGATTTCATTACATATATGAATTTGTGTTATTATATTTTGATGTATGGATATGTGTTTAAAAGTACTAAAGTAGGCTATAGAGACCATTTAAGGCTTGTAAGATATGTTATATTGCAAATTGGTACTTTGGGTTCCTAAGCATACATGTCTATTATTGCATGTGGCATGGTGAATTTTAGTCGTATGACAAATTTAACATGGTAGATCAGTCTTATATGCTCTAATTGTGGATTAAAACTTGCCTAAAATGAGAAATGGCATTTTAGAGCACATTTGGTACCATTGAGAGGCAAAATTTTGTCCATTTGAGTCATAAAATGTTTCTCTACCTTTGATAGTCCAAATAAGTGAGTCTTGGATTTAAATTTGGCAGGCAATTAAAGGACATTGAGAGCTTTTCACAGAGCCAAAGAACATGATTTTTTGAGCTCTATAGAATATTTTATACATTTTTAAAGTTAGCTAATTTATATGGAAAAAATTAAGTACTATTTATATAATGCAGACTTAGATTTTGTGGTTTTCTAGGGACCAAATGGACTCATTTTGACCTAAAATTTTTATAGTAGATTATAAACTTTCTAAGAGCATCTAATTTGCATTAATTAGAATTGTATAGCTCAAGATATAATTTTTTTAAAGTTTGGTCCCTATTATGTGATATAAGACCCAAAAAGTGCATTAACCAAACTTATGAATTTGATGCCTCTTTATGTGATATCTTAAGCACAAAAAATTGGTTTGGCATGAATTTGGGAAATGAATTGATTAAAATTCTCGTTTATGCACAAATGTGCTATTTAAGGCTTTTAATAATGAAAAATTACAATGCCAAAAGTATAAATGTGACTATTTGTTGTGAAAAAAGGAATATGGCATGAGTTATATGTAGGATCTTTAATGGTATCACAAGAGGAGTTTCTAAGAATTGAAACTCTAGTTAACCACTGCCCCTCTGTTGATTATACTTAATCCTAAAAAACCTTTATGGTTTACAGTGATGTTTCAAGAAAAAGGTTAGGATATATGTTGATGCAACAAGGTAGGACAGTGTCATATGCTTCTAGATAGCTAAGGCCGTATGAGAAAAATTATCCCATGCATAATTTAGAGTAAGCTATAGTAGTATTTGTCCTCAAAATATAAAGGCATTACTTATATAGTGCCACAATGGAAATATATGATGACCACAAAAGTCTAAAATACCTATTTAATTAGAAAGAATTGAATATAAGACAAAGAAGATAGATGAAATTCTTAAAAGATTATGATTATATTAAAATACCCTCCAAATAAAGCCAATGCGGTGGCTGATGCTTTGAGTAGAAAGTCCATACATGCAACTTATATAATGATTTGAGAACAGGAACTCAGAAAAATTCAGGAAATGAATATTTCCTACCGTATGCTTTTAGGTAAGTTATTAATAAGTGAAACTAGAATATAGAATGACTTTTGGAATTAGATTAAGAGTAAGATTTTCTAAGGTAAGACCTTAAAATTTAAGATATCTAAGGATGGTATGGTGATCTACCATGATAGGATTTGTGTGACAAATAAAATTGAATTAAAAGAAAAGATTTTGAAGGTGGCGTATAAGAGTAAACATACAATTCATCTAAGTGCCACAAAAATGTATCATGATTTGAAAAGATTGTTTTGATGGCCAAGGATGAAAATAGATATAGCCAGTTATGTAGCTAAATGTATGATATGTCAGAAAGTTAAAATTGAGTATCAGATACCAGTTGGTTTATTACAACCCCTAGATATCCCTAAATAGAAATGAGATAGTATAGCTATAGATTTTATTATAGGGTTACCCAGGACATCTCGTATATATGATGTTATTTGGTAAATAGTGGATAAATTGACAAAGTTTACACACTTTCTACCAATAAGGGCTATACATACATTAGATAAATTAGCTCACTTGTATATAAAGGAAAAAGTGAGACTTCACGAGCACATAATAGTATTGTATCTGATAGAGATCTTAGGTTTATATTAAACTTTCAAAGGTCACTTCAAGCAGCTTTAAGAACTAAATTAAGATTTAGTACTGCTTATCACCCTTAGATAGATGGTCAAACAAAAAGAATCATTCATAACTTAGAGGACATATTGAGGCATGTGTGTTAGAGATGAAAGGAAATTGGAATTTGTATTTGCCATTAGTTGAATTTGCTTATAATAATAGCTACCATTCCAATGTCCAGATAGCCCCATATGAGGCTTAATATGGGAGAAGATGTACATCACCTCTGTGGTTGGTTGAGCTAGGTGAGAGGAGCCTAATAGGAACTGAGATAATAGGCCAAATCACCAAGCAGATAGAATTCTTTAAAATGAAACTCCTTATGGTCTAAAGAAGACAAAAGAATTATATTGATAAAAGAAGGAGGCTATTTGTAATATCCGGCCCCTCCATAAACGTGAGAAACGCAATGGTTGGTTTCTCTGTAAACGTCAGAAATAGGCCAAATATAAAAGAAAATTCTTGAAATAGAAGGAATTGGGGCCAACTAAAATTATGATAAAATTTTAAATATTAGAAAATGAGGATTTGAGGTTTAAGATGCCCAAAAACCAGAGCCAGAAGAGCTCAGAAAATTTGCCAAAGGAAGCAGGGGTATTTTTGTAATTTTTGAATATTTTTGAAAACTCATAGGAAGGCTTTTTAAATGACAAAATTTGAGCTTTTTAGGGTTCTTAGAGGCCTTGAATAGTTGAAACCCCTCCGGTGAGCGATTTCGACTATCAGTTGACTGAAACTTTGACAGAATAGTTTGAAATTGTTTCAAATCCTTTTTTAGTAATTCCAAAGGAAATTATTATGATTAAGAGCCTAAGGAATATGATGGAAAAGATAATTCTTCAAAAGGAGTTGAAATGAGCCAAAACAAACAAAACTACGAAGAGGGACTAAACTATAAATTTTAAAAGTTAAATGAATCCCTAGGCTTATAAAAACGTCCCACCTCTGGTCAGATCTTCTCACCAACTCTTTCACATGTTAAAACAAAATTAAAAAGGGCTGAGAGTGGCGCACAAGAGGGGAGGCCAAGGAAGGAAGAAGAAGCTTTGAAAAGTGTAAGTTTTAGCCACTTTTTCCTACTCCTTGCTTTGTTAAAGTTCTTCCCCTCTTCTTCCTCTTCTTTCTCATAGTTTTGGCATTTAATTTGGTGCTGATATATGGTTCGTTTAGGAGAGGGAAGAGAGAATTTGAGAGAGTTCTTGGTAGCATAAGGATGCTCCCTTGGAAAGCTTGTAAACAAGGTAAGCAAAGTGGGACTTTGTTGCTTCTTCTTGAATTTCTTTTCCTTTATGGTTTTGGTCAGAATAGGGGCTATATAATAGGGGTCCAATTCTGGTCTAAACATGATAACAAGTGAGGCTTTGAGGTATGAGGGATCCAATAAAGCAATTAGGGATCAAAATGAACCATTAGAATCCAAGATAGCAAAGTTAGGGATTCTTGAATATATGGTAAAATCTGATTGGATTCAAGAATTCCCTAGCTTATGTAAGTATTTGTTTGAGTTCCCAAGACCCCTAGGAAGGCTCCCAAGTGCCTCTCCCTTCAAGGAAAAATTGCAAACTCTATGAACCTGAAATTCTTGCATTATCTCAGCTAAGCATGGGGGAGTAGCTAAGGAGTGTTTTAATTTGCTATAAGTGTATTTTTGAGTCATATATGATGGAAGAGGATGAGAGGAAGCCTTGAAAAAATTTTAGAAACCATAGATAGTGAGATGGAGGTGTAGGCTCCATAATGTAGCATAATGAAGCAACTCCTAGCTAGGCTCCTTAAAATAATTGTGTGATGACTCCAAGAGGTCTAAATGGAGTCAAGAATCATAGATTAAAGGAGAGAAGTAAGCCAAGATCATGAATTTTTGTAGTTGCTTCATTAAGTGCCTTATGGAAGCATAATGGAGCCATAAACCAAAGTAGCATCATGTAAAGTGTGTATAATGCCAAGGCTTGTTCCCATGAGTAATTCATGTTTCTTTTGGTGTGTCTAGGCCAAGAGAAATTATCTCCACCTTCTTAGGTGTGTGAGGTCAAAGGAGAGGACTCAAGTCTTAAGGAAAAAGTGTGTAATTACTTCCAAGGTAGCTCTCTCCACCTTCTTTCATGCATGGATGTGTGTTTAGATTATTTTAGAATGTGTGTATATGTATTTTCAAGTTATGAAAAGTATGCTAGCATGCCTTTATATGCCATGATTCTTTATGCCATATTATGCTTCCAAATGAGTACATAATGTTTGTTTGAATTTGCTTGAGTGTGGAAAGGCCAAGAACTCTTCACCATGGTGAGGATCAGCCAGGAACCCTTGAGCTTAGTTAAGACAAAGTAAAAAGTCTCTCAAAAGCAAAGTGGGCTCCCAAGAGTATGGTTGAGTCTAAAGCTCTTAAAGAATGGGTGAGGCAAGTCCAAAATCCATAAGGAGAAGTGTGAAGCCAATCCAAACACTTAGTGAGCTCTTGAATGTCTTATGTGATTTTTTTATATGCCAAGCTTGCTTTTAAATGTCCATGACTTCTATTTTCTCCATGCATGCATTTGTAAAGCTTGCTTTGCACATATTATGTATGATGGAATGGGAGATGAGCTATTGGAATTCTTTGAATCTCATTCCCTCCTCTCAATAATTTAACATGCTAGGTGGACCAAGTGGGCAAGGTAATGGAAGCCAACCACCTTGAAGATGAGAGTATGACATTCAAGTGCATGGTTTTTGCTTCTTTAAAGCTATACAAGTGGCAAATGTTGTGATCTAATGTTGTATATAACCTATGACCCTATAAATATATGTAATTATGCTAGTGTATCATGTACAAATGAGAAATTATGTTATGTGAATGTTGTAATGGAATTTGGGTATGGAATGCCAAGACTAGCCTTATGGAAATGTGTGTATGGTATGGAGTGAGAGTGTGAGTTCCTGAATTCTAGGTTTATGCACCTTTAAGACAAGTTTAAAATGTCATTTTGGTGCAATCTCACATGCTCAAATGGGCACACAAGCTTGGGAAGCAAATTTGGACCCTTTGATACCATTATAGAGCTAAAAAATGACCAAAATGGAACCCCATAGTACAAACTGACCAAATGAAGGAATTTGCCCATTAAATTTTTCAGACATGTAGGACTTATCAAGAGCTTTTTGGAAAGCTAAAGTGCAAAAAAATCATAGCTCTATAGAATTAATTATGAATTTTCAAAGTTCAAATTTTTCTGCTGTCATAAGGCATATACTGTTCATATGGTCATATTTGTGTTCTATGTCATCCGATGAGAAAATGGTGTCTAATTCTTATGAAATTTTATAGGTGTAAACTAGAGGTCATAAGCTTTTTGTAACCGAGATCACCTCATTTGGATGTCTGAGCAAAGAGTTATACATTTTTAAGGTTTGCTGTCAGTAGCAGTGGCGCCCCAGGAGTTCAGTCACTGTTCCATAGATTTCCAATGGCTAAATGTATCTTTTTTATTCTGGAATTATTTTTAGCATAAATTTAATATTTGTAACTTTCCAGAATAACTAAATGTGTGTGATTTCAATTTTTATAGAATTAGTTATGAATTTTAGAAGTTTATATCAGTAATCTGAAACAGTAGTCCAAGCAGCAGCGACCTTAGTGGCTTTTCAAATGTCAAACATCTTCCCTTTAATGATTCATGAGCTAAAATTATTTTTACCATGGGGTAGACATCCAGAGCTTTTTGGAATGGTAAATTTTGTTGGATTTCAATTTTTGTGGATTTAGTTATGAATTTTTGAAGTTGCGATAGAAAAAAACTAAAATTCTAACCATACCAAATCTGTGGGAATTGATATGTTTCACCCACTTGTATGAGTTTCAAGCCACTTTCTTGAATGGTTTCAAATTGTATTAGTGTAATTAAATATAAGAATATGATACATGAGCTCATATGGTCCACATGACGCTGAATGAAATTTTTATACGCTACGTAACGTGAAAATATTCACCTTTAAGGCTTTTTTTTTTTGTCTCTTTATGAAATACTTGGCATGAGACATAAGAATTGCATGAATAAAGCTAAGAAACTATGGTGTTACACTATTAGAGTCTAAAACTAGGGACCACATATTCATTTAGGTATTTTCAGTTAATGGTGTGAGTTGGTCTATTAAGATAACAAAGCTCAGTCTTAAATATATTAATCCATATGAAATCCTTGAAAGAATTGGACCTGTTGCTTACCATACTATTTTATCTCCTAACCTACCCCAAATCCATAATGTATTCCATATTTCCCACCTTAAAAAATACTTGCTAAACCCCTCACATGTCATAGAATATGAAAGCATTCAATTGTAGGATAATCCTTCATATGTGGTTGTACCAGAGAAAACTATTGATGCCAAGATCAAACAACTGAGAAATAAGAGCATTCCACTGGTAAAAGTACTCTAGAAGATATCAAGATCAAACAGCTAACAAAGAAGAGCATTCCATTTGTAAAAATGCTTTAGAAAGGCCTATCTTCAAATGAGGCAACCTGAGAATTGGAGGATGACATAAGGAAGTAGCAACGACAGTTGTTTACTTAAGGCATGTTCTAAATTTTGAGGACACAATTTATTTTTAAGGGGTGAAATATAATATTCTATATTTTCGAAACCAATATAATCCTTAAAGAATAGAATGGGTTAATTAAAAAGGGGTCATAGGAAAAGAAAAGTCTAGATAGAACTAAAGGGAACCAATACAGGCCTAACTGATAGAAAAATCAAAAATTTAGAAAACATGAGAATTGGCTTGAGAAACGAATATTCCTCATCATAATATAATGAAATAAGGTTAGTAGATTAACTAGATAACGTTGGGCCAAAGTATTCTTCACCAAGGACACTTTCAAATGATGTGTAATTTAGGCTAGGAAATTTGTAAAATTTTGAAACCCTAACCACCTTAGCTGTCGACCAAGAGAAGGGCTAAAGGAAGGGAATATATAATTAATGAAACTATGGTGAAATTAAGGGTTTTAGAGGGTAAAGAATAATAATATGTTATTAAAATTGATAAAGAACCAATAGAGTGCCATAGGGCTCCTTAGGGTTTGGTATTGCCCTTAGGAGATTCAAAACCTAAAAGAGTTAATTAAGCCCTCTAATACCATGGCTGAATGAGGAATGAATCATGGAAATCCTAAGACTATCAAATTCTCTAAGATACAAACAAAACTCTAAGGAAGGGACTAGGTGTGTGTGTCTTAGTCAAGCCTTGGTTTGGATACCTAAGGAGTTATTTCATTGATTTTAAGATTATAAATGATCTAGATATGAATTATAAATACTAATAAGGTAATTGGAATGAATTATAAACTCTATTTTTAAAAGTAAAAAATTTAGTATTCAAAGATGCCTAATTCGACCATATGACTCTTGGTAGGTTTAATAATATTTTTTATGACTCCAATGAGTTTCATAAGAATTATGAAGGTCATATATGGTGATATTTTGAAGCTTAGAAATTGAATTACAAAAGTTGCTTCTCAAGGCATTCAAAATGAACTAAAGTTATACTTTAAGGTTTAATTAGCACATGTAAGGTAATATGAGATCAAATATGACTTAATTGATCATTTCACGTTTTATTTAGTGTGTCTAAGTGAAACAAGTAAGACTATATCCAAATGTGCATGTTAGGCCTTAAAAGGAAAGAAAACTAAGGGAATAAATTGAAATTTGTGTGTCAAGGTAGCTTTTCCTTTAATGTGTGGTTAATTTGTTTAAGTTTCTTGGTTGCTTATGTGCATTGCTTGTAATTATGTGAATTGTTGATTGTTTAAGTATAATATGCAATTGCATGATATTCATTTACGTATAAGGTTGGATTGGCCCTTTGATGGATGAGGCTAAATCAAAAGTCCCTTGATGTTGGGTGAAGCTAGGCCAAAAGTTCCTAAAGCATAAGTTTGCTCTTGCTTGAGCCATGAAATCCTTAAAGCATGAATTATAGTTTGGCTATGATTGTATGATATGCATACTTGCTTCCATATACTTGAGTAAACCATATGTGTGTTTAAATATTGGATTAGCTATTAAGATTCTTTGAATCTCACTCTCCCTTATCTGTATTAACCATGGTTAGGTGAAACTCAAAGAAAGAATGATAAGCCAAAGGCTTAAAGAACTTATTTGAGACAATGGAACTAGCTTAGGAAAAGTTATTGTATTTAAGAATGTGATCATATATTTTTTTGTAAAGCAATGTAAACACATTTAAAAGTGTAACCATGCATGTGGGATAGTGATTTTTAGTTGCAAGGTAATTGTTGCATGATGGATCAGTCCTACATAATGCATATGTGGATTAAAATTTACTCTAAATGAGAAATGGCAATTTAAAGCTCATTTAATACTATTTGGAATCAAATTGAGCCATAAAATATCTTTTTACCCTTGACAGCCCAAATGACCTAATTTGTGGTTGAAATTTGGCACAATTAAAAGACATATAAAGCTTTCCAACAAACCAAAGTTTTCATTTTTTTTTTGGGATTTTTATAGAATATTTGATGAATTTTTGAATTTGGTCATAAAAGGTTGAACTATACAATTAATGTTCACTCTACACAGTTCTTAAGTTGTATGCCTTTCTAATAATCAAATGGATTTATTTTGACTTTACGTTTTTATAGTAGAAAGTTCACATCATAAGCTTTCTAAGAATGCATAATTTTCATTAATCGGAATTGTATAACTCAAGTTATGAATTTTTAAAATTTGAACATTAATAGGTGTTCTAAGGCCAAAATATTCAAATGACTAGTTCCATGGACTTTGTTCTTGTCTATATGCTATCTTGATTGCAACAAATTATTTATGTATGAATTTGAGATATGGAATAGTGAAAATCCATGTATGACCATTTTAGAACTATTTGGCACTTTTAGTAACCAAAATTTCTGCTATTAAAGGTTTGGTTATCTTAATTTTTACCGTAAATAGATTTATATATATGGTAAATGGGTAAAATATTATGGTGTAACATTATATATTTTAAATACCTTTAAATCTACTTATTTAGTGTGTACCTTTAAATCTTTTTGTGTTCTAATTTGCATATTCATTCTTGTTACAATCACTAATTATGTAACTAGTACTTGGACAAATATACTTTAATGTTATCATTAGCTTTTTGTCTGAATCAATGATGACACAATCAATATGTAAGCAATTTGTTATAGGCCAAACTATTATTCAGATATATATAAATCCCCTTAAATGGAAGCTTGTACTTAAATTGCTCAAAAGTCATGAGTTAAGTTGCAAACCTAGTTCTGCTAATTTTTAAGTTTGAATTTAAAACTCCATGTAAATTTTATGTTAAATAAAGTATAAACCTCATTTTACCTTAAGTTTAGCTTATTATACTCTTTAATTAGGAGTTTATTAACAACACTAATGGTCTAATTAGATGTTTAAATTTCTTTCCATGCTTTTTTCTAGAACTAAATAATATGCATACTTTTAAAGTAATGTATAATTTATAAATCAAATTGTACCAAAAAAATCAACTTGGTAAAAATCAATTTGTTATTTAAGCTTATATATGTTTTATTTTTAGAACTGGACAAGTCTTGAGTTGTTAAGTCTCGAAATACCTTTAAATATGTAGAGGATTCAATAAAATTTTAAACTTTGCATTTGCTAATCAAAGTATTAAGGGTTAAATAATGTGCTCATGCCTTAAATGCAAGTTTAATAAATGGTTTATTAGATAAGTAGTATATGACCATTTAATTGTTAAACCATCTCCTAAAGGATACACCATTTGGCTTAAATATGGGGAGAGAACCATACTAGACACTATTGTTAACTCCTTGAAGGCCACATATGATTTAACATAGGATTGTTATTGATGATCCTATATAAGACATGGTCAATGATGCATATTGCTATCACTCAAACAATAAGAGTGTGGACAAAGTTAAAGTAACATCTCCACCATCATACCAAATGATGCTTGGTGATAGTGAAGAGTTTCACAAGTTAATTAAATATAGATAGTAAAATTTATATGAAGATTATGATAAGTATTCAAAATTGTCTTTTGTAGTGAAATTGTATTACATTAAATGTTTGTGTAGAATAAGTGACAAGACAATATTGATGATACTAGATGTAATATCCTATGATTTGGTAATTCAGAATAGTTCCTAAAGAGTGAAATAAATTATGTAAATGGGGTCACGGGCCTAGAGCAAGGTAGTATGAGTCAAGAGAAACTGAAATTAGAACCATATCGTTAACAAAAGAGAATTCCAAAGTAAAATAAATTACGGCCAATTAAGGGTAAAACATTAATCAGAGCATCTAGAAATATGGTTAAAAAACTAAGAATGTCTTGGAATCAGAGCCAAAACGGGTAAACAGAATGAATCGAAACCCAATGGCAAAATCATAATTTTAGGCAATTTTTTTAAAAATTAAAGGAGGAAGTTTTAAATGAAAAATTAAACTCATTAGGGCTTTTAAAGGCCTAAAAAATCATAGGAATCATTAAAATGGTTAAAACCCTTCCAGTGTGCGATTTAGGTCATTGGTTGACCTAAACTTTGACCAAATCATTTTGGATTTTTTTAAATCCCATAAATTTGAAACAAAATATTTTTAATAAATCAAAAAATCTAAATTTTATGATGGAAAAGATAGTTCTAAAAAAGGAGTTAAAATAAGGTCAAATGGTGGATTTGAAATTGCAGGATGTAATCCATATTTTTATAATTATTATAAAATGTTTCTTTTCTTTTTATATAAGGCTAGTCATGTCTAACCAGCCTTATAACTGACTTAAACTAGTTTTAAATTTGCCCAAAAAGATGTAGAAGAAGGAAGCAGAAAGGGGAGCAAGAAAAGCCAAGAAAGGTAAGCAAATGTCCAATTTTTTTCACCTTAAGCTAGTTAAAAACTCTCTTCTCCTCTTTGATCTCTTTCTTTTTATGGTTTTAGCTTCTTGAAAGAAGCACTTTGGTGACTAAACTCTTGAAGAAAGGGAGAGTTTAAAGTAACTAAATCCACCATAAAAATCTCCATTTGACAAGAATTGAAACAAGGTATATTTCCATACATCAAACTTGCTCTTCCTTGTTCTCCCATGCCTTCTCATGTTTGGACAACATAGGAAGGTTCTAGGGGAAGAGTAATTTTGACCTAAACATGGTAGTCTTAAGTATTTAGGAGTATGGAGATTAAGATGGAATCAAAAGAAACAACTAAAAAGCCATAAGTTGCAAGATATGGTGGATAGGGTTTTGATTGCATCTTAGAAAGTTTAAAACCATATATTTCAAGCAATGTAAAATCATAATTAAACTAAAAAGAAGCTAAGAAATATCCATAGGTGCTAAAAAACCTAAGAAGAGTCACAAAATTTCCTTGGCTCTCAATATGTATATAAGTTTGGCCATGAAAGAGAAGTGGCACCTAAGATAAGTTTTCATTGATTATAAGGTTATAAGTAGTCTAGATATGAATTATAAATACTAAAGGAACAATTGGTTTAAATTTAAAAGCCTTATTTTGAAAGGTAAATTTTAGGATTTCAATTAGGCATAAAGAAGCAATTTGGTGCTAAACTCTTTAAATCATGCATGTGATGACTCTAATGAATCCTATTAGAGTCATATGGCCCATATTGTAACATCCGGTCTCTCCGTAAACGTGAGAAACACAATGTTCGATTTCTCCGTAAACGTCAGAAATGAGCCAAATATAAAAGGAATTCCTCAAAATAGAAGGAATTGGGGCCAACTAAAATTATGATAAAATTTTAAATATTAGAAAATGAGGATTTGAGGTTTGAGATGCCTAAAAACCAAAGCCAGAAGAGCTCAGAAAATTTGCCGAAGAAAGTAAGGGTATTTTTGTAATTTTTGGAAAATTTTGAATACTCACAGGAAAACTTTTTAAATGGAAAATTTGAGTTTTTCAGGGTTCTCAGAGGCCCTGAAAACCATGAGAACCCCTAGAACAGTTGAAACCCCTTCGGTGAGCGATTTCGGCAAAGGTTGATCAAAACTTTGACCGAACAGTTCGGAATGGTTTCATATTCTTTTTGAGTGATTCCAAAGGCATTTCTTATGATTAAGAGCCTAAGGAATATGATGGAAAAGACAGATTTCAAAAAGGAGTTGATATGAGTCTAAAATAAAAAAGCCAAGAAAAGGGACTAAAATGCAAAAGTAAAAAGTTACATAAAGTGACTTTTAGCTCCTTCTTATCCGCGTTCTTTCTCTCCTCTCTAAGACCGACTTGCTTCTGCCCAATTTCAGAGGAAAACTCCAACTTCTTAGGCGCACAAGAGGAGGAGGATTTTGGAGGAAGAGATTCAAGAAAAAGGTAAGAAACTTTAAGAAATTCCATATCCTTCCTTCTTGAACCTTGCTCCTCTCCTCTCAAGCTTTCTTTCTATGATTTTAATGGAGAGTTTGGTGCTGTTTTTGGGGCAGAACAGAGAGGAAAATTTCGAAAATTGAGAGAGTAAGCCAACCAAGTGGAAGAACAAGCCAAAGGAAGCAAGAAAACAAGGTAAAACTTTCATTCTTTGGTAGTTTCTCCCTCCCCCTTCCTCTTGCACGAATTTAGGTACCATGAGCCCAATTTTTAGGGGCTGTTTTCTGCCCAATTTATGGAAGGATTAAAGGTTTTGGAGTGTAAGGATTAAGAATGAACTAATAGAATCAAGAAAGGGGCATTAGGAAACAAGATGGAACTATTAGGGATCCAAATACTCCTTTGCAAATCTGATTTTATATGAATGTTCTTAAACTTAATTGAATGTTTAAACATGCTCCTAAGACCCCTAGAGAGCTTCCCACATGCACCTCCCATCCAAGAAAGCAAAGAAATTGCAAGAACAATTAATGAACTCTAAGTAGAAAAAGTGTAGTGCATTTGAAGGGATTGCAAAAACTGATTTGATTCATACATTCCCTAGCATATATGAGTGTTTGATTGAGCTCCTAAGACCTCTAAGAAGCCTCCCAAGTGTGTCTCCCATCAAGGAAAAATCAAGAAGGCCATAAACTCTTCTTCCCCCCATAGTCTCGGCCTAGGCAAGTTCCTATAGCTAAGGAGAGTTTTAAATTTTTCTAAGCCTATTCTTGAGTCATATGTGATGAGTGAAGATGAGTAGAGGCCTTAGGAAAAATTTAGAACTCATAGAAAGTGATTTAGTGTCTTAGGTTCCATATTATGACCTAAAGAAGCAACATAGTGCTAGGCCTTTTGTTTTAATGATGTGATGACTCCAAGAGGTTTAAAAGGAGTCAAGAATCATATTTGAAAGGAAAGAATGAGGCCTAGAAGTCTCTTGAGGGGTGTTGCTTCATTAGGTGCCTTTATGGACCATAATGGAGCCTATAGAGCAATCTAGTATTTTATCAAGTGATGTAGCCTTAGAATATGTTTCATGGACCTAATTGGCTACCATAAATTGTATCTAGGCCAAGAGAAAATATCTCCACCAAATTGTGGGTGTGTGGCCGAAAGAGGAGGCTTGAAAGCTAAGGAAAAAGTGTGTGAAATTGTGCAAGGTAGCTCTCTCCACCTTCTCTCATGCATGGATGTGTGTTTAGCTTGTTTTAGAATGTGTGTATGTGTATTTTCAAGCTAAGAAAAGTATGCTAGCATGCCTTTATATTCCATGATCCTTGATGCCATGTTATGTTTTAAATGAATCTATGATGTTTGTATGAGTTTGCTTGAGTGAGGAGAGGCTAAGAACTCTTCCCTTTGGTGAGGATGAGCCAAGAACCCTTAAGCTTGGTTGAGACATAGCAAAGAGTCTCCCAAAAGCAAAGTGGGCTCCCAAGAGTATGGTTAAGTCCAAAGCTCTTAAAGAATGGGTGAGGCAAGTCCAAAATCCATGAGGAGAAGTGTGAGGCCAATCCAAACACTTGGGGAACTCTTGAATGTCTTGTATGATTGATTCACATGCCAAGGTTGCTTTGAAAATGTCCATGACTTCCATTTTTCCATACATGCATTTGAAAAGCTTACTTTGTACATATTATGTGTGATTGAATGGGAGATAAGCTATTGGGATTCTTTGAATCTCATTTCCTCCTCTCCAATGATCTAACATGCTAGGTGGACCAAGTAACTATGGTGAAGGGAGCCAACATCAATGAAGAAGGAAGAATGACAAATCTATGTCTAGCTTTAGCCATTTTAGAACCATAATTGTGTTTCTTGATGTATATGTTGTTGTAAATGTACCATGACTCTTGAGACACATGTAAATATAATATTATATGATGTTTAAATGTATGAATATGATGTATGACTTCTAGCCTACATTTTGAGCATGAGATGCCAAATTATGCAATATGAAAGTATGATGGAAGTGTGCATAAATGTGGGTTGAATGGCCAAAATGAGATGCATGAGGTTTGGGACCATTTGGTCAGCTCACACAAGTCTTAAATGTACTTTTAGACTTGCCCAAAAGGTGCCAAGACCAAGAGAAATCTATTTGGCAATCTTGGTACCCAATATGGAGCCAAAATTGACTATAATGAAACCTTATGCTATTTTTTGGCCAAATGAGTTAGTCTTACCCTGAAACTTGGCATGAAATTAGGTCTCATTAAGAGCTTTTTGGGAAGCTAAAGATCATAATTTTCGGAGACCTAGAGAATATTTGATGAATTTTCAAAGTTGGGATTTTTCATGGATTCTGGTATGGGTACTATTCATACTGGTAGTTTTGAATTCTGTGTCATCCGATGGCCAAATGGTGTCCAATGCTTATGAAATTTTACATGTATAAACTATAGGGCTTTCTATGGCCACCGAGATCACCTCATTTGGAGGTCTGAGCAGTGAGTTATGCATGTTTGAAGTTAACTGTCAGGATCAGTAGCGCCCCATGAGTCCGGTTACTGTTCCATAGGGCCCAGCTGACTAAAAATATCGGTTTCATTCTGGAATTATTTTTAGTATCAAGTTAACATTTTTAGCTTTCCAGAATGATCGCATTTGTGTGATTTCTATTTTTATATAATTAGTTATGAATTTCAGAAATTTGTATCAGTAAACTGAACCACAACCCAGGCAGCCAGTGACTCAGTAGATTTTTGGATGTCAAACGTCCTGTGTGATGAATTTTATGACCTGGGTATATTTTTAGTATGAAGTAGACATCCTAAAGTTTCCAGAATGACCAAGATTTCATGTTTTTGATTTTTTTAGATTTAGTTATGATTTTCCAAAGTTTGTGACAGAAAAGAGGAAATCCTGGCCGAAAATGCAAACACGGATTTCATATGCTCCTTTGCTTTCCACGAGTTGTAGGCCAAATGTGATGTTGGAAATGAGTTATATTCATGTGTTTAAGTATAAGAAAGTGATAGATGCTTTCATATTGCCTACGGGACTCCGAAAGAAAAATTTTACCTGTAGAGAAATGCATTTTTATTTATAACTCCCTATGCCACTATATTGTTTCCATAGAACAAACATAAGATGAGGCATGGGAATTGTATGAATTGAGTCCTAGAAGTATGGTGTTACACATATTAAGTGTGATTTTGGAGCAAGAAGTTGAATTGTGGAAGTTACTTCATTAGGTACTCAAATGGATCATATATGTACTTAAAACCCTAACTAGTACATGTAATGCTTAAATGAATATAAGCATAGTTCCATTGTTAATTTTGTGCTTCATTCGGTGTGTCTAAGCCAACAAGTGAGGTCTTATTCAAGTGTAGGTGTAGAGCCTTGGAAGAAAGGAAAGAAACAAGGGAGAATCAATAGGAATTCTTGGATCAAAGTAGCTTTTCCTTCATTCTTGTGTATGTATGCTTAATTGCTTAAGTGTCTTAGATTGCTTATATGTTTTACTTGCAAATTATTTATATTGTTGATTGCTTAATAATTTTATGCAACTGCATGACATTTGATTGCATTTTGAGTTAGTTTAACTTTTGAATGGGTGAGGTTATGTCATACCTAGCTATCTAGCTCATACACATATCATTCATGGGCATTATCCATAAAATATACAATATTCACTATGCTTTGGTAGTAAAATCAATCCGTTTACATATGAAAATGAGTGATAGAGGTTCAATTTCATTTCTTTCTTTTCCTTAGTTCCTATTGATTATAAAAAAACTTAATTCAACCTATTAGATCAGAAAATATGCATTGAAAGCCTAAGGGAACTCTTTAGCCCAAAATACATCATACACTGAACTGCATCAAATTTTAAAAATGCATAACTCACTACAAAACTTCAATTTATATAAATTAGGTGTTTTACAAAAAGCTTGAGATGTAAACTACATGCTATAAAAATTTCAAGTGCAAATGAATCCATTTGGCCTACTAAAAACACTGAAAACCGTAACTACCATTGTACACGGCTATAATTAGACCCTAAACTTTAAAAATGCATCTCTTTAGCTACACAACTCTGATTTAGGCAAAATTAGTGGCTATGGAAAGCTTATAATTCCAACTATATGCCTCTAAAATTTCATAAGCATTAAAGTTCATTTGGCTCCTCAAATACATGAAATATCATAATTGACTAAATGAATAATACCAGGGCCAAAATGAAAACTCTGTAGAATTTTGGAAATTCATGAAATATTTTATACAACCTTAAAAATTTTGGTTCTTAGCTTGTTAAAAAACTTTATTAAGGATCTAATTACATGTCAAATTTTAGACTTAAATGAAGTCATTTAGACTATTTTTGACCTAAGAGTTTTTTAAGTCTCTTTTAAGACAAACCTCATGATCAATTTGGACTAATTGGTGTCCAAATGAAATTCTTCCATTTAAAGTAAGTTTTAATCATCCTAAATGACATTTTTAACCATTCCATAGTATGCCAAAAGGCTTGGATCAAAATTTGACGCCTTGACATCCAAGTATGTACATGTTATTTACCATATTAATGCCTATATATAACCATAAATTGTCATACATCCACATTCTCATACTTTTACATATGGTCTCATTATCATACATGGAGCATATACATTGTTTGACATCATACCATTAAGGATACAAAAAAATGTCACAATACTACATACATTAATATTTGATATGTGTAACACTTCTAGTACAACATTTCTAGTATTTAAATATTCTCAACATCCTTGTTTGAACTTGGTGACCCTGAAATGATTAATGGAAGTATAGGGGTGGGATACTAGGAGAATCTCAATAGCCAAATCAACCAATTCAATGCACATATGAACAATATGAGTAAATGCAATGCATGGGGTGCAAGAATGCCATACTTATACACCATGTAACTTAAATGCATCATATAACATGAAAACTCATTCATTGTTAAGCCATGGCATCATAAAAAAACTAGTTAGGCTCAACTAATCTTTACTGGTGGCCAAAGAAGAGCTACTATGCTCAATGCCATGGCTTAGGGAGTTAGGAGATATCGCATAAACCTTTCATATACATATAGTACTCATGTAGCTCATTTGGAAAACATAATGAAATATTTCTCATGGAAGTATCAAGTAACAACACACACAAGTATTTTAACTCATTTAAGCATTCAAATACATGCAAGAAAGAGAGATAAAACTACCTTAGGACTTGTGGAAGCTCAAAATGCCACTAACCCAGTTCTTAGTTCATTTTTCTTGGTTCTTCTTAGCTTGACACTCACAATTTGGTGGGTTTAAACTAGCTTGGCCTACAAATATCTATTCATAAGGCAAATTGATCCATTAGAATCTATTCTAATTCCCATTCTTTTCACTTACGTTCATTATAGTCTAACATAGAGTTTGTGGCCATTTTAGGTCTAATAAGAAGCAACCTTGGTTTTTCATTTTTCCAAACCCCAAACTCTTGTTTGCTACAAGTCTTATAGCTCTAGGAAAGTTCATTTGAATCATCAGATACGTAATTAAAGGGGTCTAAAGCCATCTTACTTCTTTAATCTAATGTAGACCCTAAAAATTCAACTTTCAATATAGGATTTCTAAATTCAATCAAATGGTTTCATAATTATTTATTCATTATGTAACGAATGCAATTTTCGTAAAATGACAAAATGAGCGATATAAAAGCAAGTCCTCTAAAATGAGCTAGATAATGTCCTAAAAAATTTGGGTAGAGCCTTAGGCTCTAAAAAAATGATAATTCCAGTCTCACACGGAAAGAAAAATAGAGCTAGGACAGTGAAATGATTTGTAACAAAAACTGACGACATGTAATGGAATTTTCGTAAATAAGTGCAACTTTTGGAACAACACATAGGAGGGCTTTCTAAATGAGAAATTTGAGTTGCCCAAGGTTATCAGAGATTCCAAAAACTATGAGAAGCTCCAGGACTAGTAAAGCCCCTCTGGTGTACTTTTTCCAATGGCGGTAAGCCTGAACTTTGACTAATTAGTTTGGAAAGGTTTTAGCTCCAAATTGAGTGATTTCAAAGCATTTTATTAAATTGGCAACCTAAATTTTATAATAGAAAAGACAGTTTTCAAAAAGGATTTAAAATGAAGCTGAAATGAAATTGCTATTATAGAAGGATGAAATTGGAAATTTTTAAAAGGTGTGTTTCTAGAAGCTCTCACACACTTCTCCCTTTCTCTCCCACCTTCTTAAGCATGACTTCCTCTACCCAAAGTATAGAAAAATAGCAACTCCTTGAGGCTCACCAAGAGAGGAAGAAAAGAAGGAAGAAAAAGGCAAGGAAGGTAAGGAAATCTAAGGAATTTCATGCTCCATCTTCCTCCAATCTTATTCCTTTCTTTTCGTCCTCTCTTTCCATGGTTTATTTGAGATGAATGGTTCTATTTTTGTCCAAAAATTAAGAGGGGAGTTTGAATTCCTTGTGGTGGAACAAACCAAGAAGAAAGAGCTTAGGAAACACACTTGAATCTAAGGTAAATTCTCACATTGGTTGTTTCCTTCTTTTGCTTCTTCTTGGTGTATATTTCGACCTAAACTAAAACCATATAGGGGGAGGATTTTCTACCCAAAACCAAGAAAGGAACTAGGGTTTTAGACCATGAGAAAGAGAAATATGGCAAGAAATTCCAAAAAAATCAATAGAAATCAAGTTAAGAAAGTGTGGTGTTTTCTAGGGTTTTATAAAATCTAATTTTGTGTGAGTAATTCCTGGGCTATTTGAATGTTTCCTTGAGCTCCTAAGACCCTTAGAAACTGTGAACACTGTATTTTGTCCAGACAAAAATACAAAAATAATAATAAAATCAAATTAACAAAAATACAAACAAAAAAGGAACAAGAGAAAGAAAATAGAAAATTAGGAGAAAATAAAAAAAATGAAAAAAATTAAATTAAAAGCTTTAGAAAAAAAGAAAAAGTTAAAAAAATAAAAAAAAGAGAAAAACCAAAGCCGTAAACAGAAAAAAAAAATCAAAAATCAAAAGGGAAAAATAAAAAAAAGAAAAAAAAGCCTAAAAAAAGAGAGAAAAGAAAAGAAAAGAAAAAACAAAAAAAATTTAAAGGATTTAAAAAAAAGAAGAAAACAAAAATTCAAAGGATTAAGAGAAAAAATTAAAAAAAAAGGGCCCAAGTCCTTTTTTTAACACAAGCCCATTTTTACTAAATCCTTACCTAAATTCAAAAAAAGCTACAGCCTAAAACCGACCCATTAGCTTCAAAAAAAAATCAAAATCAGAAAAAAAAATTAATATGAATATATAAAAAAAATGTAAAATGGCCAAAACGCAGGTAACCCTACGTTTTGACCCCAACGCCATTTTCGAGCGTCTGACTCTTGCCAGTAGGAAGTAGAGAGGCAGGGAGGCACAAGGCAGAGAAGGAAGGGGCAGGAGACGCATGGCTCGAGATAGGAAAGGGACACATCTCCGAGATTTAGAAAAGAGGAAAGGGGCAGAGCTGAGACAAAGAGGGAAGAGACACAAAAAAGGCAGCGATTTTCGGATTAAAGGAAGGAGGCTGAGATTCGAGAGAGGGGAGGACTCAAATAAAAGGGCAAGAAAGACAGAGACAAAAGGGGGGATTTTTTTTGGATGATTCGAGCTGAGTGGAGAATAGGTGGGAGGCGACTGGAGAGAAGAAATTTGAGGAAGGAGACGAAGAGAAAAACTGAAAAAAAAAAAATCAGAGGCAGAAAGGGAATGAGGGATCGACGGAGAGAAGAGATTCCAAAGAGTGTGCGAGAGAATGGGCTTTCAAGAGGAAAAGGGGCTTCTGAGTAAGAGGTGAAGAGACTGGGAGTGAGAGATCGAGGGGGGTTCCTGGCCTGGCATATTGTTGAGTAGAGAAATGGATTCGGTGAAGCAAAAAAAAAAAAAAAAGAAAAACACAGAGAGAAGAAGAAGGATGGGGAGGCTTTTTTGAGTTACAGAAGAGAACAAAAAGGGAAAGTCGCAAGAACAGAGGTGCAACTGGTTTTTCATGGAAACTAATGCCCATCCTGCTTTCCTTGTGCGAGGCCCATGACCTGGAGGCTCATGATCTAATGAAATCAAGAGAGTGGACGCTACCCAAGGAGATGGGTGGAAGAGATATCACATGGCACATGGGAACAAAGACCAAAGAGATGGATTACCAAAAATTGAGCAAAGATCAAAGAAATGGCTTTGTTATAACATATGAAACCAGATGGGATATAGCAGAGTTAAGTGGTTTGAGCTTGTTTTTCTCATATTGGAAATGTATTGAAACATGATATTTAACTGGTTGGACACAAGCACATAACACAAATATTCGGATGTCATACTACTATTTTATTACCATGGTTATTTCGTTTTCTTTTTAAATTGTCTCATGGGATTTCTTGTCCCCTCAAACGCATATGAATCAGCATATGAATCATTTCAAGGGTGTGTGTGGCAATAAGCCTCCTCAATCCTTATTGAGTTTTATAATTATTTTTTAATAAATTTTGGGTTTTGATAGCTTACAACAAAAGAGATTTGATTATAAATAAGATTATATAACCAAATGGAGGGTAAAAAAAAAAATTTCTTGATGAAGATAAAAAAAAATATATATATATATATAAATAAATAAATGATATAAAAAAAAAGAAAAGGATTCTCCTTTCAAATAAAAAGAGAGAGGTTTTAAAATAAAGAAACAAGAAATAAACAAAAAAAAAACAAGTAAAAGATATCAAAAAAGTTCTTTTTCCTTCCAAGTCTAAATCTTATTTCAAATGTCAAAATTCCAAAAAAAAAAGAAAGAAGAAAAAACGAAACAAAAAGAAAGTAAACTTCAAAGGTTAAAAAAAAAAGAACAAGAAAAAGAGAAATCAGATGTTTAAAAACTCCCTCTTTCTTTTAAAAGAAAAGAAAAAAGAAAGCTCATTAAAAATCAACTTAAATTTTGAAGATTTATCCTTTTTGAGGATTCCTCTTCTAAAAATCAAAAGTAATCTATCAAAACACAAAAATCAAAACAAAAAAAATTAATTAAAATACAGACAATAAAAAAAACAACAACAACAAAAACAAAAAAAAATGATGAAAAAAAAGGAAAAAACGGAAGATGCAAGGGAACTAAAACTAAACTAACATTTAGCAAATCAAAATATATCAACCAATCTCAAAACTCGTTTTAGAAAGAAGTGGTTTTTGTTGTCCTTGTCTTTTCACCAAAAAAGATCATTTGAATGAGTGAAAAATCAAGAGAAAAAGAAAAATAAAAAAAATAGAAAAGATGAGGAAAGGACAAAGAAATGAGATCTATTCTATCTTCGACAGATTAAAACCTTTCAACTAATGCTAACTTCGTTTTGTTTGCCAAAGATAAAAATTATTTTTATTATCTCCCCTTCTCCACCATGAAAAGAAAAGAAAAGAAAACAAAGCAAAAAAACAAAAAAACAAAAAAACAAAAACAAAACAAAAACCAAATATATTAAAAAAAAACAATCTTCAACTGACTCGAATTACGTGGACTTTGATCCCTCTCGAAGGGCACGTAGGCTCTAGGCTCTCATCCCAGGTCAAGTCCGTCCTTGTAAATAAAATTTTCTTTTCAATTTGCATTTTCTTAATTTCTTTTTTATTTTGATTTTCTAATTTTGTTTCTTAAATTTCTGTCTTCCTTTTACTTTTTGTTTCATTTCTTTTATTTCTATTTCATATTTTGCATGTAATTTGTTAAGGAGAATCAAAACAAATGAAAGGCCATATTAATTTTGCACAACTGACTTAGGGTAACCGTTCTCAATAACAGGTGTAGTGGGGTGCCTAATACTTTTCTCACTTACAATCGACTCCCAAATCTATTTTCTGGTTCGCAAACTACATTTTTTGATATTCCAAATTAAAAAGTGTTTTCCAAAATTTTTTCTTTTCAAAAATAAAAATTTGGTGGCGACTCCTGAACTCTACTTTTATTTTAATTTTGATTTCGATTTGGCACCATGCAGTCGCATTTTCGGGTGCGACAGAAACCCTCCCAAGTGAATCTCCCATCAAGAAAAAATCAACAAGCTTGTGAACCTTCATTATGGTGCTTGCTTCGGCCTAAGCTAGTTCTATAGGCTAGGGAGTGTTTTAAATTATTCTAGCCTTAGTTTGGGACTTTATATGATGTTAGAAGATGGGGGAAACCATTGGAAAAAATTTAGAAGCCATAGAATGAGAGATGGGACAATGGTGTCCATAATGACGGCTTAAGAAGAAACTTGGATTTCCACTTGTGCAAGTGGTTATATGAGGGCTCCAAGGACCTTAATTAAGTTCAAGAGGTCTAGAAATGGGAAGAGTGGGAGCCTAGAACTTGAAATGTGAGAGTTTCTTCATTAGACTACTTATTAAACCATTATGCCACTTATGAAACCAAGTATGTATTCAAGCTTTAGTTTAGTGTCTTGGCTTGCTTCAAATATATGATTGTGTGTTATTTGTAATGTTTAGGCCAAGAGAACATCCCACCACCTAAGTGTCCTTGTGAAGCAAAGAAAGGGAAGGAGTAAAGCAAAGAAAGCTTACATCAATTGAAAGGTAGCTTTCCACCTCATTGTCCTTGTATTCTTATGTGTATATGTGTGTTTATGTGTGTTCTTATGACTTGATGACATGCCACTTGATGCCTTGACATTACATTGGTACCAATGTGTCTTCTTAAATGACTATGGTTGTGGAAATGGCTTATAAGGGTGAGGTGATGTCAAAAGTTCATTAATGAAGGCGAGGAGATGCCAAAAGTCTTATGGTATAGGTAAGACAAGGCCAAAAGTCTCTTAGAAGGGTGAGACCAAGTCAAAAGTCCCTAGGTCAAGAGTGAGGCAAATCCAAAAGTCTTAGAAAATGGGTGAGGCAAAACCAAAAGTCCCTAAAGCATGGTCTTGGCTTGAATGTGAATGAGTGGCATGGAAATTATGACTTTGCATACTTTATGGTTGCCAAACCTTCTATACATATGCTTTGATATGTATATGCTTTGATTGTATGTGTGAATAGGTGTGTCAGCTATTGAGATTCTTGGAATCTCACTCCCCTTTTCATTCTCACACTTGAAATGGCTAAGTGGTGCTCAAAGACAAGAAAGTGGAAGTCAAGAACATTGAAAAGCTTTACTTTGCCTATATGTAGTCTAAATTGTAGTTGAATGTCAAAGTGGCTTTGTACATGTTATTTTTGTGATGTAAGACCCTTAGCAATGGTAATATGATGTATGGATGCCATGTAAACCTTATGTAACTGTAGATCAATGTAAATATGGATTTTGACTTCTTGATGGTTTGAGATGTTTATGTAATCTTGGATGTGGAATGGTCAAAATGAGATGCATGGTACTTAAGACCACTTGGGCAGTTCCTACAAGTCATAATTATACTTTTAGGCTTACCCAAGAGGTGCCAAACATTTAAAGAGGCCAAATGAACCAAGTTGGTCCCTCATATGGAGCAAAAGTGACTAAATTGGTAAGTTATCACTTTTTGTTCAAATGAGCTCTTCTTGGTCTAAAATTTGGCAAGTATCTAGATCTTGTTGAAATATTGTTGGAAAGTTAAAGTGGGTATTATTTGGAGGTCTATAGAATATTAGATGAATTTTTGAATTTGGAAAAATTTTCTAGTTTGGTTACTGTTACTGTAGCTTTGGTCCAAATATTGTTCTATGTCAATTATGGGGAAAATGATGTCCAATTGCCATGAAATTTTACAGGTAGAAACTAGACCTTCCTAATAACTTGTTCCAGCTAGAATCACCCCATTTGGATGTCTAGAGAGGGAGATATGAATTTTTAAAGTTGCTATCTAGAACTAGGCTTCCAATTAGACTTATGTCACCGTTTTATTAGTCTCCATGGTCTGGAATGATTTTTTCCCTCTAGCTAACATCCATAGCTTTCCAAATTGATATCATTTTCATTGATTGGATTTTTTAAAATTAATTAGACATTTTTGAAGTTCATATTAGAAACTTGTATCAATACCAATAACTGGTCGGACCCTTGTTCTTTTTTCGATGTCAAATGTGGTCCAGATGCTATGTTCATGACTTGAAATCATTTTTAGTGTAAATTTAACACTCATAACTTTCCAAGAAGCTATAGCATGCAGATTTTGATTTTTTTACATTTAATTATGAATTTTCAAAGTTGCCCCTAAATTTTGCCATATGCTGTTCAAGATGAATGAAGAAAAATCCGTGGTTCTAAGCTTGAAATCCATATATTCCTTGGTGTTTTAGATTGTTTGTGACTTGTACAAGTGATAAATGGGTAGATAATGATGTTGGAACATCCACGGGGCCCATATGACATGAATTAAAAATTTAACCTCGACGTTGCGTAACAAAAATGCATTATTTTCATACTTTTCTTGTAATTTCATAGGGAAAATGGATATAATAGCCTTGAATGGAAGAGTATGATAATAGAATATATATGGTATGACACATTATATCTAACTCTCTAAATTCATTAGAACTCAAAAAATCACTCTTTAGGTGCCTTATCCCTCTCTTGGTCGAAACCACCAGCCATAATGGGCAACATGGAGTTTTGTTGCTTTCTTCTCGGATTTTAATGCATATTCATATTCCTTGGTCTCTCTTGAATCTAATTATACTTTTATATGGTTTAAACTAGGCTCCTAGAGTTTCATATTTTCTTAGGTGCAATTAAAACCCTAATTTCCCTATCTTGAATTCTAATGCTTTTCAATTGGTTTCAATGGTATAATCTAATTCATCATGCCTTAAAACCCTTGTTTCTATCTTGCTATGGCTAAATTTCATCTCTCTATATCTAGTTTTATGCTTGGTCAAAATTGGATAGGAAGAGGAGACAAGATGGAGCTAACTTTCTAACCATGAAACATACCTTGTCTTAAAGCCTTTCAAAATGGGAATTTGGTGCTTTGTTTGTTTTCTTCAAATTTTTTCCTTTGTCTAAGAAATCAACCATAAAAATACTCCTTTCAAGAAGCTAAAACCATTAAAAGAAAGAGCCTAGGGAGGAAAATCAAGTTGGTGAAGGCAAGAGCCTGAAAAATGGACATTTTCTTACATTTCTTTGGCCTTCTTTTCTTCTTCTTCCTCCTCTCTTTGGTACGAGATATTTTCTTACCTTTTTTTAGCCTTCTTTTCTTCTTCTTCCTCCTCTCTTTGGTGTGACTTAGTGTTCTATTTCAAGGGATATTGAAGTTAGTTAAGGGTCTTTAAAAGTGGCATGGCTTAATAAGAAAGAAAAGGAGGTGATTTAAAACAATTTCATAAATTCTCATTTTGCCCTTCTTCTTCACTTCCTTTGTTTAGGCTCATTTTAGCTCCTTTTTTAAAACCATTTTTTTCATAGGAAAATTTAGGTCTTCTAATTTATTAAAAATATTTACTTTCAATTTTATGAGATTTAGAACCATCCTAAATCATCTTATCAAAGTTTAGGTCAATCGATAGCCTAAAATGTACACAAAAAGGGTTTTGGCTATTTTGAAACTTCTTATGGTTTTTAGGGCCTTCAAGAAATTCAATTTTACTATTTAAAACTTCCTCCTTTGAGTTTCTAAAAAGTTGTCTAAAATTACAGTTTTGTCATTACCTTTTCAGTTAAATTTATTTAACCATTTTGGCTCTAATTTTGATCTATCTTCAATCTTATATCTTCATTTCTATATGCCTAGATTATTATTCTAACTTTGTTTATCCTTATTTCATTTTATTGTAAGGTCTTCTTTTTATATCTCATCAGTTCCATTTCAATTTTAGGAAGACTAGATATTACAGGATGTGTTAAAAGTCCTTTAAAATGGGTAAGGTGAAGTCAAAAGTCCCTAAATATAGGTGAAACTAAACTAAAAGTCTCAATTGTGAGTGAGACTAAGTCAAAAGTTCCTAAAAGAGAGTGAGGCTAAACCAAAAGTCCTTAGATAGTGGGTGAGGCTAGACTAAAAGTCCTTACATCTTGGTTTTGCTCTTAAATGAGCCATGGGATCCCTAATGCATGAATATGAATGATATATGATTGTTTGATATCCATACTTGCATTCTTTAAACTTAAGCGAACCATATATGTATACTTGAATGTTGGATTAGCTATTAGGATTCCTTGAATCTTATTTTTCCCCTATTTCCACTAACCAGGGCTAAATGGCTCTCAAAGAAGCAATAATGATGATCCAAAGGCATGAGAAGGGCTACTTTGACAATAGATTAAGTTTTTGAACCTACTTGTGCATTTATGATGATGTAATTGTATATTTTGATGTATGGTCATTCCAACATATCTGAAAGTATAAGAACATGATGTAGGAACCATTTGTGGATAGTAACATGCAATATTATATAATTTGACCCTTTGAGTTCTTGGAAATGTGTGTATATAATGGCAAGTAGAAAGGTCATTTTGAGTTGTATGGCATTTGGAACATATTAAGCTAGCCATATATGATATATTTATCATTTAAAACGTGCCCAAATGGAGACTGTAACACTATATTTAACTAGCTTATCTTATCTCATTATCCTATTTAAATACATGCATACAACTCAAAATCATCTTAAAATGATGCAAAATGCTCAAGCTCATAGCATACATACATAAAATAATACAAGTTCATCTTGGGTCTAGCTTGACAGATTTCTGGTACTACTTTGGAAAATCATAATTAAATTTAGAAAAATTGAAATCAAGCAACCCATAACTTTCTAGAAATATTTGGATGTTAAATTTATGCTAAAAATAATCTCAGGCCATGAAAATATCATTTGAATCACATTTGATAACAAAAAAGTAACATAGGTCAGATAGCCTAGCATTTCTGATACAGCTTACTAATATAAATTTTAAAAATGCATAACTAATTCCACAAAGATCCAATCTAAGCAAACTATACCAATTTAGGAAGTTACAGATGTTAAATTTAAGGAAAAATGCTCCCAAACCAAGCCAAACATGTTAACTACTTAAAACTAATGGAACAGTACATGGACTCAGTTGGTGCTACTGTTACTAACATAAAACTTCAGAAATTCATAACTCTTTGCTCAGACCTCCAAATGAGGTACTTCTAGCTGATATAATACACTATGAATGTCTAGTTTCTCCCTGTAAAATTTATAGTAATTGGACACCATTTGGCCCATGAATGACAGAGATGAAGTTTCTAACCATACCACTGTCAAAATTGTAAATTTTTGCCAACTTTGAAAATTTACCAAACATTCTTTAGAGCTCTAAATAATATTCACTTTAGCTTCTCAAAACACTCTAGACAATACCTATATGCATGCCAAATTTCATGAGGAAATTTGTTCATATTGGTCAGATCTTGACATAGGGTTGCAAATTGGTCATTTTTATACTTCTTAAGGATCACAAATGGTCCATTTTCATTTCTATCTTTTCTAGAGCCACTTGAGCACGTGGGAAAGCATCAAAATAACCTATTAAACATTTCTTAAAGGTCCACAAACCTGGATCTTACAATTTCACTCTCCCACTCCAAGGTATTCATAAAACAATATATGAGTCATTCTTGCCATACAATGTCAACAACCATGCAACATTATTGCATTTGCTTCCAATTCTCATATATACCTTACATATTCATATAATTACACATGTTCAAGAGTTTATACACCATATACACCATGGAGATAAATTGTTTTAATACAAGCATATTTCAACTTCTTTGTCAATCTCTTTGCTTTCAAGTGTGGTGGCTCCCATTTCCTTACTCTTTTGATCCACCTAGACATATTAGGTAATGGGGAAGGAAGAGTGAGATTCTAAGGGGTTCCAATAGCTCTTCTCTCTTTCAAACACATATAATAGATGCAAATTCAAGTCTAAAAATGCATGCATGGCTATCTAGAATATCATGAACATACATGGAACATTTCTTTCATTCAAAAGGTCACATAACTCATACATAGGCTTGCCAAAATAATTGTTTAGCCTCACCTATTCTATTTGGGACTTTTGGACTTGTCTCACCCACTTTCAAGGGGCTTTGACTAAGTCTCACTCTTTTTAGAGACTTTTGGCTTTGTCTCACCCAAATTTATAGACTTTTGGCTCATCCGCACCCTTATTGAGGGACTTTTGGCTTCACCACACTCAAATAAGCCAAACATGTTCATAAAATATCATTCAAGTACATCACAAAGTATCATGGTACTATGGCATATAGCTACATGCTAGAAACATCTTTCATGGCTTAAACATATACACACACATTCAAAGATAAGAAAAACACCTAATCATGCATAAGAGAAAAAAGAGAGAGCTACCTTGCATACAAGAGGCACACTTTAATCTCTTGAAATTCTTCCCCTCCCTCAGCTAAACATCCATAAAGAGGTGGAGTTTGATTCCTTTGGCCTAAAACACATGATCCAATTACACTATTGGAATATTTACTAAAGCCATACACATGTTAAAATAACTTAAGTACTCATATGGTTCAATTATGGTTCCATAAGGCACCTAATGAAGTAACACTAAGAATTTATGATTTTGGCTCCTTTCTCTCTTCCATTCTATGGTTCTTGACTCCATTTAAACTTCATGAAGCCATCACACAATCAAATTGAAGAGCCTAGTTATAGGTTGCTTCATTATGTTATAATATAAAACCTATACCCTCATCTCACTTCTTAGGCATCCTAAAATTTTTCCAAGGCTTCCTCTTATCCTCTCCCATCATATATGATGCAATTCTATGCTTAGAAGAAATTAAAACATCCCCTTGGTGCTTTTTTCCTCCTTAGCTAACCCTATACTCCTACTTGGTACCCAAGGTGCCCATAGAGTTTTGCAATTTTCCTTGGATTGAGAGGCATTTAAGGAGCTTTCTAGGAATCTTAGAAACTCATACCAATACTCACATAAGCTTAGGAACTCTTAAATCAAAACAGATTTTAGCCTAAGTTCTTGGATCCTTAACCTTACAATCTTGAATTTCATGGATTCTTTCTTAGATTTCATTGCATTATGTTATTACCCACACTCTAATTCATGAGTTTCACCCTTGGTTCTGTTCGAAAACTGTAACACCATCATTTCTAGCTCATACCCATCATGCCTTACATGCTCATATGAGATATAGGAAGAATAAAGTGAGATCCTCCTCATTGGATTCATACACTTTCTTAGAGTTGCGACATGGTTAAAAATTCATTTCAGTGTCACATGGATCATGTGAGCTCATTCTATGCATCCTCATATTTAATTGCACCATTACAACTGATTTCAATCCCAAAAACATGCTTTCATTCCATGGAAACCAAAAAGAGGTATGGAACATGCATGTTCATTTTCGGCCAGGCTTGGCCTTATTTCTGGGCAAAGTTTGGAAAATCACAACTAAATATAGAAAAATATAAATCATGTAATCTCAGTCATTCTAGAAATCTTGGGATGTCTACTTCATGATAAAAATAGGTACAAGTCATAACATCCCACACACAGGAAGTTTGACATGCAAATTGGTCTGAAGGTTGGACTGGTCCTGATGCTGTCATAGTTTACTGATATGAACTTCAAAAATGTCCAACTAATTCCAAAAAAATCCAATGCATGCAAATGGTACCATTATGGAAATATGTGTATGTTAAATAGAGAGGAAAAATGTCTCTAGATCAGTTCATGAAGCCAAGCGCTCAGAAATCGATGGAACAGTACCTCTGGTCAGGCAAGATGACTGATACTGGGCAGAAACTTCAAAAATGCATATCTTCCTCTCTAGACTCCAAATGAGGTGCTTCTAGTTGCTACAAGTCTCTGTGACTATCTAGTTTCTACCTATAAAATTTAGTAGCCATTGGACCACGTTTGCCCCTCGGATGACACAATTTCACAACTGACCAAATGAACAGTGCTTGTGCAAATCCGAAATTCTGATACCAACTTTGAAAAATCATAGAAAATTCCACAGACCTCCAAATGACCTGATCTTTAGCTTCCCAAAAAGATCTAGACAAGATCTAGTCACATGCAAAATTTCAAGGCAGGGGTCATTTGGTCAGACTTTGACATAAGAGGGCAAAGTGACCATTTTTTATGTTACAAGAGGGCTATTAGGGTTCAACTTTGCTTCTCCTACCTCTAAGGCTCTATGAGCACATGGGAAAGCATCAATATAGGCTATCAAACATGGCTCAATTTTCTAACAACCTAGATTTGCAAAACTCACTCTCCCACACCAACACATACACCATGTACATAATGCCAAGATTTTACTATTCATACCGAAAACTTGCTACATCTGCACTATAGTTTTAATTCTCATACATATACAATGAGTACATCTATTTACAAGTATTCATAAGTACCTACAACATGTACATCATTAGATTACATCCCTTAGCAACATAACGGTGACAAAATGGCTATTTTACAATTTCTTCACCGAATTCCCTAGCTTCAAGCTTGGTGGGTCCCATGTCTTTGTTCACTTGGTCCACCTAGCATGTTAGGATAGTGGAGAGGAGGGGATGAGATTCAAAGAATCTCAATAGCTCATCTCTCATTCAATCATACATAATATATACTAAGCAAGCTTTTCAAATGCATGTGTGAAAAAGTGGAAATCATGGACACTTTAAAAACAACCTTGGCATATGAATCAATCATACAAGACATTCAAGGGTTCACCAAGTGTTTGGATTAGCCTCACACTTCTCCTCATGGATTTTGGACTTGCCTCACCCACTCTTAAGCACTTTGGACTCAACCATACTCTTAGGAGTTCACATTACTTTTGGGAGACTCTTTGCTTTGTCTCAACCAAGCTCGAGGGTTCTTGGCTCATCCTCACCCAAGGGAAGAATTCTTGGCCTTTCCACACTCAAGCAAACTCATACAAACATCATGGATTCATTTAACATATAACATAGCATCAAGGTTCATGACATGTAAAGGCATGCTAGCATACTTTTCATAGCTTGAAAATACACATACACACATTCTAGAATAATCTAAACACACATTCACGCATGAGAGAAAGGGGAGAGAGCTACCTTATAGGCTAACACAAGCCTTTCCTTTCAATTTGTCTTCTCCCTTCTTGGTTTCACAATCACAACTAGGTGGAAGTATTTCTCTTGAGTCTAGACACACAAAGAGCATGGAATTACTTTCTCATAACTCAACACTTATTCACAAAGCTAGGGTTTTCTCTATAGCAAACCTTACCAAGCTATATAAGAAACTAGGGATTCTTTCTCTCTTTAGAAGTTCACCAACTATCCTTCCTCTCTCAAGCTCTCAAAAAAGGAAAGCATAGAGGAGGAAGTGAAGATACATGAGTTTCTTGCTCCCTCTAGGTCAGAACAAAGCTTTCTTACTCATCAACTCATGGAAATGGAGCTTAGAAGGAGAAGAATAAAATCAAGAAGAAGGAGCATGAAGAGCTTTAAAGGTTCTCACCTTTCTTCCTTAGCTTCCCTTCCTTCTCTCTTAGTTTCTCCTAGTTTCCCTCTCTCTCTCTCAAGCTTTTTTTTGTGCTTGGATGAAGTTTAGTCGGTTTAAGGAGAAAGGAGGAGTTTGGATGCTTTAAAAAGTCAAATTCTCTTTTTCATGCTTTTTCGGACTAGCCCTCGCTACGACGAGCACGTATCAGTCCCAGACCCCTGTCTTTGCTACGGCATGCGCTATGGCGAGCAGCTCCCTGGTTTTTGTATGGGATGCCTGCACTCGCTATAGCTAGAAGGCACTCTCGCTATAGCTAGACCATTTCTTGCTATAGCGAACAGGTACATTCGCTATAGCTAGGCCATTTCTCGCTATAACTAGTAGATTTAGAAAATTTTCAGCCCTTAAAAAATTTTCAGCTTTTTTTTTCTTTTTTCTTTCTGGTTGTTACAAAAACAACTTTCTCCTTGCTACTCAAATGGTGGCCGAAAGTCACCCACATAAGAGCAAGGAAAAAGAAACATTGAAAGCAACCAACTAACCTTGGCTCCTAGCTTTCTTTGAATGGTTTTTCCCTTGCCTTAGCTCTCTTCCTCTAATTCAAACTCCTCCCCATTGGTCTAAGCTTAAAACAAAACTAAATCATGTGCCAAAGCTATGGGAAAAAGAAGGACAAGAAGGAAAATCAAATTGCTAAAGGAATAATACTTTTCTTACCTTTCTCTTGGATTTTTCCTCTTTTTTTTCCTCCATTCTTGGACACCACTCCCAACTAGTCTCCCTTATATTCTTAGGTAGAAATAAGGTCGGTCATATAAGGGAGAGAAGAGGGGCATGTATTTAAAAGATGCTTCTTAAACTTTATTTTTCAAAAATATGTTTATGTCCCCATTTCGTAACTTCTTCATTTTGGCCTCATTTCAATTCCTTTTCGAGAACCGTCTTTTCCATCATAAAAATTAGGTTCTCAATCTTATAAATACCTTTGGAATCACTCAATTTCAATCTAAAACCTTCCCTAATGAATTAGTCAAAGTTCGAGTCAATTGTTATTGGAAAACATCCATCAGAGGGCTTTTAATTGTCTCGTGGCCTCCCATGATTTGCATGGCCTCTGAGAAACCTCATAGAGCTCAAATTTTCCATTCAAGAAGCCTTCCTATGAGTTTTCCAAAAAAGTGCCCAAAATTATGAAAATATCATTATGTTTTGTTACATTTTCGTTAAATTCTGTTTGACTATTTTAACTCCAGTTTTAGGGCATCTTTGGCTTCCTAAATTCATTATTTGAGGTCTAGAATATTGCTCTAATTGTATAGGACCTCGAATCACTCTATTTGAGGGACTTCCTTTTGTATCTGGTGAATTTCGTACATTTATAGAGGAATTATATGTTATATTTCTCATGTTTTCTCATACTTTCGAAGAATTGGATATTACAAAGACATGGTATAAGATGGCTAATTTAGAACCATTTTGGACCAAAATTTCATTCTTTGAGTCATAATATGTCTATTAACCATTGATAGACCAAATGGATGAGTTTTCGGTTGAAATTTGGTATCCATTTAGAACACATTGAGAGCTTTGAACACAATTTTTGGCACTATGTAGAATATCTTATGAATTTTTGAAACTAGCTATTTTTATGCAGAATGTAGCAAAGCATTGTTTACTTGGCTAGTTTCCATTTTTGTATTTTTTGAAGGACCAAATAAATTTTTTTGGCTTAAAATTTTTATAGTAGTTAGCTCTCATTATAAACTTTTTATAGCCACCTAGTTTATATAAGTCGAAGTTGTATAGTTCAAGTTCTAATTTTTTAAATTTTGGGCCCCTATTATATGTTAAAGTGGTGAAATTGTGTATACAAAGCAACCCACGAAATTTATGCTTCTTATTATGATATCCTAAGTATAATGAACTTGTTTAGCATAAATTTGGAAAATAAAATGATGATAATATTTATTTGGGCACAAGTGCATTATTTGAGGCTTTTAATAACAGTAAATTTCATTACTGAAAGTGTGAATTTGATTAATTGATGTTAAATAAGAAATATAACGTGAGATTTTTGGATAATCTATAATGGTATGAGACTAAAGTTATTGGTAGATGCCTTTGGACATGCAAAGATTTCACCTTTTTTCTATATGGCCAAGAAAATCATTAATAAACTTGAGTTCACCTATTCAAAATTCATGCATGTCAAAGTTACATTGGGAGAAGGATGTAGATAGAGATACCTATAAAAAGTGTAATATATAAAGATGGAAACCAAAGGGCAAGGGTATGTATAGTGGTGGTAAAAAGAGAAAGAAGCTATCTATAAAAATTCTATGATATTTTTTACTAAAGCCCTAATTTGAAAATGTTATTTATGTCTTCTCAGACTGCAAACATATGAGATGGCATGCTAGGAAAAAGGAGTAATGATAGCATGTTAAGGAATCTAAACGACTCTAAAGCATGAAAGAGACTCAAAATAATGAATCCTCAGTTTTCTTTAGATTCTCAAAATGTGCATCTTGGGTTGGCTATTGTTGCTACAAAAGTGTATATACAAGTATACATATTACAAAATATAATGATAAGTAAAGTATTGTTCCCACAGAGATTTCACATAAGCATAATTGCAAAGTACTAAAATGATGCATTTTAATCTAAATCAATAACAATAATCAAAGTAAATTTGAACTATAAATATAAAAATAACAAAATAAAAAAAATTCAAACTTTTTCTAGAAAAATTTGCCAAATTTTTCCCTTTATGTTTAGGGGTCTGAGCGGATCGTCGTACAACCCTCAAAATAATACTAGGCTGATAAAATATATAATTAATGGCACAACCTAGGTCATCTCTCTCGGAATTGGCGTTCAATGTTTAATTAAGTTTTCCAAATATTAAAAGACTCTAAAATTTCCTAAACTAAATGGGGTTTTAATTTAATTAAACTATCCTAAAACTAAATTGAATTAAATTCCTAATTACTATCTAATTGGATGAATTATGAATGAAAGATGGACTTATGACTAGCTTTGGATTCATCCCTTGGTATCCACTATCCTTATCCTATTCTAATTGTAATTGATTTCGGTCTAAGAGTTCCTAAATATGTTCATAACAATTTATCTTGAGTAACCACGCAAGAATCAAGAAATCAACGATCTAATGTTGAATTGAAACCTCACATCCAAATTAAATTGTCAATTCTTGTTTTTAAGATCAATGAACACTCAATTTGATTGATTAACTAATTGATTAACATCTGAATCATCCTAAATATTTAATTAACCAACTAAACATTAAGGAATCCTCAAATTAAACAATTACGCTCACTCATGTATTTTATCGAATACCTCCGAAGCATACATGGAATTAAGATAATATTGATGTCTAATGCAATCAATTAATCAACAAAAATTACTTCCTAATTAGTGTCTAACTAACCACTAATTATAATTACACAATTTCTTTATCAAATACATCTTAACCAAGAAAATAAATGAAAGAGAAAAAGTGTAGGAAAAAATAGAAAATTCTTAGCCAAAAACTCTATGTTCATCCATGGATTCAAGCTTCTCCAAAGTCTCCTCCTAGCTAGCCTCAAGATGGATTTAGAAAATCATTGGAGATGGATTGATGGAATGGGGTGGAGATGAGAATGGAGTGGATGAAGAGGATGGATGATTGGTTGATGAATGGTTGTAATGGATGAATGGTCTTGGAGTGGTATATGGCGTGGATATATATAGGCATGAGGGAATGGAGTTGCATGAATGAACTAGGAAATCTAAATATGTGGAGGCATGGTGGACTTGGAGAGACGTGAGATGTGTGGAATTGTAAATGGATGAGAGGCGTGCTGATTGAAGGAAAGAAACGTGCAGAATGAAGCCTCTCCTTCTCATTAAAAATCACGTGCTACCTCTTATGCGTTTTTCATGCGTTTTCTGTAATAACCCAGAAAAAGAAAAGAGAAAAAGAAGGGAGAAAAAGGAAAGGAAAGAGAAGCTGGAAAATTTTCGGACAGCTGAGAATTTTCTAAGTCTTCTCGCCATAGCGAGATATGGAATAGCCATAGCGAGAATGCCTCTTCACCGTAGCGAGTATGTCCCTAGCTATAGCGAGGTGCGGCATTCCATATAGAAACCAGTAAGTTGCTCGCCGTAGCGAAATTGTTCGGGCTAGCTATAGCGAGTATGGCATTCCATATAGAGACCAGGGAATTGCTCGCCGTAGCGGCGCTTTAGCGAAGGCAGAGGTCTGGAATAGACCCGATCTCGCCGTAGCGACGCCATAGCGAAGACAAAAGTCTGGAACAGACACGAGCTCGCCGTAGCGAGGTCACTAACTCGCTGTAGCGAGAGCGGTCCAGAAAAGCGAGGAAAAGAGAAATTGACTTTTAAAAGCTTCCAAATCTCTTCTTTCTTCTTCTAACCGACTCTAACTTGTCTTAGGAGAGAGCAAAGGGTGGAGGAGAGAGAGAGAAGCTGAAGAGAAGAGGAAAGCACAAGAAAGGTATGAATCCTCATGGTTTCCTCTTCATATGTGGCCCTCTCCCTTTTTCCCCTCTTTCCTACGGTTCAGATGTTAGGAATGGTTAGGTTTGAGTCTGGTTTAGAGGAGAGAGAGTGGGAAACCATTCTTGAGAGAGATTAGAAGTAGATAGTCTTCTCTTCTTGCTTTTCCCCTTTCTTATGAGTTGAGAAAGAGAGGGATAGTTCATGGACCCTAGAGTGAGGAAGAAACCTAGAGTGAGAAGCTCAGTAGAGCTGCTTAGAAGTGATCCCTAGCTTAAGAATTGAGTAGTAAAGTATTAATTCCATGCTTTTGTGTGGTTAGGCTCAAGAGGGAACTCTCCCATCTAGAAGTTGTTGTGAAATCAACAAGGGAGGAGACCATTGACAGAGCAAGTAGTAAATAGCCAGCAAAGGTAGTTCTCTCCACTTTCTCTCATGCATAATTGTGTGTTTACATTGTCTTGCTTGTGTGTATGAATGAGCTGAGCTATGAGAAGTGTGTTAGCATGATTATGTGATATGATTGAGATGATGTTTTGAATGCTTGATTGGTTTGCTTGAGAAAATGGAAAAGCCAATAACCCTGAAGCCAAGGTGAGGATGAGCCGAAGCCCTAAGTTGGTTGAGCCATGTCTCCCAAAAGTGAGGTTGACTCCCAAAGAGTAAGGGTGAGTCTAAATACCTCTAAAAGTATGGGAAGGCAAATCCAAAAGCCATAAGGAAGGGGTGAGGCCGATCCAAGTACTTAGCGAGCTCTTGAATGTTATCCATGGCCATTTTACATATTTCAAATGTTTTTCATCATGTTTTATATGCTAACATGCCATACATGCATAATGAGACTTGTTGCATGCAATATATGTATGTTTGAATGAGAGTTGAACTACTGAGATTCTCCGAATCTCACCCCCCTCTCCACCATCCAACTATGCCAGGTGGCCCAAGTGAGATAAGAGATGGGAGCAACCACCAACAAGCATGAGGCTAGGGATAGAGATGAAGAAAAGTGTATAGTTTTGTAATACATTGTACATGAGCTATGAGATGTAAATGTTGTATATGATGTAACATTTATAAATGTTGTAAGACCATGTATGAATGATGTATGTATGAGAATGAGGGTTATGATGAATGAGAAAGTAGATTTTGATATGAAATGCTCATGATAGCCTAATATATATGGGTGCATAAGTGGGCATGGAGTAGTGAGTTTCCCCAATCTAAGTTATGAGACACTTGAGGCATGATTGATAGCTCCTATAGATGCTTTCTCATGTGCTCAAAGGGTCATAGAAGTAGAAAACTTAAGATTGGACCCCATTAGCCACACTTTTGGCCAAGAAAAGGCCATTTTGCACATGATGTCATAGAATAGCCATATGACCTCTTCTAGCCATGAGATTTGACATGGAACTAGAGTATGTTTAGAGATTTTTGGGAAGCTAGAGTTCATGTCATTTAGAGGTCTATAGCATTTTCTATGAGCATCCAAAGTTGACATCAGAAATTCGGATTTTTGAAATTCACTGTTCATTTGGTCAGATTTGAAATCATGTCATCCGAGGGGCAAACGTAGTCCAATGGCTACGAAATTTTATACACAGAAACTAGAGGGTCACAGTGACTTGTAGGAACTGGAAGCACCTCATTTAGAGGTCCAGAGAGGAAGTTATGCAATTTCGAAGTTCCTGCCCAGAATCAGACCCCCAACCAGACCCGAGGTACTGTTTCATCGGTTTCCGGGGAATTGGCTTGGTGGACTGATCTGGAGATATTTTTCTCCTCTAGCTAACATCCACATATTTCCATAGAGATAGAGTTTATGAGCATTGGATTTTTGTGGAATTAGTTAGACATTTTCAAAGTCCATATCAGTAAACTGTGACAGCAAAGAAGCCCCCTCTGACCAGTGAGCTATTTCGATGTCAAACGCAGAATGAGTGAGAGATTGAGACTTCTAAGTATTTTTAGAATGAAGTAGACGTCTCAAACTTTCTATATTGACCTAGATCATGTAGATACGATTTTTCTGCATTTAGTTATGAATTTCCAAAGTTAGCCCAGAAAAGAAGCAAAATCTGCCACTAGCGAAAATGCATGTCTCCAATCCCTTTTTGCTTTCCATGAGTTCTAAACATATAGTAGGGATTGAAATAAGTCTCAATAGAGTACTTGAGCATGAGGAACCATAGAGAGAGCTCAACCGGTCCATGTTACTTCTAAAGTGGATCTCTACCCACACATAGTGCCATAGAAAAAGCAAGCATAAGGTAGAGAGTTTATCTCCCTTGTGAGTTCCGCAATATGTATATGAGTAAAAGGGCACGCTGGGTATGAGCTAGAGGTTAAGGTGTTACATTTTCTACATGCTCTTCTTCACGTTTCAGCGTCTTTATTCATGTTTGTTTATTTTATGTATATATGATGGGCCCCACTTGCATGCTGAATATAATAAAAAATTCAAGCAAAACCACGTTCAGCTCCTTCGTTTTTCTGCTCATCTTCTACATGAATTCCTTCTATTGCTCCTTTATTAATTTTTCACGTGGTTTCCTTTGTTCTGCAGCTTGCTCAGCAGCTTCTTCCATTCGTTTCCGGCTGTTTCTGCATGTTCTGGAGCTTCCAGCGTCAGCATCTTCTGCTTATCTCAAGCCTCTCCTTTCCACGTAGCCTTAGCTCTGTTCTTTATGCTTCATCCAGTTCATGTACTGCAGCTTCTGCTCGTTCCAGCTCTTGTTTTTCCAGCTCCCAAGCTTCTACGAACATGCAGTAGCTTCAGTTACTCATGTTGCTTCCTTGTTTCTCGCCTGAACTCCAGCTTCTGCATGTTCTCTTCTTTGTCACGTTCCCAGCTGCTGTTCCAGCTCATGCTCTATTTTCAGCCATGTTTCATGCAACTCCTTAGCTAGAACCCGTGGCTTCTTTATTTAGTTCTTCCAGCTTCAGTTTGTAGCTTCCCACGTTAACATCTCACAGATTCTGCACCTCAATGAATTACATGCTGCCAGCTTCAACGTGTTGCTTCTCTCATGTAAGCCATCACTCGAACGTGCAACCCGTGGCAAGCTCCTTTGTGTTTTCTTCATCTTGCAGCTTCAACGAGAAACTCATACTTCAACCTCTTCAAAACCCGAAGGAATGTGCTGACTTTTCTACATGGAGCTGCTTCTTCTTCCCTTCGACGTGTTCAGCCTCTGCATGTTTGTGTTTGGCAGCTTTTCACACGCTACTGTTCATTACTGTTCTCAGCTCAGCCATTTCACGTAGCTCTCAGGTTTCTTCGTTTTATCCACGTTGGCTCCTTCCTCAAGTCCTTCATTCCACTTTTTCACTTGCTTCTCTTCTTTGTGTTTCCTCTTCTCCAACCTCCTTGTCATAAACCAATTACCTATTGAAAAATCTGCACAATTAATAGGAAATTCTTAATAGGAAAAATTCACAAAATTATTTAAAGAAAGTTAAACATTAAAATTCAATAATTTTGCAATTAAATTCCTAAAGTGTATAAATGGCTAATGAAACCAAATTCTACCTAATTAAACCCCTAAAGCCATGTTTGGACATTAAAATGCTTAAATTAGGAGAGTTAAAACATGTAAAATTTATGCTTATCAGGGTCTAAACCATCCAAAAAGTCTCAATTCTCAATCAAAACCTGATTACCAACCAATCATATATTATATCATCATTCCCTAACATTATTATGCACTTTAGGGCTCAAATAGCAATTAGCCCAATTCAATGCAATTTTCATCACATAGTATAACATTATATCAAAATACATCTTTCTATGAGAGAAAATACACGATCTCGGCCTTATAAATGAAATATGACTAGGCTTTCTCATTTCCATATATCGAGCATAACTTATAACATACTAAATCTCGAATTACATTATATCTTATTCAACTATAAAATATACATCACAATGGAATATATAAGCATGTAAATTCTATTTATTTCTTGGCATCAAGAAGTTATCTCTTTTCCTTGTCCTGACTAACTTTACCTGGCATGGCTAGTTAAAGATAAGAGTTAAGATTCTAGGAAGAATCTCAATAGCAATACTCTACCAATTCCAATATATACATGTGATTACTCAAGTAAGGAGCTACAAGCATGCATGGTAAAAAAGAATCATAAAACATCATAACACTTCATAGCATAAGCTCAAATATGGCCATATCATACATGCAGCCTAGCTTAAACTCTTTCCTCTAGGCTAATCCCTTTGTCATAAGCTTTTCCTTTAGGCCAAGAGAGAACTATTATATTTAATCCCTTTACCACCTTTCCTTGAAGCTATAATATCTAAAAAGACCTGAAACTAGTTAGTTATAAAAGGAAGTCCTCTATATGGAAAGAATTGAGGCTAAACAAAATTAGAGCAATGACCTAGACCTCAAGAAAATGAGAATATGAAGCTTAAGATGTCTGAAAAACCAATCCAAAATAGTTGAGAAAAATTGGGAAAGAAAGCAGTGGCATTTTTATAATTTCGGGCACTTTTTAGAAAACTCAAAGGAGGGATCTTTAAATGGGAAAATTAAGTTTTTTTAGGGTTCTTAGAGGTTTTAAAAACTATAGAAACCCTTAGAATGGTTAAAACCCCCTCCAGTGAATGATTTTGACCATCAATTGACTAAAACTTTAACCGAATGATTCGGAATGATTTCAAATCGAATTTGGGTAAAACCCAAAGCATTTTATGAATTAGAGGACTAAATTTTATGATGAAAATGATGGTTCTTGAAAAAGAGTTGAAATGAACCTAAATGGAAGAAAACAAGTTGAGGAACTAAATTGTCATTTTGAAAAAGTGTTAAATGGATCCTTTTCTTCTTATAAAGCACATCCCCCCACTTCTCCCTTCTCTTAACCGACTTACCTCTACCTCAAACTAGATTCTTAGACACCTTGAAGTGGCACACCAAAAGGGGGAGTGAAGGGAAGAGAAGACCAAGCAAAAAGGTAAGAAAATATATAGTTTTTCATCCAATTGTTGCTAACTTAAAGTGCATATGCAAGTATACATGTCACAAAAGAAATATAGTGATAAGAAAAGATCGTTCCCTCAAGGATTTATTGTCAAAACTTGTCAAGTACTAAAATTCATACCTTAATTTAAATTAAGTAGATTAATTTAAAATGATTGTATAAATAAGAAATAATTATGGATTATCTATTATGCAAAATTCAAAGTTAGTATTTAAATTTTTTGGTGAATATTACCATATAGGATTATTAGTCCCTCTTGTATTTCATGGCAATTTGCTCAACACTCAATACAATTACTCTCAATGATGATACATGTTAGTCTAGGGTTCAATTATTCCTATAAGTATTTTTCCAAATCTCATATAGGGTTATCCCATCAATTTCATAATTCCTTATAAAACCAACTAAGATCAAATTGTCAGCACAATACCTAATTAGATCATGTGAGATTAATGAGTATATTCCTATCTCATTAACTAAACTATCCACCTTTCCTAGCAAGCTTCAAGTACTCATACGACTCATCTTTTGATCTAACTTCTCTTTCCCTTTTCCAGGTTCAAGCAAAGTATCAAATCAATCTAATTGTTGGCCAATCAATCAAAGAGCATGAAGCATGGAGTTGAATGAACAAATATTCATCATTAATTACAAAATTAGAGTGAGAAACAACCACTAATCCATATAAGAGTTCCTAATAATCCTAGATTAGAGAGTTTAGCTATACACATTCATGAAAACCAAAGATAAAGTTGAAGCAAAATTTAGATACATAAGAACAAATGATAAAAACAGCAGGAGGAAAGAAGAAACTTAGAAATGGAGCTAGTTTCAACTTCAATCTTCAATCCCTTACTTTCTTTTACTTTAAGATATCTCCTAAGCTTCTCCCTAGCCTTTACACACCTGGAATAAACTAAAATCAACCTAGAATGATGGCTCTCCATGCAGCAAAAGCATAAGAAGTAAGAAACCCTCAAAATTTTGAGAAGGAAAAATGCTGCTTTTAGCTAAAATGTGTCACATTGTAGCTTAAGAGGTCACGCCATGGTGAATTTGATTACAGACTAAATATGCACAGTGACTCAGCACATTCTCACTGCGGCGATCTTCGCTACTAAGCAAACTGGATGCGTTCAGTGTCGTAGCGCAACATATCACTGTCATGGCACATTTTGCTTCTGTGTGATGTTTCATCATAGCTCAATATGCTATTCACCATGGCTTTAGCTCATCTTGACATGTGCCATGGCTCAACATATTCTCGCTGCGAA
Source organism: Erythrophleum ivorense (assembly GCA_026724425.1). Lineage (NCBI taxonomy): Eukaryota > Viridiplantae > Streptophyta > Magnoliopsida > Fabales > Fabaceae > Erythrophleum > Erythrophleum ivorense. Next base: position 73,347 of record JAIUCV010000615.1, on the reverse strand, counting down.
GCATTTTTCTTATAATTGAAGTTTTGCTACGGTGCGAATGTATTCACCATGGCACAAATTACCCCTGCATGCTTGCCTTCATTTTTCTTCTCTTTCAGTTGCAGCTTAATGAAGTCTAGCCACAGTGAACTCTTTAAAATAGCAAGAAAACACTACTTAGAAGCCTCTTTGACATGAGAAAGCTCAATCCTCTCTTAAATATGCATCCTACAGCAAGAGTAAAGTATAATTAGTTCTCAATATACTCAGAATTAAAACAAAATCTATCATTGACAATGTAAAAACAAAGTATGGAGCTATTCATCCTAAATATGTTCATTTTATGTAAAAAAAGTATTATTTACCCTATAGCTAGAGGCTAAATCCATATTTACTGCAAGAAAATATACACAAAAACATGAATAATAGGGATTTATCACCAATCTTTTTCTCTTCTTTCTCTTCTTTTTTCCTATGGTTTTTGTGACTAAATTAGAACTTTTTTGGGAATGGTTCAGTAGGAGAAAGTTAGAAATTTAAGGAGAAGCTAGAAGCAAGTGAAATTATTCTGGAAAAGCTTTGACATTAAGGTGAACTTCCATGGCTTTCTTACTTTTCTTGGTTGCTCCCTCCATGTACATGTTTGGCCAGCACTAGGCCCCACTCCATATGGAATGAATTCAAGCTAAAACAAGGGTTTTTAAGCATGATGAATAAGAATATACCATTAGATTTAAAAGATAAGCTTTAGAAATCAAGTTGTGTGACTTAGGGTTCCTAGTGCACCTAACCAATTTTAAAGCTTTCTAATGATAATATAACATATGTAAGAGTATGTGAGAAATCATAAGACATCTAGAAAGTTTCACAAGTGCCATTTCCCTAAGAAAACCCAAGCAAAGTCCATGGGTGCTCACATTGCTATATGTCTTGGCCTAAAGAAGATGAAGTACCTAGAAAGATTTTTCTTTGATTCTAAGGATAGAAATGCCCTAGATATGATTAATAAATATTAAAGATTTAGAAGCCATGGTTTATGAGATGGAAGTTTAGGCTCCATTTTAAGACATATAGAAGCAACTTGAATTTAGACTCCTTAAATTGGCTTTGTGATGACTTTGGGGAGTTTAAATGGAATCAAGAGACTTAGATGGAATGCAAAAGTAGTGCCAAGATTATGAATTCTAGAGGTTGCTTTGTAATGTCTGGTTTTCGTTAAAAGATGAAAATAGATACGTTTTCAAAGCAAGTCCCCTGAAATGAATTAGTTTAAAGTCTTAACAAATTTATGTAACATTCTAGACTCTTTAAAAATGAGAATCCTAGGTTCAGACAGAAAGAAAAATAGAGCTAGAATAAAAAAACAAATTGTAACAAAATGTTGACAAAACATAATGGCATTTTTGTAATTTTAGGCAAATTTTGGAATTCTCATAGGAGGGCTCTTTAAATGGAAGTTTTAAGTTTTTCAGGGTTCTCAAAGGCCCTAAAAACCATAAGAAGCCCCGAAACAATTAAAACTCCTATAGTGTACATTTTTTGACATCGGTTGACTTGAACTTTGACGGATTCATTCATGAAGGTTTAAGCTCTGATTTAAGTGATTCCAAAGGCATTTTATAAAATTGGGAACCTAAATTTTATTATGAAAAATATGGTTCTAAAAAAGAAGCTAAAACGAACAGGAAATGAAAATGCCAAGATGAAGGGACAAAATTAGAATTTTTGAAAATATCTTCTTAACCTAACTATATATAGACCACGCCCTACCTCCTCCTTCATTTAGCTCACTTTGTTTCTACCCAAAACAAGAGAAAAGAGCTAGGGTTTGAGGCACACAAGAAGGAGCAGAAAGGGAGGAGAAAGACAAGGAAAAAGTATGGATTTTCTTGATTTTTCATGCTTTCTTTTTAGCCAACTCCTTTTCCTCCATCTTCCTTTCTTTCCTATGAATTTATTGAAATTATTGGATCTATTTTAAGGGCAGAACAGAGATGAAATTTTTGGATTTAAGGAGAGGAGGCTAAGGAAAGGAACAATCATCCAAGAAACTAAGGAAAAATAAGATAAATCTTCATTCCCTGGTAGCTATCTCTTGTTCCTTTCTTCTCCTTGGTTCATCCCACCTAGGAAACTTTAAGAAGACATGGATTTTAGGCAAAACCAAGGGTGAATTTTAGGGAATGAGTATGGAAAATAAGAATATACAAGGGAAACAACAAACTAGCCATTAGATTTCAAGATAGAAAACCTAGGGTTTCAAGTGTCCATTACAAATTCTGAATTGATACAATGAATCTTAGGTCTAAATAAGTATTTGAATGAACTCTTGAGATCCCTAAAAGGCTCCTCACATGCATCTTCCATCAAGAAAATAAAGAAAACTCCAAAGGTGCCAAGAAGGAGCATAGCATCGGCCTAAGGGACTTGGAGCACTTAAGGTTAGTTTTAATTTATTCTAAACTTATTTTTTATTCATATATGATGGAAGAGGATGAAAGGAAGCCTTGGAAAAATTTTAGAAACTATAGAAAGTGAGATGGAATTATAGGTTCCATAATATGACCTAAAGAAGCAACATGTAGTTAGACTCCTTATTTTAATTGTTTGATGACTCCAAGAGGCTTAAAAGGAGTCAAGAATCATAAATGAAAGGAAAGAATGGAGCCTAGAACTCAATTGATGGATGTTGCTTCATTAGGTGGCTATTAGACCAAGTTAGTATTTAAGGAAGATGTATAGCTTTAGAAATAATTCTAAGAACTTAATTGGCTTCCATATATTGTATTTAGGCCAAAAGAAATAAATCTCACACCCTTGTGTGTGTAAGGTTGAGGGAGAGGATTCAAGATTCAAGGGAAAGGTTTGCAAGTGTAACAATGGTAGCTCTCTCCACTCTCTCATGGATAAATATGTGTTTACCTTATCTTTGAATGTGTGTTTTAAGCCATGAAAAGTATTCTAATAGATGCCTATATCCTATGGTACCATGATGTTGTATTATGCTTTCAAATGATGTTTAGTATGTGTGCTTTGGTTTGCTTGAGTGTAGTGAAGCCAAGAACTTACTAGCCATGGTGAGGATGAGCAAAGAACCCTTAAGAATGGTTGAGACAAAGTTTAGAGCCTCCCAAGAGCAAGGCTTAGTTTAAAGCCTTTAAGAAAAAGGGTGAGGCAAGTCTAATAACCTTGAAGAGAATGGATAAGGCTAATCCACTTACTTGGCAAGCCTACTTATGCTTTGTATGACTTGTTCAAATGCCAAGAATACTTCTTGAATTATCACACTTTCTATTATGCTCATGCATACATTTTTAAGACTTAAATTACATTCTTTATGTATGATTGAAAGGGGGATGAGCTATTAGGATTCTTTGAATCTCATTCCCTCCTCTCCAATGTCTTAACATGCTAGGTGGACCAAATGAACAAGGTAATGGAAGCCTTCAAGTTAGAATATGAGGGATTAATAACAAAGTACCTAATTTTACTTTTTTTATAGCTATACAAATGGCATATGATGTAATCCTATGATGGAATTGTTGTGTAATCATTTAAACACATGTAGTTACCCAAATATTTGATGTATGTATGAGTTTTGGTGCCAAATGAATGGTAATATACATTTTGGGTAGTGAATAGTAATTTCAAGTGTATACATTCTTGTGTATGACATGGGGTGAAAGACTGAGTTTTTAATTTATGGGTTATTCACCTTTGAGACATGTTTAGTAGATTATTTTGGTACTTTTCCACATGCTGAAGTGGCCATGGTTGCCTTAGAAGCTAAAATGGACGATTTAGACCCCTTATGAGACATAAAAATGACCGTTATGCAACCCAATATTCAAAATCTGACCAAATGAGCGAATTTATCCAACAAATTTGTCATGCATATAGATCTCATCTAGAAATTTTTGGGAAGCTAAAGACCAAATTATTTGGATCTTTTTGGAATTAATTATAACTTTTCAAAGTTGGCAATTTTCTGCTGAACTGATGCAGACATTGTTATATAGTCAGTTTTTTGGGCTATGTCATTCAAGCATCAAATGGTATCCAATGCTCATGAAATTTTACAAGCATAAACTATATATGATAAGCTTTCCATGGCCTCTGAGATCACACTAATTGAACCTTTGAATAGGGAGATATGAACTTTTGAAATTGAAGGATAGTATAGTAATGACAGTCAACCTCTGATACTATTCCATCAATTTCTAATGACTAGCAGTCTTTGTTGTACTTTGGAATTATTTTTACCATAAATTAGACATCTATATCTTTCCAGAATGATAAACTATTCTTAATTTTGATTTTTCTAGAATTAGTTACGATTTTTTAAAATTTATGACAGTAACTTGGAAATCCAACCCAAGGCTGCATCATTGATTTTCATGTATATCATCACTTGCAACGAGTTCTATGACACTTCTTGAGATAGTTATGAGTTGTAATTGTGTAATTAAATATGAGAATAAGGTGAATGAATTCATATGGCATATAGGACATTGAATGGAAATTTTATACGCAACATAATGCCACTTTTATTGATTATTTGCATGATGCTTCTTAGAAAATCTATAATCCACAGAAAGAAACCTAGAAGTAATATAAGATGAGCTAGAGAATTATGGTATTACATGCTTCATTATGCACTTATATGGAACCATAATGATATCATAAGATTAAGTAAGCTTATGTAGAGTTTATGTGAGACTAGAAATGATTCCAATGATAAATTGTGTCTTATTTGATGTGTCTAGGCCAAGCAAAAGGAAAAAAGGAAGGAAAGAATAGAGGAAAAAATGTGTAATTATTGATATAAGGTAGCTCTCTAACCTTTTTTACATGCATTTCTTGGATATTTTCTTGTCATTGGATACTTGTGTATATATTTAAACTATGAGATATATTTATAGCTATTGATTATTTGCCATGGTACCATGATGTTCCTTGAAATATTTTTTTGAATGTAAAGTGGCTTGAATGGGTATGGTTATGCCAAAAGCCCTTTAGAATGGGTGAGGATGAGCCAAAAGTCCTTAAGAATGGGTGAGACAAAGCCAAAAGTCTCAAGAAAGAGTGAGGCTAAGTCAAAAGTCCCTTAAAAATGGGTGAGACAAATCCAAAAGTCCCAAGGAAATTGGATGAGGCTAAACCAACATCCTCTAAAGCCTATGTTTGATATGTATGAGTTCATATGATAAGGAAATTGATTTATGTATATTCATAAGAAGTTTTTATGGCATGCATGCATTCTTTGACATGTAAATGAATTATATATGTATGTTTGAAAGGGTAAAGAGCTATTGCGATTCTTTGAATCTCACTCTTCCCTCAACTATATCTAACCATGTCTAGGTGAGTCAAGTGGAGTAAGAAATGGAGGCCATGCACCTTGAAGAGTGGAACTTTGACACTAAAATAGAAATTTTATGCATTTTGATGTCAAAATTTGTATCTATATGATGTACATGTGATGCAAACCATTGAGCATAAGCAAATATATGTAAATATGATGTATGAAATGGAATGTGAAATCAAATGAATGACTGTGAGTTTTTGACATCTACATACTTTGATGCTCATGTGTGTAAGAAAAACTAGGATAGTGATTTTTAGATACATGATGATTTAGATCATTTGAGATGCTCTCATAGGCTATGTTTATACTTTTGGATGAGCTCAAATGGTTGTGGAATGAGTAGAAGACCATTTGGTGTATTTATGACCCCTTTATGGTTCCAAAAATGACCAAATTTTAAGCTGAACCACAAACTGACTAAATGGATGATTTTGTACATGAAATTCAGCATGAATATAAGTCTCATCTAAAGCTTTTTATAGAGCCAAAAAGTACCTAGTCACAGTTCATATAGTCAGTTTGTATTTTTATGTCATTCAGGGTCAAATAAAGGTTCAATGCTCATGAAATTTTAAGCATATATATGAAATTATAAGCTTTCTAAGGCCACCAAGTTTGCATGAAAAAGGAGTTGTATAAAGAGAGTTATGAATTTTTAAAATCAGAGGTCTGGTGGTGCCTGATGTAACAACATAAATTTCTAACTCATTTTATACTATATCTATGACTCACATCATATAACTCACATAAGAGGCAAAACAATAGCATTAAAATAATGCATTATTTAGCATTGCATAGCGTATAAAATTTTTGTTTAGTATCTCGTGGACCATGTGAGCTCATGTATCACATCTAATATTTAATTACATGAACACAACTCATTTCTATCATTAAAATTGGCCTACAACTCGTGGATAGCAAGGGGATACATAAAATTCATGAATGCATTTTCAGCTAGAATTTCCTCATTTCTGTTACAAACTTTGAAAAATTATAACTAATTCTAGAAAACTTGAAATCATGCATTCTTGGCTATTGTGGAAAGCAACACATGTCTAATTTATAATAAAAATATGTATCAACCATGAAACATAACACAGAAGATGTTTGATATTCGAAAAGGTCTAGAGGTTTGGCTGTCCACTGGTGATGTCATAGGATTCGGCAGCAAACTTCAAAAATATCCAATTAATTCTATAAAAATTCAATCTATATAAATGTTACCCAGTCTAGAAAGCTACAGATGTTTGCTAGAGGTGAAAAATAACTCCAGACTAGTTCAAATACATCTAGACCTCGAAACCCAATCAAACAGTACTTGAGGTCAATTTGAGTACCTGATACTGGGCAGGAACTTCAAAAATTTATATATCTCTCTCTATACATCCAAATGAGATGCTTTTAGCACAAGTCACTGGGAATATCTAGTTTCTCCATATAAAATTTCATGGCAATTGGACATCATTTAAGCCCTGTGTGACAAAAATCATTTTCGGACCAAGTGAATAGTGCATTAGACCAAAACCAAAATTTTCACCAATTTTGAAAATTCATCAAATATTCTCTAAACCTCTGAAAATTATGTTCTTTAGTTTTCTAAAAAGGTCTTAACAAGCTATAATTGCATGCCAAATCTCAGGTCAAAAAGAGCTCATTTGGACAAAAAGTGGCATAAGGTTCTAAAACAGTCAATTCTTGATCCATACAAGATACCAAAATGTCCAAATGGCTTTCCTTGGGGTTTGTCACCTCTTGGGCAAGTCTAAAAGCATAAATAGGACTTGTATGAATTGTCCAAATGGTCCCAAATCTCATGCATGTCAATTTGGCCATTCCACTTCCATTTATACACATACTTCCATAATGAAAATTTGCCAATACATAACCAAAATGTGCATATCCATACATACAATTTTAGCTCTCATTCATACATGATACATTAGTATAATTACATATGTTTATGAGGTCATGGTTATATACAACATTATATTACAACATTTGCTACTTGTGTGGCCTTAAAGAAGCAAAAATCATGCACTTGAATGTCATACTTTCATCTTCAAGGTGGTTGGCTTCCATTACCTTGCTCTTTTGGTCCACCTAGTATGTTAGAATACTAGAGAAGAAGGGATGGGATTTAAAAAATCCCAATAGCTCATCTCCCATTCAATCGCACATAAAGTATGCAAAACAAGTCTTACAAATGCATGCATTAACGCATTGACATGTGCAATCATTTAAGAAGCATTCTTGGCATTTGAAAAAGTCATACATAGCATATATAGGCTTGCCAAATATGTGGATTAGCCTCACCTATTCACTTGTGGATTTTGGACTTGCCTCACCCATTCTTTAAGAGGTTATTGGACTCAACCTTACTCTTAGGAGACTCTTTACTTTGTCTTAACCAATTCTAAAGGTTCTTGGCTCATCCTCACCATGGCTAGAGAGTTCTTGGCTTCTCCACACTCAAGCAAACTAAAACAAGCACATAAAACATCATTTGAATGCATAAGACATTATCATGGTACCATGGCATATGAAATCATACTGGAATACTTTTCATGGCTCAAAATACACATACACACATTCAAGACAATGTAGGCACACATCTATGCATGAAAGAAGGTGGAGAGAGCTACCTTACTAGCATTTGTACACTTTTTCCTTAAGCCTTGAATCCTCTCCCTTGACCTCACAGCCCCAAAAAGGTAGAGATCATTCCTCTTAGCCTAGACACATCATATGAAAGCTAATTACATTCTTGAAGCAAAGTCTAAAGCCACACAACTTGCTTAAACACTAGCTTAGCTCATTAGCCCCTTTATGTTTTCAAAATGCACTTAATAAAGCAACACCCCTCAAAAAATTTCTAGGCTCTATCTTTCCTTTCAAATATGATTCTTGACTCCTTTTACAAATAGAGAGCCAAACTATATGTTGCTTCTTTAGGTCATATTATAGAACATAAAGCATCGACTTATTCTCTAAGCTTTCTAAATTTTTCTCAAGACTTCCCATAATATTCATTCATCATATATGACTCAAAAATGGGCTTAGAAAAATTTAAAACTCTCCCTAGGTATATAAACCTCTCTTGGTCGAACCTATAGAAGAATTTGGCCTTCATAAACTTTGCTTCGTTTTCTTGATGGAGGAAGCACATGGGGAGACTTTTAGGGATCTTAGGAGTTCATTTAAACTCTCATTTAGACATAGGAATCAAAGTATCAAATCGAATTTTGCAAGGAATATATGAAACCCTAGACTTTGCATCTTGAATTTCCATGGTTATTTGTTAATTCTCTTTGCATATTCTTAATCTTCACATCCTTTTTCCTACGAATCACCCTTGGTTTGATCTAAAACCCAAGCTATCTTAGGGTTTCTTAAGTGGGGCAAAACGGTGGAGGAAAAGGAGCAAGGGATAGCAACCATGGAAGAAGAAATTACCTTGTTTTCCTTGTTTTTTTTTCACTTGAATCTTGTCTTTTTTAAGCTTCTCTCTTCAAATTTGAATTTTTTGCTTAATTTCTCTCTTAAAATAGATTTATAAACTTCATTATAATCAAAGAAAACAAAGAATAATAGAGGAGAAGAGGTTTAGATGGAAGAAATCATAGAAAACTACCAAGAATCCATACCTTTTTACCTTAATTTCTCCTTCTTCTTCTCTCCCTTTGGTGCACCTAAACCCTACCTCTCTCCTCTAAATTAGGGTAGAAACAATTGTGTCTAAATGAGTGAGGAGGTGGGGCACCGCTTATATATAGGTGGGAGAAAGACACACTTTTCAAAAATTCCCATTTTAACCCTTCGTTCTTGGCATTTTTGTTTCTAACTTATTTTAGCTCTTTTTGAGAATCATCTTTTCCATTATGAAACTTAGGCTTCTAATTTAGTAAAATTCCTTTGGAATCACTCAATTCGGAGCTAAAACTTTCCCGAATAAATTAGTCAAAGTTTGGGGCAACTGTGTTGAAAAACATCCATCGAATGGGCTTTAACTATTCCGGGGCTTTCCATAGTTTTTAGGGCTTCTGAGAATCCTAGATAACTCAAAATTTTCATTTAAAAAGCCTTCCTATGTGAATTTCAAAATTTTCTCAAAATGACGAAAATACCTTTATGTTTTGTTAACTTTTTGTCATAATTCATTTATTCATTCTAGCTCCGTTTTTCTTTCCACTGAGCTTGAGATTCTCATTTTTAGGAGTCTAGAATGCTTCTTAAATTTTTCAGGACCTTAACTAATTCATTTATGGGGACTTTCCTTTTATATCCAGTGAATTTCATTCGTTGACAAAAAAATCGTATATTACGTTTCTCACATTTTCTCTTATTTTTAGAAAACCGAATGTTACACTTGAATATTATAGTAGTCTCTGATATGTAATGGCTTTTGTAAGACAAATGAACTCATATGCCCTTGAAATTCCTCCAGCAATCTCATCTTAAACTTTCCATAGCCACTGAGAGTACCTCATTTAAAGCTCTATAAAAGGAGATATGGATTTTTGAATTTCTAATTTAGCTGCAGGACACCACCCAAACTAGTGTTACTATTCCATTGAATTTGTATATGTGAATTAAAGGACATCCTAACCTTTCTAGAAAGCTATAACATGCATGATTTCAATTTTTTAAAATTAATTATGATTTTTCGAAGTTCTTGTTAGAATATGGAGCATATGCAAAAATGGCAGGTGTGCTGTGATTTTGTGTTATGCACCTTGGACCCAAATTTTTAGCTTTAAATTATGTTAATTCTAGTTGAACAAATGTCTTATAAATGGAAAATAAGTTTGATAAATTCACATGGTTCAATTGACAATTAATGAATTATTTTGGCTTTTAATAATGGTAAATTCTATTGCCAAAAGTGCTTAATTATGAAAATGAATTCTTTAGTAAATTGTGATGTGAAATGGATGCTAGTTATGCATGATGTGACAAAAGCCACAAACCATAAAACATAACCTTAAAAAAGATAGAAACATAACCAACTCAAAACATCTTTAAAACATATATCATAAAACATAACCTCATAAGAAACCAATACACACAATGTAATCCAAGCTCAAGCAAATCAATATGCATATAAGAAAAGGAAGAGTAAGCTACATGATACAAGTCAAGAATCTATTGTCCAAAATATTTATCTCACTTGTTCATCCTCTTTATTCTCTTCAATTCTACACACACACAAAGGTGTGGTGATACTAACTTGGTCTAAACATGATAAATTAGGTACAAAATGGTCAATTACTATATAATAATTCATTTTACTATAACACATAGTTTAACATAGGCTATCATGAATTTTAGACATATTTTAAGTTATGACTCCTAATTTGGTCCAATCTTTGAAAAATCATAACTTGAGTTAGCGGCCTTTAAAATTAACAAACTTTATCTTGTTGGAAATATCTATTCATTTACTTTATACTATAACAATTTCATATTAAAAAGATCTCATTTGATCCTTGAAATCACTCAAAAAATAGAACCAAAATTGTGCAAAAAAATGGTAGTGATAACTTTTTTGAGCCAAATTTAAAAATTCATAAAATAGTTTACAAAGTTCCAAAAATTATAATCTTAGACTTAAATGAAACCTTTATATGGCCTCTAAATGCATGCCAAGTTTTAGCCTAAATTCAACCTTTAGAGCCATCAAGGACAAACATACATTTTAGTGCTCATTATGGTTCTTTTTTGCCATTTTAAATGCCCAAACAAGCAATTCTATTGAATTCTTCATTATGATCAAATTTCATCTCAAGCAACTAACTTTCTAACGTGGTTCATTACATGAATTTAGGCATATATCTCAAAATGACCATCTCATTTGCAAAATGGCTAAACTTGACCATAATTAAGCTAGAATTTCAATTTTGAGAACATTTTGGCATTTTCTTTGTTTCCAACCATCTTTATAATTCATAACTAAGTTATTTAAAGCATGTAATCCATGAAACAAACCTCCTAGATGCTCATACTTAGTCCAAATTGAAACTATGCACTTTTAAACTTTCAGGCCATTTTTTCTCAATTTCAAGCTAGTTTCAAGCAATCACCATGCCATACTCATACTTTCCATCATCAACAACATAAAATAGAATCAAGAATGGCTCTAAGGTTCAAAACTACTCAAAATATTAGCTTGTTTCATACCTTAAATGGAAGCTCTCTTGATAAAGAATCTTTTGCACTAATTGAAATTCCAAAACAAGCTACTTAAGTTGGGGTAGCGGCCACTAAACACTGTAACAACCCTAACATCTAATTATAGTAATTAGGCTTAATTGAGAAGTTAATGATCATAGATCAAGGCCTAAAGTCTTTACAATTAATTAGATTAAAAAAAGTGAGAAAATTTAAACCTTGATATTATTAAAGTTATTAGCTAAACAATCACAACTATTTATATCCACTAGTAACTCTAATTATCAATTAAGACATTTGATTCACATTACCATTGATCCCAAACTCATAAAGTCCTCTTACAAATGCTCTCAAGTTATTATATATCATATTCATAGTAAAATCCAAGGTTTCTAAGCAAAAATAAGAGTTTGAGAGACTTAGATTGTGACTTAGACTTTCCCGCTGTGGCTAAACTGGTTACTGGAATTTAAAACTAATTTTGGAAACTCATCATGGCATAAGTGGCTAGTGGAACAAAAAACTCAAACTTCACACCTTGCATCGTGACTTAGGTTTTCCATGCTGCAACGAAGGTACCCTCTAGACTATATTGTTCAAAATCTCCTAATTCGTGCCATAATGGACCATCCTTGCGCTATAGTGAGATGAGCTATTGGAACCTAGATTTTTCTTTCTTTAATTCTCATCGTGACAAGTTCCACTCGTGTTGTGGCGAATTCACTCTCAAGAATGCTCCCTATCTAACTTTCCTGACTTGTGCCACACTACAGCTTAAGATCCTACGCAGAGGCAAAGTTTGGTTCTGTTACCTTCCTTGGCAAAAATTATGGACTTGCGCCGCAATGAGGCATCTCATGCCACGACACCCCTAGCTTTTAGAAGAATTTTGGCCACGACTTAGGTAGTTTTGGCCATAGCTCAACTCCATTTTGCACTTAGACTCTCCCAATTTCATCCCAAACACTCCAACTCTTCCTCTAATAACATTCTAAGGTCATTCTACCTTAATTTATAAGGTTTTAATGGTATTCAACTATCTAAATTACTCAACACCCCTCATAACCACTTAGAGACTAGAGTGTTGTTTCCAAATCTCTTTATCAGTCATACACAAGCAAATTCATAAATTATTGATAGCAAGAAGATTCATAAGCCACTAATATTATCATTCATAAGGATACCAAACATACTTTTAAGTAACAAGTCATATATCCATACTACTAAGGTTCCACATTAGATTATAAGTGATCACATATATTAGATTCCAAATTGTGTAAGGCCTAGCTCCTTATTAGTTACATCAATGTTTACCAAAACACTAAAATACCTACACTTGACAATATGAGTGCATGATGATGCTATACATAAGAGCGACAAAATTAGCATCTACCCTAAATTAGATTAACCTAAGTGTAGCAATCCCCACATATGGTTTTAGCTCATAGATGTTTATCCACTTGCTTCCCTTTATCCTTCCTAAAGGACCTTTACCTGAAAGAGTTAATGTAACACCATAATTTGCTATCTCATCTCACATTAGTTATAGGCTTCTTCCTATACAATTTCAAGAATTCAAGGAAAAGCCATTAAATATAATCAGTTAAATTGCATTATGTCATGCATACATTTTTTATTTTGTCCCATGGGCCATATGGACTCATCTATCTCATTCTTATATTTAATTACACAATTACAACTCATAACCATCTCAGGAAGTAGCCTAAAACTCATGCAAGTGAAGTATACACATGGAAATAAAGGATGCAACCTTGGATTGAATTTCCAGAATTCTAACATAAAATTTGAAAAATCATAACTAATTCTATAAAAACCAAAATTAAGAAAACTATACTATTCTAGAGATATATAGATGTCTAATTTATGTAAAAAATAATTCCAGACCACAACAAGAATGTTAACTTACTAGAAATTGATGGAATAGTACGAAAGGTTGTCTGTCACTACTCGTACTATCCTCCGACTTCAAAAATTCATATCTCCCTGCTCAGATGTCCAATTTAGGTGATCTTAGTGGCCATGGAAAGATTATCATGTATAGTTTATGCTTGTAAAATTTTATGAGCATTAGAAACCACTGGGCCCTCAAATGACACAGTCTAAGAAATTGACTACATAAACAATGTTTGCACCAGAATAGCAGAAAAATGCCAACTTTGAAAAATCATAATTAATTCCACAGAGCTCCAAATAATCTAGTCTTTGACTTTCCAAAAAGCTCTGGATGAGGTCTATTTGCATGCCAAATTTCATCGATAAATTCATTCATTTGGTGAGATCTTGAAATTAAGTTGCAAAATGACTCATTTTGTGTCATGTAAGGGTCTCAAATGGTCCAAAATTACTTCTAAGACAACCATGGCCACTTGAGCATATGGGAAAGCACCAAAATGGTCTACTAAACTTGTCTTAAAGGTGCATAAAGACAAATTTCTCAAACTCACTCATTCACTGTAACACCCCAAAATTAATTAAGGTATCAATGATGTATTTGGACTAATTTAAAATAATTATTATGGAATAATTGGGTAAGCTATATGAATGAAAATTTACAGAGAAATAAGTTATTAATATGGGTTTAAAATTTCAATTAGATTAAAGCTTAATTTGGGCCCAAAATTAATTTGAGTAAGCCGTAGGTAAGGATTAATGGAGGCCCAATGATTTTAGGTGCAAGCCTAACTCCTTATCACGAGACTTGGGCCAACAGAGATCACCTAGCAATAGCCCAATCTAATTTAGTGAAATAAAGGCCCAAGACCCAATTTACATAAGCCTTTATAGTTGGCTCAACACACATTATGCAGACCCAAGTTGGATTGACTCTTGGAACTTGGCCTAATCCAATCAAATTTGTATAGCCCAACTCATGAAATAAGGCCCAATAAGTAAAAAAATCTGAACCTATAAGGATTTGGGCCTTCGAGTCAACCTACAATCCATTTGGGACCCAACTTAAACACAACTAAACCCTAAATACACTTAGCCTCCTCCCCATTCTACAGAAAATGCAGAAGAGGCAAAGCAAAATTCAAAGGTTGAGAGGGAGGCTAGGGTTTTTCTGCATTCCTCCACCATTTCTCACTTCTAGAGGAAGATTTGACAAATGTAATTTATATAAAACATGTCCCTCTCATTCTCCTCTTCATTTTAGTCTGATTAGTTTCTGGTTTTGAGCATTTTCATCTCTTTCTCAAATATGAAATTTGGTGTTTGGGTGTTTCCTTGAAATATTTCTGGAGTAGAAGCTAAAGGGGTGATTGGGTAAGTATTTCACTCTTATTTTGTGTATTATTTTGCTGGAAAATGTCCTTAAGGATTGATTTTCATAATAGGTTCTGCTGTTGTGTGAAATTATAAGGAGATGAAGGTGAAACAATGAAACTTCTGGGCATGATGACTCAAATTCGAATTTTGGAAAGACCCATGGTGTGTTGTTAGTAGTTGAAGATCAAATTAGTCCATTTGACCTTTTGGGTGTATGTGTAAGTGTTCCCCTTTCTCTTGTGTGGTATATATATAGAATTTCCATCATTTGGATTGACTTTTGGTGTATGGCTTTTACATGTGCGAAAATGGATATGTTAGGAGTGACCCATTGTGAGTTCTTATTGTTGCGATCTTGAATTGGTGCAGTAGACCCTTAGGAAGCTTGGGTAAGGAGTTCTTAATATACTCTTATTAAGATTAATCTGTGGATAGGGAAATTCTGTACTAATGGTAGTTGAATAATGATGATTATGCTTATGTTAGGCCTAGTGTGCTTTGAATCATAATGGTAGCTAGAGGATGAGTAATTGGCTTCATTGAGGTAACTGGGGTTAATTTTCCAATTCCATGTAGATGTTTATGTTAATATGATATTGTTTGCACATATATGATTTTGAAATACTAAATGATTGGTTGACTGCTTGAATTGTTATTGTGATTGGACCTTGTGAGTCCATAGTGGAGCTGTGGTACGGTTGCCACTCGTGCATGTGCTTCAATCGAGCATTGAGTTGTAATCAGACCCCAGATGCATTGAGCCCTAGTTGTGCTCATTATGGAGTAGGTTTCAAGGACTGACCTCTCCTGATGTTCTTAGCCATTAACATGTTGTGTATGATTACTAGTATGGGATAGTAGTTATTGGTAGTTCAACTAGTTTTATTTGCAAATTGAATTGATGATTCTGGTACTGATGACATGGAATTTGCACTGGATTGATTAACTTGTACATATAGATGGAAATTGCCTTTTGTTACTGAGATTGTATATCTCACTCCGTTGTGGGCTAACATTTTTAGGGACCGCACCTCTTAGTGGCAAGGAGAAAATTAACGGGAGCTTATTAAATGGTTTGGTAGCACATAGGTTTGGAAACCTTGTCAAATTGTATTGTAACTAGATCACTAGTTTTGTATCATTGCTGCATTGCATCATAAATTGCCAAATATAGGGATTGTATATGTAATTTAATTATCATAGGATTAAACATTATGGTTGTAATTGACTAACAATGGACAAGTGATTTGATCTTGTCTGAACAGTAAGCATGGGCCCCATGCACCTTGTGACCATAATACATTTACTGTCATTGATCTATGAACTCACTGGTTTATGGTGGCTAGAGGGTTAAGGATTTACATTTGAGTTTTGAATGGGTAATGATAGATGTGTTAGGTAGATTAGGTAAAAGAAAGACACTAAATCTTCATACACTAAGTTAAAATAGCTTAGACTGTTACTAGAGGGGGAATTAGAGAGCATGAAATGAAATCTTGGGACTCACAGGAACAGTAGGGAATTGGCTGTGGCCAACATTTAATTGGCCTCAGCTAAATGGTAACAGAGGGGAATTGGTCGCGGCTAACATTAATTAGCCTCGATCAAATGCGGCGAAACTACCAGGGAAGAAAATAGAGAGTAATTGGCCATGGCTGTAACACCATAACTTCTAGCTCATTCGATGTCATTTATAAGCTTTGTATTATCAATCCCATAAGATCATATGAAAAGGGGATGAAAATAATAAACATTTTCCGCGTTGCGCTATGTCAAAAAAATTCAATTTGGTGTCACGTGGACTGTGTGAGCTCATACTATACTTCCTCATATTTAATTTCATTATTACAACTCATTTGTATCACAAAAACATGCCTACAACCCATGGAAACCGAAATGGAGCTCAAAATAAACAAGCACATTTTTGGCCAGATTTGCTCCATTTTCTGACCCAACTTTGAAAAATCATAACTAAATTTAGAAAATTCAAAATCATGAAATCTTCATCATTATGGAAATATTAGGATGTCTAATTCACACTAAAAAGACGTCCAGGTCATAAAATTCATCACACAGGATGTTTGACATCCAAAAAGCTACAGAGTCGCTGGCTGCCTGGGCTGTTGTTCAGTTTACTGATACAAATTTCTGAAATTCATAACTAATTCTATAAAAATAAAAATCACACACATTTGGTCATTCTGGAAAGCTACAAATGTTAACTTGATAGTAAAAATAATTCCAAAATGAAACAGATACATTTAGTCAGCTTGACCCTATGGAACAGTAACTGGACTCGTGGGGCGCTACTGATACTGACAGTTAACTTCATACATGTATAACTCACTGCTCAGACCTCCAAATGAGATGATCTCGGTGGCCACAGAAAGCTTATGACCTATAGTTTATTCATGTAAAATTTCATAAGCATTGGATACCATTTGAATATCGGGTGACACAGAATTCAAAACTGCCAGTATGAACAGTACCCATACCAGAATCCATGAAAAATCCCAATTTTGAAAATTCATCAAATATTCTGTAGGTCTCCTAAAATTATGATCTTTAGCTTCCCAAAAATCTCTTAATGAGACCTAATTTCATGCCAAGTTTCAGGGCAAGACTAACTCATTTGGCCAAAAAATAGCATAGGGTTCCATTATGGTCAATTTTGGCTCCATATTGGGTACCAAAATTGCCAAATGGATTTCCCTTGGTCTTGGCACCTTTTGGGCAAGTTTAAAAGCATATTTAAGACTTGTGTGAGCTGCCCAAACGGTCCCAAACCTCATGCATCTCATTTTGGCCATTCAACCTACATTTATACACATATTCATCAAACTTTACATTCTCATACCATGGCATTTCATACTCAAAACATGTGCTAATGGTCATATATCATTTCCATACATCTAAACATCACATAATAGTATGTTTACATCTATCTCAATGTTCATAATACATATACAACATCTTATACATCTTGGACCATTATCATGGTTCCAAAATAGACAAAATAAGCATAAGCTTGTCAATTGTCCTTCTTCATGGTGGTTGGCTCCCTTCACCATAATTGCTTGGTCCACCTAGCATGTTAGGACATTTAAGAGGAGGGAGTGAGATTCAAGAATCTTAATAGCTCATCTCCCATTCCATCACACATAATATGTGCAAGCAAGTTTCACAAATGCATGCATGGAGAAAGTAGAAATCATAGGCATTTTAAAAGCAACTTTGGCATGTGAATCAATCATACAAGACATTCAAGAGCTTACTAAGTGTTTGGATTGGCCTCACACTTCTCCTCATGGATTTTAGACTTGCCTCACCCATTCTTGAGCACTTTGGACTCAACCATACTTTTGGGAGCCCACTTTGCTTTTGGGAGACTTTTCACTTTGTCTCAACCAAGCTCAAGGGTTCTTGGCTCATCCTCACCAAAGGGAAGAGTTCTTGGCCTTTCCACACTCAAGCAAACTCACACAAACATCATGTAATCATTTGAAAACATAACATAGCATCAAGCATCATGGCATATAAAAGAATGCTAGCATACTTTTCTTAACTTAAAAATACACATACACATATTATAAAATAAGCTAAACACACATCCATGCATGAGAGAAGGTGAAGAGAGCTACCTTGCACAATTTCACACACTTTTTCCTTAGCTTTCAAGTCTCCTCTTTCGGCCACACACCCACAATTTGGTGGAGATAGTTTCTCTTGGCCTAGATACAATTTATGGGAGCCAATTAGGTCTATGAAACATATTCTAAGGCTACATCACTTGATAAAACACTAGATTACTCTATAGGCTCCATTATGGTCCATAATCACACCTAATGAAGCAACACCCATCAAATGACTTTTAGGCCTCATTCTTTCTTTTCAATTATGATTCTTGACTCCTTTTAAACCTCTTGGAGTCATCACATCATTAAAACAAAGGGCCTAGCATCATGTTACTTCTTTAGGTCCTAATATGGAACCTATGGCACCAATTCACTTTCTTTGAGTTCTAAATTTTTTCTAAGGCCTCTACTCATCTTCACTCATCACATATGACTCAAGACTAGCCTTAGAAAAATTTAAAACTCTCCCTAGCTATAGGAACTTGCCTAGGCTGAGACTATGGGGGGAAGAAGAGTTCACGGCCTTCTTGATTTTTCCTTGATGGGAGACACACTCGGGAGGCTTCTTAAAGGTCTTAGGAGCTCAATCAAACACTCATATATGCTAGGGAATGCATGAATCAAATCAGTTTTTACAATCCCTTCAAATGTACTACACTTTTTTTACTTAGAGTTCATTAATTTTTCTTGCAATTTCTTTGCTTTCTTGGATGGGAGGTGCATGTGGGAAGCTCTCTAGGGGTCTTAGGAGCATGTTTAAACATTCAATTAAGTCTAAGAACATTCATATAAAATCAGATTTGCAAGGGAGCATTTGGATCCCTTATGGTTCTATCTTGTCTCCTAATGCTCCTTTCTTGATTCTATTGGTTCCTTCTTAATCATTGCCATCTAAAACCTCTAATCCCTCCACAAATTGGATAGAAATCAGCCCATAAGACTTGGGCTCATGGTGGTCAAATTCGTGCAAGAGGAAGGGGGAGGAAGAAACTATCAAAGAATGGAAGTTTTACCTTGTTTTCTTGCTTCCTTTAGCTTGTTCTTCCACTTGGTTGACTTGCTCCCTCAAATTTCGAAATTTCCCTCTTTGTTCTACCCCAAAAATAGCACCAAACTCTCCATTAAAATCATAGAAAGAAAGCTTGAGAGGAGAGGATCAAGTTTCAAGAAGGAAGGATATAGAATTTCTTAAAGTTTCTTACCTTTTTCTTGAATTTCTTCCTCCAAAATCCTCCTCCTCTTGTACGCCTAAGAAGCTGGAGTTTTCCTCTGAAATTAGGCAGAAGCAAATCGATCTTAGAAAGGAGAGAAAGAACGTGGCATATAAAGAAGCTTCCTTTAACACTTTAATGCCAATTTTGCCCTTCGTTCTTAGCATTTTCGTTTCTCCGTCGTTTTAGCTCCTTTTTGAGAACTGTCTTTTCCATTTGAAATCACTCAAATCAGAGTTAAAACCTTCCCAAAAGAACCGGTCAAAGTTTGGATCAACTGACATCGGAAAGAGTACACCGGAGGGGCTTCACTGGTCCCGGGGCTTCCCATGGTTTTTGGGGCCTCTGAGAACCCCGGAGAACTCAAAACTTTTATTTAAAAAGCCCTCCTATGAGTTATTTAAAAAGTACCCATATTTATGAAAATGCCATTGGCCTTTCGACAAATTTATCGAATCACTCTGGCTTTGATTTCTGGGCAACTCAAGGCTCAAATCCTTATTTTCCATTATTTAGAATTTTATCATAATTTTATTTGGCCCCAATTCCTTTTATTTTAAGGACTTCCTTTTATATCTGGCCTATTTCTAACGTTTATGGAGAAACCAAACATTTATGGAGGGACTGGATGTTACAGCGGTGAACAGTGGGGTTAGCCGCAGCTAAATTTGAAAGGCAGATTTATGAGTGTTCCAGAGGGTATTTGGCCGTGGTGAAATGTGCAAAATTTGTGAAGGCGTAAAAGCAGTTGAACCTGAGAGTAATTGGCCGCAACGCAAAGGAATTTAGCCACGGCGAAGGTGCTTAATTTCTCATATTCACTTAGAAACCTTAGTTTCTCTTATGGTAATGCCAAAGAATGATCTAAAAACACTTGTAAGAGGATTTTGTGAGTTGGAATTGATAAATGGAAGAATCAAAGGCTCCTCATTGATAATTAAATTCACTTGCATATTCGAATAATTGTGGTTGTCTAGTTAATGACCTTAATAACATTAAGTTTTCAAATTTCCTCACTTTTTCCTAATGTAAATAATCTTAATGACTTCAAACCTTGATTTATGATTATTAATTACATTTTTTAACCTTAATTACTATAATTTGAAGTTAGGGTCATCACATTCATCCTAAGTTATACACAAGAATGCATATGTCATATCTTGCCATTCCATACCCAAATCATGCTATATCATGCATATTGCACCAAATCTCATTCATACATAATACATTTACATATTTATGTGTGCTCATAAGGTTATATAACATATACAATGAAGAATTTCATCATGTGCTACTCATATGGTTACAATTTAGCATTTTCACATACTTGGTTGTCAAACTTCTTCTCCTAGGCTTGATAGCTTCCATTCCTTTGCTCACTTAGTCCACTTAGACATGTTAGACATGTAGGGAAGAGCAAATGAGATTCTAGGAATCCTAATAGCTCTTCTCTCTTTTAATTACACATAAAGAATACAAATCCATGTCTAAAAATGCATGCATGAACATTATGAAGCATGTAACTATTCAAGAAACATCCTTGGCATTCAAGAAGTAACACAAAACATACATAGGCTTGCTAAGTAAGTGGATTAGCCTCACCCATTCTCTTTTAGAATTTTGGACTTGCCTCACCCTTTTTCTTAAAGGCCTTGAACTGAGCCTTGCTCTTAGAAGACTTTAAGCTTTGTCTCAACCATTCTTAAGGATTCTTAGCTCATCCTCACCATAGTTAGAGGGTTCTTGGCTTCACCACATTCAAGCAAACCCAAGAAAGTGCACAAGACATCATTTGAATGCATAAAAAAATATCATGGTACCATGGCATACAAAATCATGCTAAAACACATTTTCATGGCTTAACACATGCATACACACATTCAAAGGCAAGACAACATTCATCTATGCATAAGAGAAAGGAGAGAGAGCTACATTTGTTACAATTGCAAGCTTTCCTTCTTGAATTTGGATTTCTCTTCCTTGGCCATATACACACACTAAGGTGGGGCTTGTTTCTCTTGGCCTAAATATATCATATGGAAGCCAATTATACTCTTAAACCAATTTCTAGAGCTACATATTTATTAGAAAAGCTAGGTAGTTCATATGGCTCTTTTATGGTTCCATAATGCACTTAATGAAGCAACCCTATGGAAACATGATCTTTGCTCCATTTATTTTATTCATTTATGATTATTAACTCCTTTTAAGCCTCTTGGAGTCATCACACAATCAAATTAAGGAGCCTAGCTAGGTGTTGCTTCTTTAAGCCATAATATGGAACCTTTGATATCATCTCACTAGCTATGGTTTCTAAAATTTTTCCAAGGCTTCCTCTCATCCTCTTCTATCATATATGACTCAAAAATAAGCTTGAAACAAATTAAAACTACCTCTAGGTGCTCCAACCTCTCTAGGCCGTGGCTATAGAGCATGTGAGCACCAAATGAGTTTGCTTTGTTTTCTTGATAGAAGATACGTATGAGGAGCCTTCTAGGGATCTCAAGAGCTCATCCAAATAGTCATTTAAGCCTAGGAATTATTGTATCAAATCAAATTTTTAGTGAAATACTTAAAACCCTAACTTTGCTATCTTGAAATCTAATGGCTATTTGATTGTTTCTTTTGCATATTCTTATTCTCCTCCCTCATTTTCCTAAGATTTATCCTTGGTTTAGCTAGAATTCCAACCCCTTAGGTCTGGTCTTACATGAGGCGAAATGGAGAGAAGAAGAACAAGGAGGCTTAAGTTTAGAAAGTAGCAAAAATACCTTAGATTCTTAGTTTTCTTGGCTTGTTCATCACTTGGTTGGCATCCTCCCTTGAATTTCAAAATTTTTACCTCTATTCTGCCTTCAATATAAACCCAAACTCTTTATTAAAACCATGGAAAGGAAGCTTGAGAGGAGAGGAACAAGTTTCAAGAAGGGGAAGCATGCAAATTATTAAGCATTCTTACCTTTCTTGCCTTGATTTTCTCCTTATCCATTCCTTATTTTGTGCTCTTAAGTATTTTAAGTTTTCTCTAGTTTTTGGGCTGAATAGGTCATGGAAATGATGAGGGGAAGAAACATGAACTTAAAGAGGTTTTAAGAAGCTTCTATTTTCTTAAAAATTCTAATTTTGTCCTTTCATCTTGGCATTTTCGTTTTATCTTTTTTTTATCTCCTTTTTGAAAATCGTCTTTTCCATCATAAAATTTAGGTTCCCAATTTTATAACATGCTATTAGAATCATTCAAACTGGAGCTAAAACCTTCTTGAACGAAAGGGTTAAAATTCAAGTCAACCGACTTTAGAAAACATACACCGGAGGGGTTTTAACTGTACTGGAACTTCCCATAGTTTTCAGGGCCTCTAAGAACCCCGAAGAACTCAAATTTGCCATTTAAAGCCCTTCTGTAAGATTTCTAAAAATTGTCTAAAATTATGAAAATGCCATTATGTTTTGTTACATTTTTGTTAAAATCCATCTGACTATTCTAGCTCTGGTTTCAAGGCACCTCTAGCCTTGAATCACCATTATTTAAGGTCTAAAATATTATTTTAATTTTATTGGACCTCAAATCACTCTATCTAGGAGATTTCCTTTTGTATTTAGTGAATTTCGTACGTTTATGAAGAAACTGTACGTTATGTTTCTCGCGCTTTCTCTCGTTTTCAAAGAACCAGATATTACAGTTAGCCCATAAGATGGGGTGAGATGTAACCAAAGGTAAATTCCATTCATATACATAAATTTAATTAACATATATGCATTAAATTGGATAAGTATCAAAACATCATAATATCAGCAAAATGCAATAATTGAGCTATCGATGACTACTATCCTATACTAACAATCACATGTAACATGTTAATAGCCAATAACACTAGGAGAGGTCCATCCACGACACTAAATCCTCAATGAACACAACTTAGGTTTAGTGCATTCAGGGGTCTGATCAAAACCCTCTGCTTGATCGAACCATGATGCACAGGTGGCAACCGCATCACAACTCCACCTTGGACTCACACAAGGTTCAAACACAATAATTCAAATAGCTAACCATTCATTTAGCATTCAAAATCATACATTATAACAAGTATCATATTAAAATGAGCATATACATGGGATTAGGAAATTAACCCTAGTTACCTCACTTTGTGGACAATACTTGAAGGCTAATAATAGTGCCAATTCACCCTATGATTACAAAGTCAGATAATTACTACTCTTAAGTATCATTTATAGCAGCAAACTAGACACCCAAGGAGTTAAACTACCAATGACTACTAGATGACACTTACCTAGCCACCAAGATGCTCTAATTTGAATTTGGTGTTCCCTATACCAAAAACTCTAAAATACCTCTCAATCTTCTAAGTAAATTCACACAAAATCACCACTCATATTATAAGTCAGCTATATGGGTCTTAAACCAATAGAAAATGCATCAAAATGATAAGGTAATACTTATCCAATATCCTTCTTAACCTCAATCTTTGAAAATCATGCAAAAGCAACCCACAATAATTAGTTTTAAACTTGGGTGGAGGGTGAAAATACTCTAAATGAAAAACTAATTAGGTCAAATCAAAGAGGAAAAAGAAAGAGTTAAGTTGTATATAGGTTACCTTGGCTGAATCTTGTTCTAAGAGTAGGAAAAGATGAAATTATGCCAAGAACCCTAGCCTCCTCCTAAGACCTACGAATTTCCTTTGCTCTCTTAGGGTTTATGTAGAATGGGGAGGTGCTAAAGTGGCTTTAGGGTTTTAGGAGTTTTAGTTAGGTTGTGGGTTGACCTAAAGGTTCAGTCCCTAGTGATTTTAGATTTTTGGCTTGTTGGGCCAGATTGTATGAGTCCATTTAAGTTAGGCCTATACAAAATAAATGTTGGTCATCTAAGAAATGGAATTAGATCTCCCTATGCCTAAGATTGGGCTTCTACATTTAGCCCAAAGCATAATCAAGTTGTTCATATGGCCTAAATTAATGTCCACCTCTCTTAATTAATCTTCTTAATTAAACCAATATAAAATCCTAATTCATCATAATTATTCTTAATTAATTTTGGGGTGTTACAAACTCCACCTTTCAAACTAATTTTTAGCCTATTAGATTGCTCTCATAGAGTAGAACAAGTTTGATAACTATAAGGAGATGAAAAAAAAAACTCATTTACTTACCTAAAATTTCACTTAAATCCTTGCCATTTTCCCCCTTTAAGTCAAACCATAGATGAGTTCTAAATGGCTACTACTAAGTCAACTCCATAAGGAAGAAGAAGATGGAATTATATAATAGAAAGTTTGTCATAATTATAATATTCTTAAAATGACCATTTTACCTTTTATGTGCATTTTTCCTTTGTTCTAGCTCACTTTTTAGTGTTTTCTGAATCTAATTGCTCCACAAAAAATTTTAAATAGTCTTTTATATAAAAAGCCAAATTTCATAATTTTTAGGAGTTTAAAATAACTTAGTATAATTAAAATAGCATTTGTCTAATTTTTCTCATTTTTTGTGCCTTTAGTATTTTATACCATAATGACCCTTTTGGTTAAAATACTTGTTCTCTACTTTCATATTCTAATAAGAGAAACCTATTTCTCTTATTATATTTCAAGTTATACACATTTTTGCTTTTTTTCCCACGTATAGGGCTAAATTGATTCTTTTACCCCTATAGTCATTTTTTTTCTCTTCCAGATTCTTAATGCTACTTTTTTGGACTACTCTACTATATACATTATTTAACTTTGTCTTTTACTCAAAAATCAAAAATTTAGGGTATATAGTGGCTTAAAACAACTTAAAATAACTCAATCTACACTTGTGACATTAATTACCTCGATTTGCATGCAATCAAGGTTTTGACCAATTTTGTTAGTTCTAATTAATCTAGTAACCTTATTTAGTCATATACTGATAGACAATATCTTACTCTCTTAATATACTATTAAATATTTAAATTTTTTATTTTCCCTTGTTGCACTGCGATAACATTTTTTGATTGCCCCTAAATTAAATTTTAACAATTTTTAAGTCTCTTTTCTCATCTAATTGGGCTTTTATGTCCTCTCATCCCTTTTCATAATCTTATTTTAGAGTTTAACCTAGTATACAAATATTGGATATTACATTCATTGAGCATTATATGTGTTTGGTAAAATGTGGCATTGGATAATTAGTTAAGACATATCAGATTGAACTATCATAAGTTAATTAGACCTAAAACTCATCAATCTTAATGTGTGTAGCTCTTAGCAAAGCCTAATGTCATATCTTATATTTCTATTATCATACTCTTCCATTCCACTACGATTAGTGCACATTCATAAGACAAAAGTAAGGAAAAGTATAAAAATAATGAACTTTTATCACGTTACGTCGAGGTAAACTTTTCAATGCACGTTATATGGACCTTGTGAGTTCCCCAACATCATTCTCTAATTATTTTTCATCCACATAAGTTATAAACATATCAAAATTCTACATAAACCATGGATCAAGAACCAAAAATCCAGAACAATCACGTTTTGCCTCGGGTTATAAGGTGGTAGAATTTGAGGCAATTTGGAAAAATTATAACTAAATCTAAAAAAATTAAAATCATGCAAACCATAGCTTGTTGGAAAGCTCTGGGTGTTAACTTCACACTAAAAATAATTCTCAGCCACAAAAATCTCATCTAGACCATGTTTGATAATAGAAAAAGCAAGAAGTTCTAGCTGCCCTCTGATACTGATATAAATTACTAATATAAATTTTAGAAATTCATAATTAATTCCACAAAAATCCAATCCATGCAATCTATACTAATTTGGAATGCTACAGATATACTAGATGGAAAAAATAATACCAAACCAATCTAGATGCATTCGAACCCCGAAAATCAATCAAATAGTACCACGAGTCTAACTATGCTCCTAATACTGGGCAGTAACTTCAAAATTTAATATCTCCCTCTCTAGACATCTAAATGAGGTGCTTCCAATTGGCATAAGTCACTGGGAAGGTCTAGTTTCTACTACAAAATTTTGTGGCAATTGGAAATCGTTTGCCCCATGATTGACATAAATTCATTTTCAAACTAATTGCACAGTACCAGTGGCCAAACCAGAAACTTTTTTTAACTTCAAAAATTCGTCAAATATTCTACAAACCTCTAAATAATATCCACTTTACCTTCCCAAAAAGATTCTAAAAAGTTCTAGATGCATGCCAAATTTTAGACTAAGAAGAGTGCATTTGGACAAAAAGTGGTATAACTCACCAAAATAACCATTTTTGCTCTATATGAGATACCAAATCTATCCAAATGGCCTCCTTTAATGTTTGGTACCTCTTGGGTAAGTTTAAAAGCATAAATATCACTTATGTGAACTGCCCAAGTAGTCCCAAACTCCATGCATCTTAATTTGGCTATCCCTCACTCAAGAATGCATAATCATCACAAGCCATCAAGGTGTCAAATTCTACCTTCTCATTTATCTAATGCCACATAAGAGTTATACACTGTTCATACATCATATTACAATTGTTCATGGTCTTACATCTCAAAATTTACATGTACAAGCTCACTTTGACATTCAACTACAAATAAAGTTACATAATAGACAAAATGCAATCTCTCAAGGTCTTTGGCGTACACTCCTTACTTCTTGAACATTACCTAGGCATTTCAAGGTACTGAAGGGAAGGAGAGTGAGATTCTTAAAATCTTAATAGTTCATACATCCATTCACACATACATTCATCGTATATACACATCAAAGCATATGTATGGAAGCTTTAACAACCATAAAGTATGCAAGGTCACAATTTTCATGCCATTTATTCACATTCAAGCCAAGAACATACTTTAAGGACTTTTGGTTTTGCCTTATCCCATTTCTAGGACTTTTAGATTTGCCTTACCCTTGGCCTAGGGACTTTTGACTTGGCCTCACCCTTCCAAGAGACTTTTGGCCTTATCTCACCCATACCATGAAACTTTTGACATCTCCTCACCTTCATTAAGGGACTTTTAGCATTACCTCACCCTTATGAGTCATTTCCACAATCAATTATATTCAAGGCAATACAATGGTACCAATGCAATCTCAAGACATCAAGTGGCATGTTCTCAAATCACAAGAGCTCATACAAGCACACAAAGACATACATATGCATTTTTTTTTTAAAGAAAGATTTCCAAAAAGGAAACAAGATAAAAATGAGAAACTAAAAAAAAAAAAAGAAAATAAAAGAAGAAGAGTAAAGCAACAACAGATAAAATTTGCAAATTTAAAATTTAACTTTAGGTAACCAAGTTAAAAAAGTTTTCAACTAAACAAAATAAATAAATAAAATCTAACAAAAAATGAAAAACAAAATCAACAAAAATTCACAATAAACAAAAGGCAAAACCAAACAAATAAAAAAAATGAAAACAAAAGGAGAAATTAAATGTTTTTGAAAACTTATGAACTATTCCCAAAATTTCTTTCAATAAAGATATATTTTGTAAAACGAAAAAAAATCTAAAAATCTAAATCTAAAAAAAAAAGAGAAATAAGAGAAAAAATTTTAATTAAACAAAACCAAAACCAAAAAAAATAATAATAATAAATCAATCATAAAAAGCCAAAATTTAATGAGATTAAAACCAAGAAATACAAAAAAAATCAAAGAAAATTTAAGAAAATCATAAATGAAAAAGTAAAAAATGGAACAAATTAAAAAAAATAAAAAAAATTAAAAATCAAAATAAAAGAAATTTTCAAAAATAATCATTAATCATTGACAAAAAAAAAGTGTCCATCAAAAACCTAAGGAGGAATAAAAAAAGAAGAAGAAGAAAATACTAAAATGTGAGAAGAGTAAAGAGATAAAATTAACTTTGACTTTAGCAAATTAAAATGCATCAACAAATTTTAAATCTGTTTTATTTACTAAAGATAAAAGTAATTCTTATTTTCTTTCCCTTTAAAAAAAAGAAGAAAGAAAGAAAGAAAAAGTTATAACAAAATAAAAAAACAAACACAAACACAAACAAAATAAAGAGAAACAAAAATAATAAAAAAAAGAAGAAAAAACAAAACAAGACAAGACAAAACACAACACAAAATTAAAAAAAAAAACAAAAACAAAGACAAAGAATAAAAACAAAAAAAATGAAAAAGAAAAAGAACAAAACAGAACACAAAATAAAAAAATTAACCAAAAAAGAAGAAGGAAAAGAAGAGAAACAAAAATAAAAAAAAACTAAAAAACAAAGAACAAAGAACAAAAATAAAAGTAAAAATTAAAAAGAAACAAAACAAAACAAGGTAAATTAAAAACAACAACAACAACCAAACAACACAATAAAACAAAACACATCCAAAAATAATAATAAAAATAATTTAAAAAAAATAAAAACAAAAAAGAAACAAAAACAAAACACCAACAAGAACACAATTTTCAACATCGAACTACATGGACTTTGATCTCTCTCGAAGGGTACATAGGCTTTACACTCTCATCCTAGGTCAAGTCCGCCCTTGTAAATAAATATTTTTTTTCAATTTTACTTCCTTGATTTCTTTTCTTTCATTTTGCTTTTATTTTTATTTCTTTAACTTCTTTTCCTTCTTTTTATCCTTAATTTAATTCCCTTAATCTCTTTCTTTCTTATTTTATATGTGATTTATTAGGGAGAATTAAAAATAGAATAAAGGCCATATTAATTTTGCACAACTAATTTAAGATAAATGTTCTCAGTAACGGGTGTATTGGGGTGCCTAACACCTTCTCCACTCACAATTGACTCCCGAATCCGAATTTGGTTTGCAAACTATTTTTTAAACTAAAAAGGCTTTTTCAAAGTTTTGTTTTTTCAAAAAATAAAATTTTGGTGGTGACTCCTGAACCTACTCTTACTATTTTATTTTAATTTTGATTTCAGTTTTTGATTTCATTGAAAATCAAAAATTCTTTTCGAAATGTTTTTCTTCTCTTTTACAAGGTGCCACATGGTCGCATTTTTCGGTGTGACAGTAGCAACTTGACTTTGACAATTGAAACCCAAAATTTGTTAAAATATAAATTTGAGACCCAAATATGTACCAAGGAGGCTTTGTTGCCACACATGACCTATAGGTTTATTTTTATGTGCTTGAGGAGATATAAAATCTCACACAGCTATTCTAAAAAAAAAGGAAGAAAATGAAAAATAAAAACAATAAAAGTATTTGAAAGTGTAAGACATTTGTGTTAATATATGTTGGTCAATCAAACCGACATCATAATTCTAGACAATATTTATAGAGATGATGAAAACAGAAATATGAAAGGATTAAACCACAGTCAATTATTTGTCTTTGCGTTCCTTTATTTTCTTAACGCCCTCCTTGATGACCCATAAGATATCTCTTCCAACCATCTCTTTGGACAGCTACTTGCTCTCTTGTTTTCATCAGATCACGAGCCTCCAGGTCATGGGCCTCGCACAGCAGAGGAAAAAACAATGTCACAGTAGCTTACTTCTCATCCAAAGTCTCAATATCAGACAAAAGCAATCAAGGTCTCATAGGTCAAGTTACATTCAGGAATTCCTCTCAAGCCTAATTTTAGATACAATCCTCCAAAAAAAAAAGTAAGGACATTATGACTTCTCAAATAAATAGATAGATAAAGGTTCATAACATAATCATATTTCCAACAACAATGTAGGCAGAACAAGATCCTAAATCTAACCCAAAGCATCATCCAAACCCATTCCAACTAATCCCACATTTACTGAACATAAAATTCCCCTCAAATGTGGCTCCCCATCATGTCCAAGCATCGAATAAATAATGAAATAAATAATGATAGAGAACAGCATATTTTTCTTTTAAGGGAACATATATTCTGGCCCTAAATGACAAACTTCACATGCAAGCAGTCAATGGAGCAAGCATCTCAAATTTTCGTTCTGACCTATCTATAGCTAAAGCATCTTGACCACAAATTTTAAGCAAAAATAGAAGGGGAGCTAAACCATGTTTAGTTCATGTGACAATGCGACCAATAAACCTTAGCTATAACAAAGCAACATGACCAGATGATAAGGAGAAACCCTTAATCAAACTATCCATGTTTATTCATGGAGGATTCGTCATGTGAATTCATATACAAATACACAATCCACACAAATTGAACCCTCAAAGTCATATCTAAGAACTACAAAGAGACTCACTCAAAAGTTTCTTCATCAGGGGCTACTTACTAAACAGATTTGAAAAAAGGAAACAGTAGAAATCTTAAGTAATTCGTTAGTTTAAATCCAATTACTTTAACTAAATGATCAAGATGAAATCGTATCTCAGCATCTCAGAATAGAGTATATCAAAATCTTTTCAGATTAAGGAAACATGATTTCAGATTAAGCTAGACAAATTGTGTATACCAAATCAAATGATACGAGAAAGAAAAAAAAATAACATAAAAAATAAACAATCAAACTGGAAATCAAAATCATTAATATCCAATAATGATTGAATTAGACTATATTCAAGCCATAGAAGCTTTAGGTTTTAGCACCTAAAATTAGAACACACACATGGCTTTAGAGCTTCTGGATAACAAAGGGAAGCACAAGAAATATACCTTTCAAGTTCTTGCAAAGAAGTTAGGTGCGTTCTCTTCTTTGACACTGAGATCCACCTCTGGTTCGATTTCTTTGCTCGGAGCTATTCCCACTTGGTTCTCTTCAAATCCTGAACCAATTTAGCTAACTTTTCTCCAAGCCTTTCACTCTCAGTCTCTCCTTCGGTTCTACTTCCTTTCCAGCAGTCTAAAATCTCTCTCTATTTGAAAAGCTCTCACCATTGACGCTCCTCTCTCTCGGCCTTGCTTCCTCTCCTTGATTCGAAAAAATTCCTGAATCTCCCTTCTTCCCTCTCTTTCTCCTTCGATCCCTTCAACCTTAAATTCCCAGTTTATCTTTCTCACTTACACTCTGCTTCTCTTCTTTTCTAATATCCAAAAAACCCCTCTCAAGGAAATCCCCCCATTATTTATACTAAATTTGAGAGTGAAATTCACTCTCGCCCACACATCCTCCTCCGCCTTATGTACTAAAACGTGGCTCTTTGCTCCACCAATTCTTCTTGCGCGATGCTTTGTTCCCTTCTGCGTGATCTGCTTTCAGTTGCTGAGGGTCGTACATAGTGGCTGTGTGTAAGCGAACATGGTCCCCTCCTCTAAAAAGGCTGGCGTCTTCATGCCTCTCCTCAACCAAAGAACGGAATCGAGGGGATGAGGGAAACCACCGGGCAGGGTTTCTGAATGCGGGCTTCAGACTTGAGTTAGAGGGTCTGAGAGGTTGCTGGGCTGAAGGAATAGGCTCTGCCCTTTTTCTTTGCTTTGTTTTTCAGCCTGTTTTCCTTGCCATGTTTGGGTCTTCACGGTTAGAAGAATTAGGCTAGAGCTATTTTTGTTTGCTTTAGTTTTCTTTTCTTTTTTTTTTTGGATCAAGTTTTATTTTTTATTTTTTGGTATTGGGCTGTCATTTAGAGGAAAAGGAAGCAAGGTTAGGGTCTATTTTTTAATTGATTTTTCTTTCGTTCTAATTTCGAATTAATGGGCTTTTACCTTTTTTTTTATTTTTGATTTTATCTTTAGGTTCTTTCCTCTTTGATTTTTTCTTTAAGTTTATTGGGCTAAAAAGACCTATTTGATTTTTGTCTTTTTTTGTTTTCTATTTTTTTTGTTAGTTTAATTTTATGATTATTTTGTTTAGCATGCCTAGACAAAATACGATGTTCACAATTGGGAACGAAGCATTGTGCATGAAGAATTGGTGGAGCAGAGAGCCACATTTTGGTACGCAAGGCGTAAGAGGATGCATGGGCGAGAGTGAATTTCACTCTCGAATTCAGTATAAATAATGGAGGGATTTCCTTGAAAGGGTTTTTTAGGATATTAGAGAGGAAGAGAAGCAGAGTGTAAGCGAGAAAGATAAACTGGGAATTTAGGGTTGAAGGGATCGAAGGAGAAAGAGAGGGAAGAAGGGAGATTCAGGAATTTTTTCGAATTGGAAATATAATTGTTATGAACCTTTATCTGTCTATTTATTTGAGAGGTCATAATGTCCCTACTATTTTTTTTGGAGGATTGTATCCAAAATTAGGCCTGAGAGGAATTCTTGAATGTAACTTGACCTATGAGACCTTGATTGCTTTTGTCTGATATTGAGACTTTGGATGAGAAGTAAGCTGTTGTGACATTGTTTTTTCCTCTGCTGTGCAAGGCCCATGACCTGGAGGCTCATGATCTGATGAAAACAAGAGAGCAAGTAGCTGTCCAAGGAGATGGTTGGAAGAGATATCTTATGGGTCATCAAGGAAGGCGTTAAGAAAATAGAGGAACACAAAGACAAATAATTGACTGTGGTTTAATCCTTTCATATTTCTGTTTTCATCATCTCTATAAATATTGTCTAGAATTATGATGTTGGTTTGATTGACCAACATATACTAACACAAATGTCTTATACTTGCAAATACTGTTATTGTTTTTATTTTTTATTTTCTTCCTCTTTTTTTTAGAATAGCCATGTGAGATTTTATATCTCTTCAGGCACATAAGAACAAACCTATAGGTCATATGTGGCAACAAAGCCTCCTTGGTACCTATTTGGGTCTCAATTTTATATTTTAACAAAATTTGGGTTTCAATTGTCAAAGTTAAGTTAGTTTTCTTTAAAGAAAAATTTTCAAAAAAAAAAAACAAAACAAAATAAAAAAAAACAAAAACAAAAATAAAAACAAAGACAAAACAAAATAAAAACAAAAACAAAGAAAAGAGATAAAAACAAAAACGAAAA
Source organism: Erythrophleum ivorense (assembly GCA_026724425.1). Classification (NCBI taxonomy): domain Eukaryota; kingdom Viridiplantae; phylum Streptophyta; class Magnoliopsida; order Fabales; family Fabaceae; genus Erythrophleum; species Erythrophleum ivorense. Next base: position 39,879 of record JAIUCV010000615.1, on the reverse strand, counting down.
ATAAGACAAAAAAAATTAAAAGAAAAAACAAAATAAAAACAAAAACAAAAAATAAGACCAAAAATAAAAAAACAAAAACAAAAACAAAAAAATTAAAAGACAAAACAAAACAAAAACAAAGACAAAACAAAATAAAAACAAAAACAAAGAAAAGAGATAAAAACAAAAACAAAAACAAAGAAAAGAGATAAAAACAAAAACAAAACAAAAATAAAACAAAACAAAACAAAACAAAAAAAATGAAAAAAAAAAAGAGAAAAGAAGAGAGGAGAATAAAATTAATCCTGTCTTTTGCAAATAAAAACACATAAACCAATCTCAAATTCGTTTTGTTTGCAAAAGTCTCAATGATTTTTACTCTCTTTCTCTTATAATATATATATATATATATAATAAAAAAATCAAAAATTAAAAATTAAACAAAAGCCAAACAAAGACAACAAAACAACAAAAACAAAAACAAAAAAACAAAATATCAACCGAAAGACAATTTTCATTCGAACTATGTGGGCTTTGATCCCTTTTGAAGGGTACGTAGGCCCTAGGCTCTCATCCTAGGTCAAGTCCGCTCTTATAAATAAATATTTTCTTTTAACTTTATTTCTTTAATTTCTTTTCTTTCATTTTACTATTAATCTTATTTAATTTCTTTTCCTTCTTTCTGCTCTTAATTTTATTTCCTTTAATTTAATTATTTCTTATTTTACATGTGATTTGTTAGGGAGAATTAAAATAGAATAGATGTCATATTAATTTTGTACAATTAACTTAAGGTAACCATTTTTAAGAACAGGTGTAGTGGGATGCCTAATACCTTCCCCACTCACAATCGACTCTCAGATCCATTTTCTAGTTCGTAGACCATTTTTCAAACTAGAACGGTTTTTTCCAAGATTTTACCTTTTCAAAAATAAAAATTTGGTGGCGACTCCTGAACCCTACCTTTACTTTTAATTTTGATTTCAATTTTCATTTTCTTTAGAAATCGAACTTCTCTTTTAAAAAAAGAGCCACGCGGTCACATTTTGGGTGTGATAGTATGGCGACTCTGCTAGGGATTCTGTTAGAGAGTCAAGCCCAAATTAAGTTAGCTATGCAAAATATTATGGCCTTCATTTCGATTCTCCTTTTGTTTGTTGTTTGTCTCACATGATTTAGGGTAGATAACATCCCATGCTTGCTTCATTTGCTTTATTTCATTGATTGTATATATAACATATGTTAGGATAGATAACATGAGGAATAAAACCTTAGGGTAGATGACCATATATGTGTATATTTTACTTCTTTTCCTTATAATTGTATATATATTTCTCTGCCTTTTGTTCTGCCAATCTGCTTAGCAAATGAGGGTTGGGTAGTCTATAGGATGAAAGGTAAATGTTCTCCTTACACACATCACTGAGACACAAATATCTCACACACATTATGGGCTTTATACCTGAGTCTTAATACACCTTAGGTTAATAGAGGTTTATATTGATTTCCCTATGAAGTCTTGTGCTTCCTGAGGCTATCATGAAGACCTCACCTAAATTGTGCTTTATTATATGAATTTGACTTATGTAGGACATTTTTTTGCTCTTAAAGTCTAATTTATATAGTGAGATCCTCATCTTGTGGTAGGGACAATTTAGGGGCAAAAAATTTTAGGGATCATAGACCTTGAAAAATGCACTGATAGTTGAGCCATAGATACCTCCCCAAATAGTAGAGCCAGACTTCTATAAACCACTTATCTTAACCTAGGGTCTACCCATGTTAGGACAAATGGGAGCATTTTGATCTTTTTCTTCTCATCACATTCATACATTAAAAAAAACTTATAAAGAAAGTGACATATTTTCTCTATTTAATGAGATGTCATTGCACAGTTGACATACATTAACTATGACGAAGGCATGAGTAAATTAAACCAACCTTTGCCTAGCGAGTTTCTAACCTTAAAAAGGTCATAACCACATTCATCATAATCGCTCAAAAGGAAAACCTTTAGTATACATTTATTTTCTTTATACACATACATAAAAAGGAAAATATTCTTTCTTTAAAATTTCCATCCTAGCAAAATAACAAACTTCTCGTAGAAAAATGTGTACTTTCTAAATTTTGGGGAATCATAATATCCATAAGTTTTGAAGCATCAACAATTAAGTATCATGTCTTGGTTAAAGATTGGAAACATTTTTTAGGGCATCAATCATGTAGAAAGGCATATTTCTCTCGGTTTGATTGTCAAATACTTTTTCTCCAATGAAGCAATAAGTTTCTCGAGAAAAAGTACAAAGTTTTTCTCTCTTTCTTAGACCAAGACATAATTCTCAATGATGTACAAGCGAGTATGCAATATTAAATCCATCATGTATCAGTGGATCATTGGATTGGCTTATTTTTATTAAATGCCATCAAAGCCAAAGTTTTAAACATCAATTGTATAGGAACTATTCCTTTTTTAAATCAGGTGATGAGCCATAGCTCCCTAAGATCAATGAGTTTCTAGGGGAGTGTGAAAAATGTCCAATGAGCTACCGGAAAATTATAAAAGACAATTTTAAATAATATCCATAAAGATAATAAGTTTCAATACCACATCACTGGTTGGATGTTGATATAAATAAGGATTAAATTGACTACAAGAGTCAAGCTAGTTGGGAGCCCAATTTGAATTGCTTGTGAAGGAATTCTTTGAAAGTTAATCTTGTTAACCTCATTCCTTATTGTGAAACCATAGAATCCTAAAGGAAGTTGGAGGATTTGAAAATGACCGTACAAATTGTCAAAAGAGATTCAGATCAGCTAGACTTTCCCATGGACATCATCCGTGTGGAATTTAGTGTATTCCCTTAGGATGATTTGTCAACTTTATTTATCCATGTATGTAATAAAGCATCTGAAGAAAATAAAGGTCAATAAAATAAGGGTTATTATAAGAGCAATATTGAGTAGGAAGGTTCTAAGTTTTATTCTTGAGTCAAGTGTTGCTTCAAGCCTATCTTGTGAGGCAATGAATTCCCTAAAGGAAATAAAGATCCCTTATCTTGAAAGAATTTATGCCAAAATTAAAGCACCCATTGATTTTTTTTTAGGTCAAACAAGTAATAAATTGCATCCATGCATTGTTATAAGGCATTTCATGTTACAAATTCTGAAATTTATAAGATATAGGATTCTTGGTCTTTTGCAATGGAAAAATTAGCTTGAGCTAAAATTCAAATAAGAAGCTACAATTATGAAGAGCCAAACTTAAGATACAGGTGCAAAAAGGAAAATGTGTGTCACTTGATTAGGTAAAAGAAAGCTATCAGAGGTTTTGATAAAATGCTTTTTTGCTTCTTAACCTTTCATCTCACCATATCCTTCAGCTTATAATTATTGCCTACCACCATCCTCTCCACTTCAAAGAAATTCGAACCATCAATCTCAAAACTCATCAATACCTGCACCACAAACCATCTCAATTAAGATGCTTGTCAATTGCCTCAGTTATAATACTAGCCATTTGCCTAACTTTCACATGAGTAGTTGTAACAAAAGTAAGATTCTTCCTTCACTAGCCTCCAACCATCACATCCAGAATGGCATTACCTAAAGAATTGGTGAATTTAATCCTAAGGCAATAAGACATGCCATTAAAAAAAAAGTTACAACCTCTTCATGAACAAGGTGTAAAATGGCATAAGAAATAAGATTTCATGGGGATTTTTTAGTTATTGAACTCTCAAAGAAGTTGCTTGTCATATCATAATCAGTTAATGCTTGTTTGTTCGATATTCTTTTGTCTAGCTAAAATCCAAGGCTAACAGAAGTTAATTCATTGGACCTTATTTAATTTAACTTTGTCAATACAATGGTCATATGCTTCCATCTCACCCTTTACGCATCCTTCCATTCCATCAATTATGTTGACATAACTTCTTTCCTTGCACGTTTTTCCTAAATAACTAAAAACCCAAAAAATAATGTCCAAAACTCCTTATGAAAAGATTTAATCGATGTGAAGAATGTAACAACAACAAAAAAGCTGAAAATTTTCGAAAGGCTGAAAATTTTCTAAGTCTGCTAGCTATAGCGAATGTACCTGTTCGTTATAGCGAGAAATAGTCTAGCTATAGCGAGAATGCCTTTTCACTATAGCAAAATGCTTCTAGCTATAGTGAATGCGGGCATCCCATACAAAAACCAGGGCGTTGCTCACCGTAGCGTGCGCCATAGCGAAAGCAGGGGTCTGAGACTGATACGTGCTCGCCGTAGTGAGGATTATTCTTCGCTATAGTGTGAAAAAAGAGAATTTGACTTCTTAAAGTGTCTAAATTCATTCTTTCTCTGTAAACCGACCTAAGCTTCGACCAAGAGAGAGAAAAGGGCTGTGGAGAGAGAGAGAGACCTAGAGAAGGAAGGAGAACAAGCAAAAAGGTGAGCAAGCTTGAGATTTCCATAGCTTTTCTTCTTAGCATGTTGTTCTTCTCTCTTTGCCCTCTCTTTCTATGGTTTTGGTAGTTGATTTGGGTTTGGTTCAGAAGAGGAAAAATGGAAAACCACTCTTGAAGAAGGCTAGAACTCATGTATCTTCACTCCTTCTTCTTTGCTTTCCTTTTTGAGAGCTTGAGAGAGGAAGGAGAGTGAGTGGAATTCTAAAGAGAGAATCCCTAGTTTCTTACATATGTAGTGGGGGTTTGCTTCAATGAAGAGCCCTTTTAGCTTTGTGAGTGTTTATTTGAGTTATGAGAGAATAATGCCATGTTCTTTGTTGTGCCTAGGCTCAAAGGAAGCAACTTTATCTAGTTGTGAGTGTGAAATCAAGAAGGGAGAAGAGAATTTGAAAGGGAAGGCTTGTATTGGCTTATGAGGTAGCTCTCCACTCTTTCTTGTTGCATTCTTGGATGTGTAATAGTCATTGTATGCTTGTGTATGTGCTTGTATGATGAGACATACCATTTGATGTTGCCTTGATGCATTGGTACCAATATGCTTATGATATGAATTGTGGAAATTACTCGGGTAAGGTAGTGCCGAAAGTCCTTTGAGACAGGTGAGGTGGAGCCAAAAGTCCCTAAACCAAGGGTAAGGCAAATCCAAAAGTCCTAAAAACTCGGGTGAAGTTAGACCAAAAGTCCTTAGAGCTTATTCTTAGCAATGTTATGATATTCATTGCATGAAAAGCATGTATTGTGTAATTGTGAATGGTTTGCATGCTTTGACTTGTTTATATGCCTTGATTGCTTCCTTGAATTAGTATGAGCTATTGAGATTCCCTGAATCTCACCCCCTTCCCTCTCCCATCTTAACATGTTAGGTGGAACTCAAGGAGAACCAAGTGCACACCAAGGAGCCTAGTTGAGCATGCTTAGGAAGTGGTACAGTTATTTTAGATCTTTTGATATAAAGAGATGCCACAATGAATATGCACTTATTATTTTTGAGATGTAACTATGTGAGCAAATGTAAACATATGTATAAATGATGTATGAACTATAGAGCAAGTCAAAGTAATGAAAAGATGGAATTTGGCCCTTTTGTGGCTTACATATAAAAGTGTATTTTGGCCTGTAGCATAGTGAGTTTGAGATGTGTATTGATTTGGACCACTTGAATATTTCATATATGCTATGTTTATACTTTCAAACTTGCCCAAGAGATGCTAAAACATGTGAGAGGCCATTTGGATCCACTTTGAACCATGTTGGGTGCTAAAATCACCATATTTGTGAGCTCTGTCAAAGTATGGCCAAATGAGCTCTTCTTGATATGAGATTTGGTATGCCTATAGAGTCTATTGAGAACTTCTTGAAAAGATAAAGTGGGTAATATTTGGAGGTCCAGGAAATATTTGGCGAATTGTTGAAGTTTGGAAATTTTGATGGTTTTGGTCATGGTATTGTGCAACTAGTCCGAAAATGATTCCATGTCATTCATGGACCAAACGGTGTCAAATTGTTATGAAATTTTATGAGTATAAACTAGATATCCACAGTGACCTATACCAACTAGAATTACCTCAATTGGAGGTCTGTAGAGGGAGAAACTACTTTCTAAAGTTCTGTATCAGCATCAGGGAAGCTATCCGACCTTTGTTACTGTTCCATCAGTTTTCGAGGTCCAAGAGCTCCTGAACTGATCTGGACTTATTATTTTTCCTCTATTTAACATCTGTAGCTTTCCAAATTGGTATAGTTTTCCCAGATTTGATTTTTGTGGAATTAATTACGAATTTTCAAAGTTCATGACAGCAAGTTGCACCAGTACCAGGGACAGCCAGACCTCTGTCTCTTTTTCGATATCAAAGATGGTCCAAATGATGAGATTATGGTTGGGAGTTATTCTTACTATGAAGTTAACATCCAAAGCTTTCTAGAGAGCTATGATTTGCTTGATTTCCATTTTTTTAGAATTAGTTATGATTTTCCAAAGTTAGATCCAAAAATCTGACTTTTGGGCTCATTTGAGAAATTGCATTTTTTTGGTTTTTGGCTTCATATCCGTGGTTTATGGGTTGTTTAAGGCTATGTACAAGTTGTATAAATGGTGTTTGAGTAGATAATGTGAATGATGGGTTCACGGGACCCACGGGGCAAAATATGACCGATTAAACCCCGACTTAAAGTAGTAAAATATCACGGTTTTGCTCATTTTCTTTGGAAATCATATGGAATCAAGCCTAGAGGGAGATGAGTTAGAGTTAAGTCATTATGGTGTTACATTTTTGGTATCAAAGCAAAGGTTCAGGCACTTTTGCTCTATGTTGGGCTCTTGAATGATATGATTTGCTTGTGTTTGGTGTGACTTGCCATGGAAGTGGTAGCATTCATTATGCATATGTGGTTGTACTAAAATTGTGAACTGAGGATTGCTACTTCTTTCAGATATGGTTGAGACTAGACGGGGCAAGGGAAGGGGCAGGCCACCGAGGGCTTAGAGAGCTAAGCCAGAGGTTCCTGTTGGGCCTGAGAATCCTCTGCAAACCATCATGGAGAGGCTGGATCGGTATGAAGCCATGATGGGCCAGCACCAGGAGATGTTGGAACAGCAGAGGTATATTGCCCAACAATAGCATGATATGATCATGCACTTGCAAGATACCCTAGCCAGGCAAGAAGAAGCCTTTGTACCTCAGCCATCCACATCTGGTATTCCACCTGCACCTCCCCATGAACCTATGGTTGCTTAGACCCAGACGCCTATCCAGAAAATGTTGAAGCAGTTTAGGCAAAACAATGCACCTTCGTTTGATGGGAAGTTGGATGCGGATAAGGCAGAGGCTTGGGTTAGGGAGCTAGAGAAAATATTCTCGGTGATGGATTGTACCACCGAGCAGAAAGCTCAGCTAGCTACTTTCATGCTACAAAAGGAAGCTGATAGATAGTGGTGTAGCATGAAACCCTTGATGGAGACCAAGGATATACAGATAACTTGGGAAAGTTTCTCGGTCAAGTTTTATGAGAAATATATCCCTAGTTCGGTGAGGAAAAAGAAAGAGATGGAATTTATGAGTTTGAGACAGACGGATCAGATGATTATAGACCAATATGTGGCCAAGTTCATGGAGTTGTCTCAGTATTCCTCATACCTCCAGAGGTATGATGATGAACCCTGGAGATGTGAGTAGTTTGCAACTAGATTGAAGCCCCTAATTAGCGACAGAGTTACTCCACAGTAGATTAAGAAGTTCAATACCCTTGTGGAGGTTAGCAAGGTGATTGAGACTAACCTGTGAGTTATCATGCCTGTTACAGCTACAGCTAGTCAGAAGAAGGTTTTGGAATTGAAAAGGTCAAGACCGGAAGAGGGTTCTAGTGTGACACCCAGTGCCAAGAAGAGAGGCAAGGGGCCATGGAACCGAAGGCCACAAGGGGCAAGCTGATGCCGCCTCCTCAGAGCCAGTCATCCTTCTAGCAGTCTCTGGTGACATGTTTCAAATGTGGGAAACTGGGGCACATTGCTAGACACTGTCCACAAATAGATACAGCACCTCCTCCTAGGCCACAGACCCAGAGTTGAGTGTTCACCCTTACTCAGCAGGAAGCCAGCGCGTCTCTTAGTTTGATTCGAGGTACGCTGATAGTGAATGGCTTTTTTGTAGTTTCTATGTTTGATTCGGGTGCTAGTCACTCATTTATATCCTATGAATGTGTGAGGCAATTGGGTCTGGCTGTTAGTATCTTACCATTTGACTTGTCTGTCACTACACCCACTAGAGGCCACATGGTTGCTTCCTATACTTACTTAAATATCACTGTTCAGTTCAATCATTGTCATACCACTATTGATCTTATCTGTATACCCTTCCATGATATTGATTTGATTGTTGGTATGAACTAGTTGGCCGCAAATAATGCGATACTTGATTGTGAACACCGAACCATTTCCTTACCTACTTGTGGGACCATACCTAGGGTAGGAGCTGAGTTATCTTTTATGACTACTGCCCAGGCTAAGAGGCATTTAGAGTGTGGATGTTAAGGGTTTCTAGTCTTTTTCTCTATTCAGGCTGAAGTAGAGGAAGGGATAGAGGAGATCCCAGTTATCAGGGAATTCCCAAAGGTTTTTCCTAAAGAGTTTGACTTTAGTGGTCTACCCCCTAAGAGAGAACTAGAGTTCCCTATAGACATAGTGCCTGGGGCTAGACCGGTGTCCAAGGCTCCTTACAGGATGGCTCCCGCCGAGCTCGTTGAGTTGAAAAAGCAAATAGAGGAATTGTTAGAGAAAGGGTTTATCCGCCTTAATGTTTCACCTTAGGGAGCTCCGGTGTTATTTGTGAAAAAGAAAGATGGTAGCTTGCATTTGTATATCGATTATAGAGAATTGAATAAAGTTACTATCAAGAATAAATATCCTCTCCCTAGAATTGATAATTTGTTAGATCAGTTGGTTGGGGCATATGTGTTTTCCAAGATAGATCTTAGATCTGGGTATCACCAATTGAGAGTGAGAACTGAAGATGTCTCCAAGACGGCCTTCAAAACGAAATATGAGCATTATAAGTTCCTTGTGATGCCATTCGGGTTAACGAATGCACCTGCTGTGTTCATGGATTACATGAACAGGGTATTTAGACCGTATCTAGATCAGTTTGTGGTGGTCTTCATTGATGATATTCTAGTGTATTCCAAAACCTTTGAGGAGGATGAGAGGCATTTGAGATTAGTCCTAGAGACCTTGAGAGAGGAAAGGTTGTATACCAAACTTAGTAAATGTGAGTTTTAGCTGACCGAGGTGAGATTCTTGGGTCATGTGATCTCACGAGACAGGGTCGCGGTTGATCCCCATAAAGTTGAGGCTGTGTTACAGTGGGATAGACCTAGAACGATCACTGAGGTCAAGAGTTTCCTAGGTTTGGCAGGGTACTATAGATGATTTATTCAGGGCTTTTCTTAGATAGCCTTACCACTGACGAGGCTAACTAGGAAAGAGACACTATTCGTGTGGGATGATAGATGTGAGAGGAGTTTCCAAGAGTTGAAACTTCGTTTGACCACTGCCCCTGTACTGATTATCCCTGACCCTAGTGAACCATTCGTGGTTTATTGTGATGCCTCGGGCAAAGGGTTAGGATGTATGTTGATGCAGCAAGGTAGAGTAGTGGCATATACCTCTAGGCAGTTGAGGCCTCATGAGGAGAATTATCCCACACATGATTTGGAGTTTGCCGCCGTAGTATTTGCTCTTAAAGTTTGGAGGCACTATCTGTATGGTGCTACCATAGAGATTTACAGTGACAACAAGAGTCTGAAATACTTGTTTGACCAGAAGAAACTCAATATGAAATAGAGGAGATAGATGGAGTTTCTAAAAGATTATGATTATGTGTTGAAATATCATCCGAGCAAGGCCAATGTGGTGGCGGATGCCCTGAGTAGGAAATCCATCCACGTAGCCCATATGATGATTAAGGAGCAGGAACTCTTGGAGAAGTTCAAAAACTTGAACCTCTCTTGTCAGGTGATATTGGGTAAATTGTATCTGAGTGAAACCCAAATTGAGAATGTATTGAGAACTCAAATCTTAAATGCCTAGAGAGAAGATGAGTTCCTAAGATAGATAAGGAATGAGATCTCCCAAGGTAGGACCTCAGATTTCAAGATGTTTGAGGATGGTATGATAGTATATCGAGATAGAATCTGTGTGCCTAGTTGAAATGAGTTGAGAGAAAGCATTTTAGAAGAGGCACATAAGAGTAAATGTACTATCCACCCAGGTGCCACCAAGATGTATCAGGATTTGAAAAGAATTTTCTAGTGGCCAGGGATGAAGAGTGATGTGACGGACTATGTGGCCAGATGCCTAGTGTGTCAGAGGGTAAAAATAGAACATCAAAGACCGACTGGGTTGTTGCAACCTCTAGATATCCCTGAATGGAAGTGGGATAGTATAGCCATGGACTTTGTTATAGGGTTGTTGTAACCTCAAGCATTAACGATGAATAGTTGATGATAGGAGATTGCTTTGTCAAGTTAATAGTCCAAGGTTAATGGCAAACAAATCACTTAGAGAAAAATCATTTAGAAATGAGTCAAAGCAAGAGTTTGGGGCCTTCTTAGCTTGGGATACTCCTTTAGGGACATTTTTGGCTAGCTAAAAGCCATCAATAAATTCCTTTATTCAAATGGCAAAGGGAAAATTTAGTAGGCTAATCAAAAGTTCAACTTCTCTCATTGGGGCAAGTGGAGAGCTAATATGTGAGATTTTTCCAAAGGCAAAGAGCCAAAAGTCATACATTTTATAAATTGAGATTTTTTATGCATCACATGCTTGCATTGAATTTGTACATAGATAAAACATATTTGTCCTTTCAAATCAATAAAAAAAACTAAAAAAAAGGGATCAAATTTTTCTTATCAATTTATTTAAAAAAAAAAGGTCTAAAATTCAAAATTAGTTCAAGGACATTAAAAAATAATGCCCTTTCTCTTCCCTTTTTCCCTTGAGATGATTTTGTTTACAAAAAGAAAAGAAAAGAAAAAATGGGGGTTCAAAGTTCAAAATCAATATAAAAACATTTAGAAACAATGTCTCCTCACCTCCTCTTTCTTTTAAGGTGATTTTGCTTGCAAAAAAAAGAGTTCAAAACTCTAAATCCATTTTAAAATGTTTAAAGATAATGCTTTCACCTTTTTTCTCTGTTTGGAATTAACTTGGCTCGTATAAATCATGCATATCTTGGAGATAATCTTTTTTTAAAAAAAAATCAAAAGAAAGGGAAAAAAACATAAAACTTGCATTCCTTATACATATAGGGACAAGGAAAAAACATACATTTTGCAATTTGCAATTAGAAAAAAAGAGAGAAAGAACAACTTGCATTTCATATGCTTTGCATGTCATACTCATGCATACATTACATTAAACTAGACTCGCATTGAGGAAAGTAGATGCAAAAATTTGCATTTTATGAAATAAGACATCATATGTTCCACATATCTTATACTTGCATATATCTCATAGCCCTTAGTTTACACTGGGGCAAGCAAAAGGAAAATTTGCATTTCATAAAATGAAGTATCACATGTTTCATGCATCCCACATTTGCCTATGTTGCATAGACCCTAGTTCATGTTGGGGCAGCTAAAAAAAAAACTTTGCATTTCATAAAACAAAACATTTCAAATGCTTTATGCATCTTGCATATGCATACATTATATGGACTCTGGTTCACAATAAGGCAAATGAAAGGCAAAGATTTGCATTTCATAACATGAAGCATCACATGCTTCATGCATCCCATATTTGCATACATCATATAGCCTCTAGTTCACACGGGCAAGCAAAAGGAAGATTTTCATTTCATAACATAAAGCATCACATGTTTCATGCATTCCACACTTGCATACATTATGTAGACCTCGAGTCCATATTGGGGCAAGTGAAAACAAAAATTTTGCATTTTATAAAGCATCTTATATGTTTCTTGCATTTCACCTGGGCATACATTATGTAGACCTTGAGTTCATATTGGGACAAAGAAAAACAAAAAATGTGCATTCCATAAATTGCAGCATCCTACCTACTTCATACTTCCAACACCTGCAATGACCCTAATTTATATTGAGGCAAAATTGAGTTGTTAAGCTCAAAAGTCAAGCATTCTGCATGTATTGCACATTTCATATAGGTGCATTACCTTGCATCAAACTTAGATAAATGAAGTTTTCAAACTTAGAAAAATTCACAAAAAAATAGGCACCTTTAAAAACCTTACACAGGCCAGGCATCCTTTTAAAGTTCTGCACAAAATAGGCACTCTTAAGTCCTACACAGAATAGGCACCCTTAAGTCCTACACAGAACAGGCATTCAAAATCCTATGCAGAATAGGCACCTAAAGTCCTGCACAGAATAGGCACCCTCAAGTCCTACACATAATAGGTACGCTTAAGTCCTACGTAGAATAGGCACACAAAGTCCTACACAGAATAGGCATAATAAAAGTCCTACGCAGAATAAGCATCCAAAGTCCTACACAGAACAGGCACTCTTAAGTCCTATGCAGAATAGGTACCCTTAAATCCTACATAGAATAGGCATTCAAAGTTTTACGCAGAATAGGCACCAATAAAAGTCTTGCCAGAATAGGTACCTAAAGTCCTACCAGAATAGGCACACAAAAGTTCTACCAGAACAGGCACCAAAGTCCTGCCAGAACAAGCATCAAAAGTCCTACCAGAACAGGCACCCAAAGTCCTATCAAAATAGGCATCCAAAAGTCCTACCAGAATAGGCACCTAAAGTCCTACCAGAATAGGCACCTAAAGTCCTACCAAAACAGGCACACAAAAGTCCTATCGGAATAGGCACCAAAGTCCTACCAGAATAGACATCTAAAGTCCTGTCAAAACAGGCACCAATAAAGTTCCTACACTAGAACAAGCACCCAAAGTCCTGCCAAAACAGGCATCCCAAAAGTCCTGCTATAACAGGCATTCCAAAAGTCTTGCTAGAATAGGCATCCAAAATCCTGCAAGAATAGGCATCCCAAAAGCCCTGCTAGAATGGACACAAATAAAAGTTCTGCACTAGAACAGGCACCAATTAAAGCTCTACACAGACCAGGTACCCAAAAACCTTGTATAAATTGAGCATACGTTCAAAAACCTCATACTTGCAAGCATCTTTTATCCAGTTCTAGCACTTCCAGGTAAATTAACTCCCCTTGATCTATTAGCTCCCCAAACAAAATATATGTTTCCATATTTACTTATTCTTAAGCTAAGGATATCAAAAATTGTATTTTCAATCTCCTTACTTAAAGAATAAGTAAAGAAGGATAACCTGTAAACAGCATATTTTGTTTGGGTCACTCTTACTTTTTCTTTATTGTTTAATTGATAAAAGGCAATCGAATTAGCACAGACAAAATATAGGTTCTTATCTTTACTTGTTTCTTATGCAAAAAAACATCAAAAATTATATTTTTAATTTCCTTGCCCAAGAAACAAGTAAAGAGGAGTAACTGTGAACACTGTATTTTGTCCGGGCATGCTAAAAAAAATAATGATAAAATTAAACTAACAAAAAAATAAAAAATAAAAAAGGACAAAAATCAAATAGGTCCTTTTAGCCCAATAAGCTCAAAGAAAAAATCAAAGGGGAAAGAACCTAAAAATAAAATCAAAAATAAAAATAAAAAAGGTAAAAGCCCATTAATCTGAAATTAGAACAAAAGAAAAATCAATTAAAAATAAGCCCTAACCTTGCTTCCTTTTCCTTTAAACGAAAGCCCAATACCAAAAAATAAATAAAACTTGATCCCAAAAAAAAAGAAGAAGAAAAGAAAACTAAAGTAAATAAAAATAGCTTTAACCCAATTCTTCTCAACCCAAAGGCCCAAACATGAAAAGGAAAACAGGCTGAAAAACAAACTAAAGAAAAAGGGCGAAGCCCATTCCTTCAGGCCAGCAACCTCTCAAACCGTCTAACTTAAGTCTGAAGCCCACATTCGGAAACCTTACCTGGTGGTTTCCCTCATCCCCTCGATTCCATTCTTTGGCTAAGGAGAGACATAAAGACGCCAGCCTTTTTAGAGGAGGGGACCACGTTCGCTCATGCACAGCCACTATGTACGACCCTCAGTAGCTGAAAATGGATCACGTAGAAGGGAATAAAGCATCGCGCATGAAGAATTGGTGGAACAGAGAGCCACATTTTGGTACGCAAGGCGGAGGAGGATGTGTGGGCGAGAGTGAATTTCACTCTCAAATTTAGTATAAATAATGGGGGGAATTTCCTTGAGAGGGGTTTTTTGGATATTAGAGAGGAAGAGAAGTAGAGTGTAAGCTAGAAAGATAAATTAGGAATTTAGGGTTGAAGGAATAGAAGGAGAAAGAGAAGGAAGAAGGGAGATTTAGGAATTTTTTCAAATCAAGGAGAGGAAGCGAGGCCAAGAGAGAGGAGTGTCAATGGTGAGAGCTTTTCAAATAGAGAGAGATTTTAGACTACTGGAGAGGAAGTAGAACCAAAAGAGAGATTGAGAATGAAAGGCTTGAAGAAAAGTTAGCTAAATTGGCTTAGGATTCAAAGAGAACCAAGTGGGAATAGCTCTGAGCAAAGAAATCAAACCAGAGGTGGATCTTGGTGTCGAAGAAGAGAATGCACCTAACTTCTTTGCAAAAACTTGAAAGATATATTTCTTATGCTTCCCTTTGTTATCCAGAAGCTTTGAAGGCATGTGTGTGTTCTAATTTTGGGTACTAAAACCTAAAGCTTCTATGGCTTGAATATAGTCTGATTTAATCGTTACTGCATGCTGATGATTTGGATTTCCAGTTTGATTGTTTTATTTTTTATTTTATTTTATTTCTTTCTCGTATCATTTGATTTGGTATACACAATTTGTCTAGCTTAACCCGAAATCATGTTTCCTTAATCTGAAAAGATTTTGATATACTCTATTCTGAGATGCTGAGATATGATTTCATCTTGATCATTTAGTCAGAGTAATTGGATTTGGACTAATGAATTGCTTAAGATTTCTACTGTTTCCTTTTTTCAAATTTGTTTAGTAAGTAGCCCCTGATGAGGAAACTTTCGAGTGAGTCTCTATGTAGTTCTTAGATATGAGTTTAAGGGTTCAATCTGTGTGGATTGTGTATTTGTATATGAATTCACATGACGAATCCTCCGCGAATAAACATGGATAGTTTGATTGAGGGTTTCTACTTATAATCTAGCCATGTTGCTTTGTTATAGTTGAGGTTTATTGGTCGCATTGTCACATGAACTGAACATGGTTTGGCTCCCCTTCTGTTTTTGCTTAAAATTTGTGGTTAAGATGCTTTAGCTATAGATAGGTCAGAACAAAAATTTCATATGCTTGCTCCATTGACTACTTGCATGTGAAGTTTGTCATTTAGGGCCAGAATATGTGTTCCCTTAAAAGAAAAATATGTTGTTCTCTATCATTATTTATTTAAGTATTTATTCGATGCTTGGACATGATAGGGAGCAGCCACATTTGAGGGGAATTTTATGTTCAGTAAATGTGGGATTAGTTGGAATGGGTTTGGATGATGCTTTGAGTTAGATTTAAGATCTTGTTCTGCCTTCACCGTTGTTGGAAATATGAATATGTCATGAACCTTTATTTGACTATTTATTTGAAAGGTCATAATGTCCCTAGTGGTATTTTTGGAGGATTGTATCTAAAATTAGGCTTGAAAGGAATTCTTGAATGTAACTTGACCTATGAGACCTTGATTGCTTTATCTGATATTGAGACTTTGGATGAGAAGTAAGCTGCCGTGACATTTTTTTTCCATTGCTGTGTGAGGCCCATGACCTGGAGGCTCATAATCTGATGAAAACAAGAAAGCAAGTAGCTATCCAAGGAGATGGTTGGAAGAGATATCTTATGGGTCATCAAGGAGGGCATTAAGAAAATAAAGGAATACAAAGACAAATAATTGACTGTGGTTTAATCCTTTCATATTTCTGTTTTCATCATCTCTATAAGTAATGTCTAGAATTATAATGTTGGTTTGATTGACCAACACATACTAACACAAATGTCTTATACTTGCAAATACTGTTATTGATTTTATTTTTCATTTTCTTCCCTTTTTTTAGAATAGCCGTGTGAGATTTTATATCTCCTCAGGAACATAAGAATAAACCTATAAGTCATGTGTGGCAACAAAGCCTCCTTGGTACCTATTTGGGTCTTAAATTTATATTTTAACAAATTTTAGGTTTCAATTGTCAAAGTCAAGTTGGTTTTCTTTAAAGAAAGATTTTCAAACAAAAAATAAAACAAAAACAAAAACAAAGACAAAACAAAATAAAATCAAAAACAAAGAAAATAGATAAAAACAAAAACAAAAAATAAGACAAAACAAAATAAAATAAAAAACAAAAACAAAGAAAAGAGATAAAAACAAAAACAAAAAATAAGACAAAACAAAATAAAAACAAAAACAAAAAAATTAAAAGACAAAACGAAACAAAGACAAAGACAAAACAAAATAAAAACAAAAACAAAAAATAAGACAAAACAAAACAAAAACAAAAAAATTAAAAGACAAAACAAAGACAAAGACAAAACAAAATAAAAAGAAAAACAAAAAATAAGACAAAACAAAAACAAAAAAATTAAAAGACAAAACAAAACAAAAATAAAGACAAAACAAAATAAAAAAAACAAAGAAAAGTAATAAAAACAAAAACAAAAAATAAAACAAAACAAAATAAAAGAAAACAAAAACAAAAAACAAAAACAAAAAAAATAAAACAAAACAAAACAAAGACAAAGACAAAACAAAATAAAAACAAAAACAAAGAAAAGTAATAAAAACAAAAACAAAAAATAAAACAAAACAAAATAAAAACAAAAAAAATAAAACAAAACAAAACAAAGAAAACAAAAAAGAAGAAGAAGAAAAGAATAGGGGAGAGTAAAATTAATCTTGTCTTTTGTAGATAAAAACACATTAACCAATCTCAAATTTGTTTGTTTACAAAAGTCTAAATGATTTTTACTCTCTTTCTCTTAAAATATATATATATATAATCAAAAATTAAAAATAAAATAAAAGCCAAACAAAGACAACAAAACAACAACAAAAACAAAATATCAACTAAAAGACAATTTTCATTCAAACTACGTAGATTCTGATCCCCTTTGAAGGGTATGTAGGCCCTAGGCTCTCATCATAGGTTAAGTCTACTCTTGTAAATAAATATTTTTTTTAATTTTATTTCTTTAATGTATTTTCTTTCATTTTACTATTAATCTTATTTAATTTCTTTTCCTTCTTTGTACTCTTAATTTTATTTCCTTTAATTTGATTATTTCTTATGTTGCATGTGATTTGTTAAGGAGAATTAAAATAGAATAGAGGTCATATTAATTTTGCACAATTGACTTAGGGTAACCGTTCTTAAGAACGGATGTAGTGGGGTGCCTAACACCTTCCCCACTCACAATCAACTCTCGGATCTATTTTCTGGTTCATAGACCATTTTTCAAACTAAAAAAGTTTTTTTTTAAATTTTGCCTTTTCAAAAATAAAAATTTGGTAGTGACTCCTGAACCCTACCTTTACTTTTAATTTTGATTTCAGTTTTTGTTTTCTTTGGAAATTGAACTTCTCTTTTAAAAAAAGTGCCACATGGTCGCATTTTCAAGTATGACTGTATGACGACTCCAATGGGGATTTGTTTTGTCTTTTAATTTTTTTATTTTTGTTTTTGTTTTTATTTTCTTTTGTCTTATTCAACATTTCCAACGGTAGGCTTGGGCCCATCCATCTTTAGGCTTTGAAACAACATTTCCATCTCTTGTTCAGCAGCTTCAATATACGGCAAAGAATAAAATATACGGCATTTGTTTTTGTTTTTGTTTTTATTTTGTTTTGTCTTATTTTTCATTTTTGTTTTTATCTCTTTTCTTTGTTTTTGTTTTTGTTTTGTTTTGTCTTTTAATTTTTTTTGTTTTTATTTTGTTTTGTCTTATTTTTCATTTTTGTTTTTATCTCTTTTCTTTGCTTTTGTTTTTGTTTTTATTTTGTTTTGTCTTTGTTTTTGTTTTATTTTTTTTTTGTTTTTGTTTTGTTTTATTTTGTTTCATTTTATTTTTTTTTGAACATCTTTCTTTAAAGAAAACTAACTTGACTTTGACAATTGAAACCCAAAATTTGTTAAAATATAAATTTGAGACCCAAATATGTACCAAGGAGGCTTTGTTGCCACACATGACCTATAGGTTTATTTTTATGTGCTTGAGGAGATATAAAATCTCACATGGCTATTCTAAAAAAAAAGGAAGAAAATGAAAAATAACAACAATAACAGTATTTGCAAGTGTAAGACATTTGTGTTAGTATATGTTGGTCAATCAAACCAACATCATAATTCTAGACAATACTTATAGAGATGATGAAAACAGAAATATGAAAGGATTAAACCACAATCAATTATTTGTCTTTCTGTTCCTCTATTTTCTTAATGCCCTCCTTGATGACCCATAAGATATCTCTTCCAACCATCTCCTTGGACAGCTACTTGCTCTCTTGTTTTGGTCAGATTATGAGCCTCCAGGTCATGGGCCTCGCACAGCAGAGGAAAAAATAATGTCATAATAGCTTACTTCTCATCCAAAGTCTCAATATCAGACAAAAGCAATCAAGGTCTCATAGGTCAAGTTACATTCAGGAATTCCTCTCAAGCCTAATAAGCCTAATTTTAGATACAATCCTCCAAAAAAAATAGTAGGGACATTATGACTTCTCAAATAAATAAATAGATAAAGGTTCATAACATAATCATATTTCCAACAATGGTGTAGGCAAAACAAGATCCTAAATCTAACTCAAAGCATCATCCAAACCCATTCCAACTAATCCCACATTTACTGAACATAAAATTTCCCTCAAATGTGGCTCCCCGTCATGTCCAAGCATCGAATAAATAATGAAATAAATAATGATAGAGAACAATATATTTTTCTTTTAAGGGAACATATATTCTGACCCTAAATGACAAACTTCACATGCAAGCAGTCAATGGAACAAGCATCTCAATTTTTCGTTCTGACCTATCTATAGCTAAAGCATCTTGCCCACAAATTTTAAACAAAAATAGAAGGGGAGCCAAACCATGTTTAGTTCATGTGACAATGCAACCAATAAACCTTAGCTATAACAAAGCAACATGACCAGATGATAAGTAGAAACCCTTAATCAAACTATCCATGTTTATTCATAGAGGATTCGTCATGTGAATTCATATACAAATACACAATCCACACAAATTGAACCCTCAAACCCATATCTAAGAACTACATAGAGACTTTTGACATCCAAAATGACCCAAATGTCCGACTAAATTCTGGAACTATCATAGAATTCTGTAAAAAAATTTTGAAAATATCCAATTAATTCCAAAAAAATCTAATCCATGTAAATGATACCAATCTGGAAAGCTATGGATGTTAACTAGAGAGAAAAAATATCTTCAAAATTAGTTCATGAAGCCCACATCTCAGAATTCAATGGAATAGTATTTCTGGTCGGGCAAAGTTACTAATATTGAACAGAAACTTCAAAAATTCATATCTTCCTCTCTAGACCTCCAAATCAGGTGCTTTTAGTTGACACGAGTCACTATGATTTCCTAATTTCTTTTTATAAAATTTCATAGAAATTGGACATCATTTGAGTCTCATGTGACAGAAAACAATTTCGGACCAAATGAATAGTGTAGCAGACCAAAATCATAAATTTTTGCCAACTTTGAAAAATTATCAAATATTCTATAGACCTCCAAAAATTATGATCTTTAGCTTTCCAAAAAGCTCTTAATGAGGCCTAATTGCATGTCAAATCTCAGATCAAGACTAGTTCATTTGGCTAAAAAGTGATATAGGGTTCCATTATGATCAAATTTGGCTCCATATGAGGTACCAAATTTACCAAATGGCCCTCCCTTGATTGTGGCACCTTTTGGACAAGTCTAAAAGTACATTTAAGACCTGTGTGAGCTGCCCAAATGGTCCCGAACCTCATGCATCTCATTTTGGCCATTCAACCCACATTTATGCACATTTACATCTTACTTCCATATTGCATATTTGGACATTACAAACTCAAATTGTATTCTAGAGTTCATACATCATATCCATAGTTATAAACATCACATAATAGCATATTTATACATGTCTCAAGGTTCATAATATATTTACAAGATCATATACATCATGAACTATCATTTTGGTTCCAAAATGGACAAAACAAGGCATAAGCTTGTCAATCTTTTCTCTTCATTGTTGTTAGCTCCCTTCACCATAGTTACTTAGTCCACCTAGTATGTTAGATCATTGGAGAGGAAGGGATGAGATTCAAAGAATCCCAGCAGCTCATCTCCCATTCAATTATACATAATATATGCAAAGTAAGCTTTACAAATGCATGCATGGAGAAAATGGAAGTCATAGACATTTTCAACACAAGCTTGGCATGTGAATCACTTATACAAGACATTCAAAAGTTCACCAAGTGCTTGGATTGGTCTCACACCTCTCTTCATGGATTTTGAACTTGCCTCACCCATTCTTTAAGCACTTTAGACTTAACCATACTCTTAGGAGCCCACTTTGCTTTTGGGAGACTCTTTACTTTGTCTCAACCAAGCTCAAGGGTTCTTGGCTCATCCTCACCAAAGGGAAGAGTTCTTGGCCTCTCCACACTTAAACAAACACCATCTACTCATTTAGAAACATAACATGGTATCAAGAATCATGGCATATAAAGGTATGCTAGCATACTTTTTATAGCTTGAAAACACATATACACACATTTTAAAACAAGCTAAACACACATCCATGCATGAGAGAAGGTGGAGAGAGCTACCTTGTGTATACTCACACACTTTTTTCTTAGCTTTCAAGCCTCCTCTTTCGGCCACACACCTACAAATTGGTGAAGATGGTTTCTTTTGGTCTAGATATAATTTATGAGAGTCAATTAGGTTCATGAAATATATTCTAAGGCTACATAATTTGCTTAAACCCTAGATTGCTCTATAACCCTCATTATGGTCCATAAAGGCACCTAATGAAGCAACACCTTTCAAATAATTTCTAGGCCTCATTCTTTCCTTTCAAATATGATTCTTGACTCCTTTTAAGCCTCTTGGAGTCATCACATCATCAAAACAAAAAGCCTAGCACAACCCTCAAAATAATACTAGGTTGATAAAATATGTAGCGAATGGCACAACCTAGGTCATCTCCCTTGGAATTGGCGTTCAATGTTTAATTGAGTTTTCCAAATGTTAAAAGACTCTAAAATTTTCTAAACAAAGGGGATTTTAATTGAATTAAACTAACCTAAACTAAATTAAATTAAAATTCCTAAATTCTATCTAATTATGGGTGAAAGATGGACTTGTGACTAGCTTTGAATTCATCTCTTGGTATCCACTATCCTTATCCTATTCTAATTGTAATTGATTCTGGCCTAAGAGTTCCTAAATGTGTTCATAACAATTTATCTTGGGTAACCACTCAAGATTCAAGAGATTAACGATCTAACGTTGAGTTGAGACATCAATCCCGCATTAAATTGTTAATTCTTGTTTCTAAGATCAATGAACATCCAATTTGATTGATTAACTGATTGATTAGCCTCTGAATCATCCTAAATATTTAATTAACTAACTAAACATTAAGGAATCTTCAAATCAAACAATTAAGCACATAATCTCACTCATGTATTTTATCGAACACCTTCGAAGCACACATGGAAAATTCAGATAATATTGAAATTAATCAAATTAATTAATCAACAAAAAGGTTCCTAATTAGTGTCTAACCAGCCACTAATTATAATTACACAAATTCCCTATCAAATACAACTTAACCAAGACAATAATTGAAAGAGAAAAAAGTGTAGGAAAAATAAGGAAATTCTTAGCCAAAAACTATGTCTTCTCCATGGATTCAAGTTTCTCCAAGGGTTTCCTCCTAACTAGCCTCAAGATGGATTAGAAAATCATGGGATGTAGATGGAAGATGGAATGAATGGGAATGAGCATGGAGTGGAAGAATGGTTGGATGGAATGGATGGTATCTAGTCTCTTGCGTATGAATGAATAAATAGGCGAATGAATGGAGTTGTATGAATGGACTAGGATATCTAAATATGTGGAGGCGTGATAGACTTGGAGAGACGTGAATAAAGTGTAAAGGCGTGAATGAAATATACTTCTTTCTTCATTAAAAATCACGTGCCAAAGCTGATTCTCTTTCGTGTGTATTATGCTTGGTTTCTTCACGCTCAGCTTCTCTATACTATTCACGTGCTTCTTCTAATGCACCTTCATATCAGCTTTACGTGGATTCTCTTCATATATATATATAAGGTGGAGCTGCATGGATGTGTGTATGAGAGTGAGCCCCGCTGGTTATTTTATTTTATTGAATTCCATATAAATTCCTTTTCTCTTGTTTCTGCAACTCCTTCGTTAGTTTTTCACGTGGTTTCCTTCATATCATGCAGCTTCCTTCTTATCGTTATTATTCACGTCTTCATTTAACCTTCAGCCCAGGCTTCCCACATCAGCTTTGCATACTTCTTCGTTTCCTTTTGTATCACGCATTCAGCCTAGTAACTCTTCCAGTTGAGCTTCTTTTCGAAAGCTCCTTCAACTCGTAGCTTTTTAGCTTCTTCATGCGTTTTTCATGTCCCATGCAAGCTCCTACTCTCCCTCGTGCTTCATTCTTCTTTCTTATTCAAGTGCTTCATTGATGGTTCTCTTAACTTCATCTCAGCTCGTAGCTTCCTCTTTCAGCTCGTTCAGCTCGTCCTCCCAGCTCATGCAAGCTTCAACTCGAGTTTCTGCATGTTCTAAAGCTTCCAAACATTCCAGCGTCTTCATGATTCATGGCTATTCTGCTCAAGTATATTCTCTTCATGCAGCTCTCCAAAACAGAGGCTTCTTTGAAGTATTTTTCTTCACACATTTTGCAAGCCAAAATAGTAGCTTTGCCTTCTTCATTCCTTCAAAACTTCGAATGAGTGTGCTGCTGTTTGCATGAGCACTCAAGCCTCCTTCTTCCTTCATTTGTTTCCACGTGAAACTCTATTCTTCATGCTTAGTTCTGCCCATGCGTGGTTCTTCCTGCAGCTGTCAATTCTCTCTAGTTTCTTCTCCCATTTTTCACGTGGCCATGGCTTCTTGTTTCTTTGCTCGAGCTTAAGTTTCTTCCACGTGGCTTCCAAGCTTCTTAATGGCTGTAGTATGCTTTGCTCTCAACGTGGAATTATACATGTGGGCTGGTCAACAAGAGAATGAAGCTTGTGCAAGATTTGTGTTGACTATGCTCTTTCCTTCTCTTCTTTAATTCAAATTACCATTCAAGCTTTAATTGTCCATTGAAATTCTGCTCAAAAGAGTGGGAAAAATCAAATAGGAATTTTCACAAAATTATTTAAGATAAATTTATGTATTAAAATCCAATAATTTGTAACTTAATTCCTCAAATATAGAAAATGGCTACTAAAATCAAATTTCATCTAATTAGACCCTTAAAGCCATATTTGGATACTAAAATGTTTAAGTTAAAAGGATTAAAATGTATAAAAATCATACTTATCACTTGTACTTACCAACATAAACTAGTCCATGTTCTTAGTTGAATATGATTGATTTCTTGTTGATTCACTCATGTTTTTTCCACTTCTAACTAGTTATGATTAAATCAAATGTAAGATGCATAAAAATAGTAGAAATTGAACTTAATTACTCAATTTCATTTTAAGAAAAGCATGCAATTTAACACTTATCAAGTAACATGAGATATTAGATATATATACAGGCTAACTTGCCTTATACATATGTCTATTCTTGTATATATTCATAAATCATTTTTACATTAGGAAAAAATACAAAAATTTCTATAATATAATTAATACTAATTCTTATGGAAATGATCCTAATTGGGCAAAACCTTCAATTAGGTATGTAGTCGAAAGACATCGGTTGAGATAAGATACTAGCAATCTCTTATAGTCCTTGTTTTACAATGGATAAATGGATATGAGGCACAACTATTCAATAATGGATTCTATTAGGTCCTAAACATAGTTAAAAGAAAAGGTTTTGAAACTAAAATAGGAGATGTGGAAATATGAATTGCCAACTAAATTAAACAATTACAATAAGAATTATGACTATAATTTGAATTGACAACACTAGCTTCAAAAGAATCTTAATTATAACTCAAATAAGAAATTGATGAAAGTAGTAAATTATAAAAAGGATGTAAAGCAAGTAAATAAACAAAATGCCAGTAAAAGGAATTGTAAGTCAGTTTCTTTATGTTGTTCTTTATGAGTGTTCTTTTCTTTCATCTACTTCCTTTTATGCTACTTCTAAGTGTATGGCACATTCCATTTTTAGCCAGTAGAGTATAGGCCTTGCCTTTTACTATGAAGAAAATTGTTGTAGATGTCCTATTGCTTATAGTTAGCTAGATTAGCAACATACCTCTAATCAAAGTAGGTTCTATAGTGAAGTTAGTCATCACTATGTTGGGTTTAATCAAATCTCATTCAATCTTCATAAGTTTCCTTAATGTGGTTAAAGGGATGATGTTGAGCACTGCTCCTACATCCATAAATACTCAACTAAATGACCTTTCGTTTACATTAGCCTTGATGAACAATGACTTAAGGTGTTCCGCAATGATCTCTTCTAGCTTTTCAAATATAACTTTCACCACTTCTTTGGCCATCTCTCCTTCAGTTAGTTTGATCCATTCTTGCTCAAAAGCTTTAATATCACTATCTAATTCAGCCATCAGGTAGTTGCTGGTCAAAAACACTTTGGATATTATGATTATAAAATTTACTAATGGCTAAGCCATGTATGGCTTGATTGAATTTCCTTTCATCTTGATAGCTTCATCACTCATTAGAGATATAGACTTACTCACCCATCTAACTGTTGGATAAGACTGTCTAAGTATCTATGCCACACCCTTACATAATTTGGTTGCACACCTTCTTTGCACTTTGTGCTTCTATGTGCTAGTGGGAACATGTTCCTCTTTTATTCTAATGGAATAAAGGAATTCTAAGTTTGATGAATCTAAGTGGCTTTTTGACAATCTTTTTAAGCATATATTTCCATTAGGAGAAAACCACTCATACACTTTCTTGCCGAGTGCGTTGGCTAGCTTGTAAACATCCTAAGCCTTTATAATTATAAGTGTTAAACATCCAAGTTGCATCAACACACTTGCTTTGCTATTGTCATGTTGTTGGTTGTCATCACTTGGTCTAGCCATACTTTTGCTATTTGTTGCTTGCCCTTTAATCTTAATAAAGTTTCAAGTGGCCTTTCTTACCCCATAAGCTTGTCATCTCAAGTGACAAACACATGGATGTGCAATAGTCACCACTTTTGTTGATATCAACTTCAGGAATGGATTAGTATCTACTACATGTCTTTTTTGGCCAACTGAAAATGTCCTCCCTTAAGGGCTTTCTGTATGACATTCCATAACACCACAAAGTTATTTGTCATGTAAGTATTGGAATTGTGCTATTTTCACTACTTTCTTCCTCTCAGTTTTTTAACTAACACAATCTCATGATCTTCAAGGAGTCTTATTTGCTTACCCTTTAATAAATAGTCAAATATCTTATCAACTTTCATGATGTCAAACATAAATGATTATGTGGCATTAGATTTTTAGGCTTTCTTCCCTTTGGATGGCTTGAATTGAGCACCAATATCCTTTCTCACTCAAGATCACAACCACATTGATGTTGAATGTGTAATATCTATAACACCATGATTCTATGACTCATTTCATATCATATGTAGGCTCATTTTCCATGAAGCACATGAATTTCTCAAGAAAAAGTCATGGAAAATACAATTAAATTGCATTATGTCATAGGTAAATTTTTCATGTGGTGTTCTGTAAGCCATGTGAGTTCATGTATCCCATTCTCATATTCAATTACATAGATACAACTCAATTCCATCATGAAAAGTGGCCTAGAACTCGTGCAAGGCAAGATACACACAAAAATTCCATAAGGTAGCCTCAACCAGAATTTCATACTTTCTATCACAAACTTTGAAAAATCATAACTAATTCTAAAAAAATCAAAATCATGCTATTATGGGAATCTAAATATGTATACTTTATTATAAAAATATGCCTAGGTCATGAAACGCCAAATAGAAGACATTTGACATTCGAAAAATACTCAAGGTAGCAGCTGCCTGGCTACTGTCATAGCTTACTATCATAAACTTTGGAAATTCATAACTAATTTTAAAAACATCCAAATCATGCAAATTCTATCAATCTAAGAAGCTACAGATGTTAAATTTAAGGAAAAATAACCCCAGATCATGCCAAGTTCATTTAGGAATTGAATTATGATGGAACAGTACTAGAGGTCTAGTGGTATTACTGGTACTAATATGAAAATTTAAAAATTCATAACTCTTTGCTAAGACCTCCAAATGAGGTGACCTTAGTCACCATAGAAAGCTTATAATCTCTAGTTTATGCTGTAAAATTTCACAAGCATTAGAAACTATATGGCCATCGGATAACACATTACACAAAACTGACCATATGAATAGTGTACTGAACCAAAACTAGAAAATTTCCCAATTTTGAAAATTCATAATTAATTCTGTAAAGTTCTGATTTTTTTGAACTTTAGCTTCCTAAAAGGATCCCAATGAGCCCTCCATGTCTACAAAATTTAATGAGAAGATTCATCCATTTGGTTAGTTTGTGCTATAGGGTTCTAGTTTAGTCAATTTCATATTCTTAGCTAGCCTCAAAGTGTCCAAATTTGTTTCCCAAACTTGTGTAGCCACTTGAGCACATGGGATTGCACCAAAATGATATTTCAAACTTGTCTCAAAGGTGCACAAACCCAAAATTTAGAAACTCATACTCTCACCCCATGCCATACACATATTTCCATAAAGCTAGTCTAGCCATTACATGTCCAAAATGCACATTTCAATACATATAACTTTAAATCTCATTTGTACATGATACATTAGCATAATTATATATGTTAATAACATCATAGGACATATAAAAAAATAGATCACAACATTTTCCACTCAAATGGCCCTAAAGAAATAAAATCTATACACTTTGATGTCATGCTCTCATATCTTAAGTGGTTGGCTCGCATTTCCTTGTTCTCTTGGTCCACCTAGCATGTTAGAACATTGGAGAGTAGGGAATGAGATTCAAATAATCCCAATAGCTTATCTTCTTTTCAATCACACATAAAGTATGCAATACAAGCCTTGAAAATGCATGCATAGACATATTAACATATGTGAGCATTCAAGAAACATTCTTGGCATTTTAACAAGTCATACATAGCATACATAGGCTTGCCAAGTTAGTGATTTAGCCTCACCTATTTCTTTAAGAGGTTTTTGACTCAACCTCACTTTTGGAAGACTTTTTACTTTGTCTTAACTAACTTTAAGGGCTCTTGGCTCATCCTCACCATGGCTAGAAGGTTCTTGACTTCTTTATACTCAAGCAAACCAAGGCAAGCACATAAAACATCATTTGAATGTATAAAACATCATCATGGTACCATGGAATAAGAGCTCATACTAAAATACTTTTTATAGCTTAAAACACATATACACACATTCAAAGACAATGTAAGCACACATCCATGTATGAGAAAAGGTGGAGAGAGCTACCTTGCTTGCATTTATACACTTTTTCCTTAAACCTTGAGTCCTCTCCCTTGACCTCACGTACCCAAGAAGGTGGAGGTCATTTCTCTTAGCCTAGACACATCATATGGAAGCTAATTATACTCTTGAATTAAATTTTAAGGCCATATAATCACTAGAAAAGTTAGGTGACTCATAAGACTCCTTTATAGTTTCATAATGCACTTAATTAAGCAACCTTTGGAAAACATCATCTTGGCTCCATTCTCTCCATCTATTTATGATTCTTGACTCCATTTAAACCTCTTGAAGTCATCACACAATCAATTCTAGGAGCCTAACTAGGTGTTGCTTCTTCAAGCCATATTATGGAACATATAAGGCCATCTCACTATCTATGGTTTCTAAAATTTTTTCAAGGCTTCCTCTCATACTCTCCCATCACACATGATACAAAACTAAGCTTGGAAGGAATTAAAACACTCCCTAGGTGTATGAAACCTCCTTAGCCAAAGCTATACTTCCATATGACACCAATGGAGTTGTTTTAATTTCTTTGATGGGAGAAGCGTGTGGGAGACTCTCTTGGTGTCTTAAGAACTCATATATACCCTTAGACAAATTAAATTACTACTAGGAAGTTTTATCTTAGCCTAGGTGCAACCAAATCCCTAAATTTCATAACTTGTATTCTAAAGCTCCCTTTTTAATTTTAATTGTATATTCTTAATCCTCACACTCTATAACCTTTGGTTCCATCAGGAACACAAAGAAAAACTCTCCTCCTCACTTTCTCTCTCTAGACCTAAGTTTAAATGGCTTGAAAACATAAGATTTTGCAAGTGTTTAAAATGAAGTCTTATCTTAAAACAAAGCTCTCTTTGCGTAGATTATTTTTTACTAATTGATTTCTTGAAAAGCATTCCTTTTTAGCTTGTGTTAGACCTGAATCTTCAAGTTTTCAAGAAAAGAAAACCACCATTAAAAAGCTTTTAGAGAGAGAAACAATTTTCTTAACTGGCGCGGGATAAAACAGGGCCGTGTACTTACCTAAACGGAAGCTTAAACTTCTTTTCTCTCTCCCCTCTTAATATCACACCATTTCTGCCCATTTTTTTGCAAATGGAAGCTTGGAGAAGGTGATGAGGTGTAATCTTACTTAAGAAGCCTCTTTTATAATTTTTCAAAATAACCATTTTGCCTCTACACACCTGTTTGCTCTGTTTAGGCTCATTTTAACTCTTTTTTTATAACCATCTTTTTCATCATAAAATTTAGGTCCTATAATTCATAAAATGACTATTGTTTCATCCGAATTGGATTTAAAACTTTCTCGAATGAACTAGTCAAAATTCAAGTCAATTGACATTGGAAAACATCCACAGAATGAGCTTTAGCTATCTCAGGGCTTCCCATGGTTTTCAAAACCTTTGAGAACTCTGAAGAACTTAAAACTTTTATTTAAAAAGTCCTCTTGTGAGAATTCCAAAATTTGCTCAAAATGCTGAAAATACCCTTATGTTTCGTTAACCTTTTGTTACATTTTGTTTCTTCATTCTAACTCCGTTTTTCTTTCTGTCTGAGCCTGGGATTCTCATATTTAGGAGTCTAGAATGCTTCCCAAATTTTTCAGGATTTTAACTAAGCCATTTCAGGAGACTTGATTTTGAATCTGATGAATTTTGTTCATTTATCGAGAAACCATATGTAACGCCCGGTACATTGTACAATCACTGGAACGGGCCGATTTGAAAAGCAAGTCCCTTGAGATGAGTGATTCAAGGCCAAATAAAATTTGAATAAAATTTTAAATAATAGAAAATGAGGATTTGAGCCTTGAGTTGCCCAAAAACTGGGGTTGAAGCGATTCAAAAAAATTGCCGAAAGGCCAATGGCATTTTTGTAAATAAGTGTAATTTTGGAAAAACACCTAGGAGGGCTTTTTAAATGAAAATTTTGAGTTGCCCAAGGTTTTCAAAGGCCCCAAAAACCATGGGAAGCCCCGGGACTAGTAAAGCCCCTCCGGTGTACTCTTTCCAACGTCAATTGACCCGAACTTTGACCGATTCATTCGGGATGGTTTTAACTCTGATTTGAGTGATTCCAAAGGCATTTTATTAAATTGGGAACCTAAATTTTATGATGGAAAATACGGTTCTAAAAAAGGAGCTAAAACAAAGCTGAAACCAACTTGCCATTACAGAAGGGCAAAATTGGAATTTATGGTTTCTTGAATGTTCTAAAGAGTTCCACACTTTTCTCCCTTCTTATCCTCTTTAATGAGCATGATCCATTCTGCCCAAAATATAAAAAATCTTCAGCTCTCTTAGGCACACAAAAGGGAGGAGAAAAAGAGGAAGAAAGCCAAGGAGAAACTAGGTAATTTCATGAAATTTCTTGCTCCATCTTCCTCCAATCTTGTTTTCCTCTCTTCCTCCTTTCTTTCCATGGATTTTTTGAATGATTTGGTTCTGTTTTTCACCCAGACCTAAGGGGAGAATTTCGAATTTGCTAAGGAGAAGAGAATGAAGGAGAAAGACACTTGAAAGCTGTAACACCTTACTGAATACACTCTAGTTCATCTCCCTCTAGGCTTGACTCCATATGATTTCCCAGAAAACTGACCGAAACCGTGGTATTTTACCACGTAAAATCAGGGTTTAACCGGTTGTATTTTGCCCCGTGGGTCCCGTGAACCCATCATTCATATTTTCTACTCAAACACCATTTATACAACTTGTACATAGTCTCAAACAACTCACAAACCACGGTAAGAAGCCAAAAACTCAGAAACTACAATTTCTCAATCGGGCCCATAAATTACATTTCTGGCTCCAACTGTGGAAAATCACAACTAATTCTAAAAAAATGGGAATCAAGCAAATCATAGCTCTCTGGAAAGCTTGGGATGTTAACTTCACACTAAAAATAACTCCCAGCCTCAATCTCAACGTTTAGACCCTCATTGACAGCGAAAAAGGAATAGATGTCCAGCTGTCCCTGATACTGGTGCAGTTTACTGTCATGAACTTCGGAAAGTCGTAATTAAATCTACAAAAATCCAATCAGGGCGAACTATACCAATTTAGAAAGCTACAGATGTGAACTATAGGAGAAAAATAAGTCCCGATCAGTTCAGGAGTTATAAGACCTCGATAACCGATAAAACAGTAACGAAGGTCAGAAACTTCCCTGATGCTGATACAGAACTTCAGTAAATCGTTTCTCTCTCTACAGACCTCCAATTAAGGTGCTTCCAGTTGGTATAGGTCACTGTGTATATCTAGTTTATGGTCCTAAAGCTTCATGACATTTGGACATCATTTGGTCTATGGATGACATGGTTTCATTTTCGGACCCAATGTACAGTACCATGACCAAACCATTGAAATTTCCCAATTTCAACAATTCACCAAATATTCTCTAGACCTCCGAATATTACCCACTCTAGCTTCTCAAGAAGCTCTCAATAGACTCTAGAGGCATGCCAAATTTCATAACAAGAAGAGCTCATCCGGTCATACTTTGACGGAGCTCACCTAATTGGTAGTTTTAGCACCACATGGGGTTCAAAACGGGTCTAAATGATCTCCCACATGCTCTAACCTCTATT
This sequence comes from Erythrophleum ivorense, assembly GCA_026724425.1. Lineage (NCBI taxonomy): Eukaryota > Viridiplantae > Streptophyta > Magnoliopsida > Fabales > Fabaceae > Erythrophleum > Erythrophleum ivorense. The sequence goes on along the minus strand of JAIUCV010000615.1, from coordinate 8,592 downwards.
GGGCAAATTTAAAAGTACAACTATAACATATGTGAATTATCTAAATAACTCAAATCATCATACATTCCAATTTCACTATGCTATGGAAGAGAATACACCATTTCACATAAGCCTCAAAAGGCCAACTTATACATTCTCATTACTTTAACCCTTTATATCATCCATACATCATTTGTACATACATTCACATGTGCTCATATAGTTACAACTCCAAAAAGAATAGGTGCACTTTCATTTTGGCACCTTCTACATCAAAATAACCAAAAAGCTATACATCATTCTAACTATGCTCTTCTAGGCTCCGTGAGGTGTGCTCGCCTCTCCTTGAACACCACCTGGATAATAGGATGGGATGGGAAGGGGGTGAGATTCGGGAGAATCTCAATAGCTCATACTCATTCCAGATGCAACCAAGGCATATGACTAGTCTAGCATGCATACAAGCCACAATAACACCACACATGCCATGCTATCAAACCAATGCCAAGACTAGGCTCTAGGGATTTTCGGTCTAGCCTCACCCGAGCTTTAGGACTTTTGGATCAGCCTCACCCTTGGTTTAGGGACTTTTGGCTCCTCCTCACCCGTCTCAAGGGACTTTCGGCACCACCTCACCTGAGCAATTTCCACACATCATATCATAAACATATTGGTACCAATGCATCAAGGCAAAATCAATGGCATATCCCATCATACAAGCACATACTCAACATGTAATGACTATTACACAACCAAGAATGCAACAAGAATAGAGTAGAGAGCTACCTTCTCAGATTACACAAGTCTTCCCTTTCAATTTCTCCTCTCCCTCCTTGATTTCACACTCACAACAAGGTGGAGTTTCTTCCTTCGAGCCTAGGCATAACAAGAGCATCAAATCATTCTCTCATAGCTTAAATAACTCTCACAAAGCTAAAAGAAACTCTTCATCAAGTTAAACCCTCACTACCCTTACAGATCTAGGGATTCTCTCTCTAGAACTCTGCTCATTTTCCTTCCTCTCTCAAGCCCTCAAAGAAGAAAACATGGAGGAAGAAATGAAGATAAATGCATTCTACCCTCCTTCTAGAGTAGTTTTCCCCACTTCCCTTTTCTAAACCTAACCCAAAACAACTTCTAAAACCGTAGAAAGAGAAAGCAAAAAGGAGGAGACAACAAGCTAAGAAGAAAAGCTAGGGAAATCTAAAGATTACTCACCTCTTTGCTTGATCTCCTTGCTTCTCTAGGTCTCTCTCTCTCTCTCCTCAGCTCTTTCTCTCTCCTTGGTCGAAGCTCAAGTCGGTTCTGAGAGAAAGGGAGAGTTTAGACTCTTTTAAAAAGTCAAATCTCTCTTTTCACGCTTTTTCTGGACCGCTCTCGCTATAGCGAATCATCATCCTCGCTACGGCGAGCTCGTGCAAGTTCCAGTCTTTTGCCTTCGCTATGGCATTGCTACGGCGAGCTCGGCCTGTTCCAGACCTCTGCCTTCGCTATAGCGCCGCTATGGCGAGCAACTCCCTGGTTTCTGTATGGAACGTCGCACTCGCTACAGCTAGGAACATCTTCGCTATTGCGAGGAGGCATTCTCGCTATGGCGACTCTATTTCTCGCTATGGCGAGAAGACTTAGAAAATTTTCAGCTCTCCGAAAATTTCCCAACTTCCTCTTTTCCCATTTTTCTCTCATTCCTTTTCTGGTTGTTACAAAAGCTCACTTGAACCATAGGTAATCTTTATTTTTTGTTGCATCTTCTCTTCCCCTTCCCTTTGTGTGTATTTTAGCCAAGAACAGAACCAAAGGAGGGGAGGATGTTCTGTCCAAATACAAGGAGGGAACAAGGTTTTTAGGCCATGGGGAGATGGCATATGGCAAGAAATTCCAAGAAAAACTAATAGAAAACAAGTTAGAAAAGTGTAGTGTTTTCTAGGGTTTTGCAAAATCTGATTTTGTGTGAATGTTTCCTTGGCTATTTGAATGTTTTTTTGAACTCCTAAGACCTTTAGAAAGCCTCCCAAGTGGCTCTCCCATCAAGGAAAAATCACAAAGTCTATGAGCCTCCATTATGGTGCATATTTCAGCCAAGGTAGGTTCATTAGGCTAGGGGATGTTTTAATTTGTTCTAGCCTTTTTTTGGGACTTTATATGATGTTAGAAGATGGGAGAAACCATTGGAAAAAATTTAGGAGCCATAGATTGGGAGATGGCCTAATGGTGTCCATAATGGTGCTTTGTGAAGCAACTTGGTTTTCCAATTGTGCAATTGAATGTGTGATGGCTCCAAGGACCTTAAATGAGTCCAAGAAGTCTAAAAAGAACAAGAGAATGGAGCCTAGCACTTGAATAATATGAGTTGCTTCAATAGGCCATTTATGGAACCAATATGTCTATTTTGGAACCAAGTGTGTAATAAGCTTTAGTTTAATGTCTTGGCTTGCTTCAAATGTGTAATTGTGTGATGTTTGTAATGTCTAGGCCAAGAGAACCCTACTCCACCTAAGTGCTCTCGTGAAACCAAGGAGGGGAAGGAAATTGCAAAGTGAGTTTGCATACATAAAAAGGTAGCTCTCCACCTCATTTTCTTTGCATTCTTGTGTGCATATGTATGTCTTAGTGTGCTTACATGCATTCTTGATGCTTGATAATATGCCACTTGATTCTTGTTGTGCATTGGTACCAATGTGTTGTCTTGAATGACTATGGTTGTGGAAAGAGCCCATAAGGGTGAGGAGATGCCAAAAGTCTCATGGCATGGGTGAGACAAGGCCAAAAGTCCCTTGAATGGGTGAGGCAAAGTCAAAAGTCCCTAGGCCAAGAGTGAGGTAAATCCAAAAGTCCTAAAAATAGGGTGAGGCTAAACCAAAAGTCCTAAAAGCATGAAAGTAAGCTTGACATGTGAATGTAGCATGGAATTTATTGCACACTTTATGCTTGTATGGTTATGCATTTGGTATATGTATGCCTTGAATGTGGTGTGAATGGGTGTGTGAGCTATTGAGATTCTTGGAATCTCGCTCCCCTTTCCCCTTCATCCTTGAATTGTCTAGGTGGTGTTCCAAGTCAAGGAGATGCAAGCCAAGGACATTGAACATCTTTGTTTTGGTATATTATGTACTTTAATGATGGTTAAATGTCAAAGTAATGATGTATGTAATATTTTTGTGATGTAAGACCATGGACAAGTGTAAAATGATGTATGAATATGATATAGACTTTATATGACACTAAATCAATAGTATTGTGCAAATTAGCTCTTGGATGGCTTGATGTAACTATGCATAAATAGATGTTGAGAGACCAAAATTAGTTGCATGAGGTTTGGGATCACTTGGACAGTCTCCACAAGTCATATTTGTGCTTTGAAACTTGCTCAAGGGGTGCCAAATTCAAGAAGAGGCCATTTGGTGCAAAGTGACTCTTGGTAGGAAGGAAAAATAACCATTTCATGAGGCTATGTCACTTTTTGACCAAATGAACTCTTCTTGACCTGAAATTTGACATGCATCTAGAGCTTATTGAGAGATTTTTGAAAAGCTCAAGTTGGTAATTTTGGAGGTCTGTGGAATATTTAGCGAATTGTTGAAATTGGAAAATTTTCTGGTTTTGGTCCTTGGTACTGTAGCACTGGTCCGAAATTGAATTCTGTCACTCATGGGGCAAACGATGTCCAATTGCTACGAAATTTCATACAGAGAAACTAGACATTCACAGTGACTTGTTCCAACTGGAAGCACCTCATTTGGAGTTCTAGAGAGGGAGATATGAATTTTGAACATTCTGTCCAGTATCAGGACCCTTACCCGACCTGATGTACTGTTCTATTGAATTTCGAGACTTTGGATACCTGAAGTGGTCTAAAAGTATTTTTCTTCTCTAGCTAACATCCACAGATTTCCATATTGGTATCATTTTCATGGATTGGAGTTTTGTGGAATTAATTGGACATTTTCAAAGTTTGCTGCAGAATCTGTGACAGCATCAGAAGGCAGTTTGACCCCTGGACATTTTCGGATGTCAAACGCCCTCTGTGATGGGTTTTATGGTCTGTACATATTTTTACTGTTAAGTAGACATCCGTAGCTTTCCATAATGGCCAAGAATGTGTGATTTTGATTTTTCTAGAATTAGTTATGATTTTTCAAAATTGTGCCAGAAAGGGGCCAAATCTGGCCGAAAATAAACCTCCATATTCTAGGTTCCATTTCGGTTTCCATGAGTTGTGGGCCAACTTTGGTGATGTAAATGAGTTGTATGTATGTAATTAAATATAAGAATGTGATGTATGAACTCATATGGTCCGCGTGACACTGAATGGAATTTTTATACGCTACGCAACGCGAAATAAGACATTATTTTAATGTCATCTTCCATTCCCTTTTGTGCAATTCATCATGGGAAACTTAGAAATGATAGGAAGCAAGCTAGAAATATATAGTGTTACACCATATCTTATGTTTCTCACATTTTCTCTCATTTTTAGAGAACTGGATGTTACAATATCCATTACTTTTATACTAGGTTAGACTTTAAGATAAGGTTATGAAAGTGATGAAGGGAAGTAAAAGTTCAATTAGAAGAGAAAAGAGACTCAGCAATAGTTGAAAACCAATTTAGAGGTAACCAAAAGAATCCTTACAGTGTAACAAGAGAAAATCAGAAACTTAAATATTTAGTAATATATTAAGAGAGAAATATATTTCCCACCATTATATAAGTAAGCAAAGTTACCAAATTAACCAAAGATGATGAAATTGGTCAAAACCCTAATTACACACAAATTGAGGTAACTAATGGCACATGTGTAAATGGAACTATTTTAAGCTATTTTGAACTACTATAAACTCAGATAATGATCATATTAGTATAGAGGATCTTAAAATATCCTATGCCTTAGAGTTATCTAAAAAGATTGATTTTTTTAGCCAAAATCAAAGCTAAATAAGTGTAATGGCAAAATTATAATTTTGATCAATGTAACACCATGATTCTATGACTCATTTCATATCATATGTAGGCTCATTTTCCATGAAGCACATGAATTTCTCAAGAAAAAGTTAGGGAAAATACAATTAAATTGTATTACATCACAGGTAATTTTTTTCATGCGGTGTTCTGTGGGCCACTTTTGGTGATGGAATTGAGTTATATCTATGTAATTAAATATGAAAATGTGATACATAAACTCATATAAATGTAATATCCGATTCTCTAAAAATGAGATAAAATGCGAAAAACATAATGTACAGTTTCTCCGTCAATAAACAAAATTCACTGGATATAAAAGGAAGTCCCCCAAAATGGCTTAGTTAAGGTCCCAAAAAATTTAGGAAGCATTCTAAACTCCTAAAAATGAGAATCCTAGGCTCAGATGAAAAGAAAAACAGAGCTAAAATGAAGAAACGAAATATAACGAAAGAGTGACGAAACATAAGGGCATTTTCATCATTTTGAGCAAATTTTGGAACACTCACAGGAGGGCTTTTAAAATGAAAGTTTGAGTTCTCTGAGGTTCTTAGAGACCTTAAAAATCATGGGAAGCCCAGGATAGTTAAAACCCCTCCAATAAATGTTTTTTAATGTCAGTTGACCAGAACTTTGACTGATTTGTTTAGGAAGATTTTAGCTCCAATTTGAGTGATTTTGAAGGTATTTTATTTAATTGGGAAAATAAATTTTATGACAAAAAAGAAGATTCTAAAAAAGGAGTTAAAATGAGCCTAAACAGAGCAAATAGGCATGTATAGGCAAAATGATCATTTTGAAAACTTGTAAAAGAAGCTTCTTAAGTAAGATTACACCTCATCACCTTCTCCAAGCTTCCATTTGCAGAAAAATGTGCAGCAATGGCGTGACATTAAGAGGGGAGAGAGAGAAGAAGTTTAAGCTTCTATTTAGGTAAGTAAACGACCCTATTTCATCCCGCACTAGTTAGGAAAGTTATTTCTCTCTCTAAAAGCTCTTTAATGGTGGTTTTCTTTTCTTGAAAACTTGAAGATTCAGGTCTAATCCAACCTAAAAAAGAACTCTTTTCAAGAAATCAATAGGTGAAAAATAATCTATGTGAAGAGAGCTCTGTTTTAAGGTAAGACTTCACTTGAAACACTTGCAAAATTTTATGTTTCCAAGCCATTTAAGCCTAGGTCTAGAGAGAGAAAGTGAGGAGGAGAGTCTTTCTTTATATATTCTTGATGGATCCAAAGGTTATGGAGTGTGAGGATTAAGAATATACAACTAGAATTGAAAAGGGAGCTTTAGAATGCAAGTTATAAAATTTAAGGATTTGATTGCACTTAGGCTAAGATAAAGCTTCCTAGTAGTAATTTAAGTTGTGTAAGAGTATATATGAGTTCCTAAGATACCAAGAGAGCCTCCCATATGCTTTTCCCATCAAAGAAATTAAAACAACTCCATTGGTGCCATATGGAAGCATAGCCCTCGGCCAAGGAGGGTTCATGCACCTAGGGAGTATTTTAATTCCTTCCAAGCATAGTTTTGCATCATGTATGATGGGAAAGTATGAGAGGAAGCCTTGGAAAAATTTTAGAAACCATAAATAATGAGATGGTATCATAGGTTTCATATTATGGCTTAAAGAAGCAACACCTAGTTAGGCTCATTGATTTGATTGTTGATGACTCCAAGAGGCTTAAAAGGAGTCAAAAATCATAAATAAATGAAGGGAATGAAGCCAAGATAATGTTTTCTTAAGGTTGCTTCATTAAGTGCATTATGGAATCATAAAAGAGCCTTATGAACTACCTAGCTTTTCTAATGAATGTGTGGTTTTAGAATTAACTCCATGAACCTAATTGGCTTCCATGAATTATGTTTAGGCCAAGAGAAATTATCTCCACCTTCTTGGGTGTGTGAGGTCAAGGGAGAGGATTCAAGACTCAAGAAAAAAGTGTGTAAATGCAAGCAAGGTAGCTCTTCCCACCTTCTCTTATGCATGAATGGTGCTTACATTGTTTTTGAATGTGTGTATATATGTTTTGAACTATGAAAAGTATTTTAGCATGAGCTTTTATTCCATGGTACCATGATGATATTTTATGCATTCAAATGATATTTTATGTGCTTGCCTTGGTTTGCTTGAGTATGAAGAAGCCAAGAACCCTTTAGCTATGGTGAGGATGAGCCAAGAACCCTTAAAGTTGGTTGAAACAAAGTAAAGAGTCTCCTAAAAGTGAAGTTGACTCCCAAGAGTAAGGTTAAGTCAAAAAACTCTTAAAGAAATGGGTGAGGCAAGTTTGAAATCCACAAATGAATGGGTGAAGCTAATTCACTTACTTGGCAAGTCTATGTATGCTATGTATGACTTGCTCAAATGTCAAGAATGTTTCTTGAATGCTCACATATGTTAATATATCCATGCATACATTTTCAAGGCTTGTATTGCATACTTTATGTGTGATTGAAAGGGAGATGAGATATTAGGATTTTTTGAATCTCATTCCTTCCTCTCCAATGTTCTAACATGCTAGGTGGACCAAGAGAATAAGGAAATGAGAGCCAACCACTTGAGAGATGAGAGCATGACATCAAAGTGTATAGATTTTGTTTCTTTAAGGCCATATGAGTGGCAAATGTTGTAAGCTATTATTGTATATGTCCTATATATTATAAACATATATAATTATGCTAATGTATCATGTATGAATGAGATTTAAGGTTATATGTATGGAAATGTGCATTTTGGACATGTAATGGCTAGACTAGCTTTATGGAAATGTGTGTATGATATGGCGTGAGAGTATGAGTTTCTAAATTCTGGGCTTGTGCACCTTTGAGACAAGTTTAAAATGTCATTTTGGTGTAATCCCACGTGCTCAAGTGGCCACACAAGCTTGGGAAATAAATTTGGACACCTTGAGGCTAGCTAAGACCATGAAATTGACCAAACCAGAACCCTATAGTAGAAACTGACCAAATAGATGAATCTTCCCATGAAATTTTGCAAAAATGTAGGGCTTATTGAGAGCTTTTTAGGAAGCTAAAGTGCAGAAAAATTGGAGTTTTACAGAATTAATTATGAATTTTCAAAGTTGGGAAATTTTTTGGTTTTGATTCAATGCACTATTTATGTGGTCAGTTTTGTATTTTATGTCATTTGATAGGCAAATGGTGTTTAATGCTTGTGAAATTTTATATGCATAAACTAGAGATTGTAATCTTTTTGTGGCCACTAAGATAACCTCATTTAGAGTCTGAATAGAAAGTTATAAATTTTTAAAATTTTATATTAGTACTAGTAATGCCAATGGACCTCTAGTACCATTCTATCATAATTCAGCTCCTAAATGGACTTGGCGTGATTAGGCGTTATTTTTCCCTTAAATTTAACTTATGTAGATTCTCATATTGACCAAATTTTCATGATTTGGATTTTTTTAGAATTAGTTATGAATTTTCAAAATTTATGATAGTAAGTTGTGATAATAGCCTAGGCAGCTGCGACCTTGAGTGCTTTTCGAATGTCAAACATCTTCTACTTGGCATTTCATAACCTGGGCATATTTTTAGCATAAATTAGACATCTGTAACTTTCTAAAATTGTAAAGAATTCATGATTTCAAGTTTTCTAGAATTAGTTATGATTTTTCAAAGTTTGTGATA